>CM053585.1:113490158-113535293 GCA_028646515.1 Pseudochirops corinnae | reverse complement strand
CCCCAGACAGGATTTTCTCACTCTAGAAACTTAACTGATCTTAACAGTGAACCCGCCCCCCAAAATGCCCAGACTCTCCGTGGGCTGAGCTAGTCCCAAAAGGCAAGGAGACATTAGTCTGGTGAGCCTTCTTCATGGAATCCTTTGGCTAGAAGATACCCTGGAGGGTTCTTTTGTCCAGCTCCCTGCCTCTAATCTGTTTGACCCCTAAGTCATCCTACACTGACAGTTGCCTCTCCTATTTCATGAGGGTATGGGGGTGGCAGAAGAAGAGACCTCCCTGAAAAAATGGACCAGGGTGGGGATGCAGAAGATCCTCCTCTGGGACACCTTCTCTTCCAAGTCTGATCTTGGAAGCCCCAGACACTCTTTTGGAGTGGTGTCCAACCACATCCCAACTGACCCACTCCCTCAGATCCTCCTTGGCTCTCGCTCAGATCACTGCCAGCCTCTCACTCCAGCTGACCACACTACCTCCATCCACCTCGATAGTGGAAACTGTTGACAGAGTACCCAAGGTAGAGAGAGTGATGGGGACTTGTAAATTGGACTCCTGGGCTCTGTTTGCCCTGTGCCTTAGGGCATCAGGCAGTTTCACTCTGATGAAATAGTGTACCAGGTGGGTGCCACGACCCAGAAGGAGACTCCATGCACCTCCTGGGGAAGGAAAAAGAGTCACTCCTTGTCCCCAGAGCTTTGGCCACATTCCAGCAAGGAATCTGGGCTCCTCTCCTGGCACAGTCTCCCCCACCCCCTCCTCTAGTCTTGGGGATACCATCATGTCTGAGCAACCCTCAAGTACCCACTTTTAATGGGACATCAGAGAGAACGTATCCCCAGATGGGATGATTTGCACCTGAAAGGGGGCTGAGAGATGGTAAGACAGCAAAAGATAATTTATCACCTCCTGTCTGCCCCCCCTCTAAAAACACATATACCTCACCACTCTAGGATGTGTGTGAGTGTATTTCCCTAGTTGCTCAAGCTGACTATATAGCTAAGCATTGCATAAGCCAGGCTAGGATCCAGGGTGAGAAAAACATGCCCCCTCCAACATCATCTCTCTCTTTCTTCAGCATCCTGGGCCAAGGGGTGCATGTGTGTGTGTGTGTGTGTGTGTGTGTGTGTGTGTGTGTGTGTGTGTGTGTGTGTTCACTGCTGTCTGTTCCGGGAGACTTTTATGGAAAAAAAGGAAGTCTGTGGCATTGTTGGAGCAACCTTGGCAGGGAATGGGGGCTGTGTGCCTGCCAGGAGCCAAGTCAGGCTGCAATCCTCTTGGTCATGATGGAGGCGTTAACCCTTTTTCCAGTCCAAGGCAGGTCAGCAGGGCATGGGGAGACTCTTAACTGGGTCAGGCTGGTGAGTGGAACCCCCAGCATTGTCACAAGTCACTGTCTTGTATCACACACACACACACACACACACACACACACACACACACACCCCACCATCGCCACCACCGCCACCACCAATAGCAACCACAATATCCTGTGCATACTCCTGCCCTAGCAAAACCACAGCAACATAGTTGGCCTAGGTCTGGTTCCACTAAGCTCCAGTTCTTAGAATTAGAGATTATTGGGCTGGACAAGATTCCAAGAGATCGTTTGATCTAGTCTCCTACCTTGAGGCAGATAAGATATTTTTATACTTATAGAAGGAGCAACTGACATTCAAAGAGGTGAAGGGTTTTGCCCACTTTTGCACAGCTCTTTATTGGGGTGGGGGTGGAGGCGGGGTACCAGATCTCCTTTCTATCACTGTAGGGCTTTTTCTATGTCCTCTCCTCCCTTGGACACAGAGGGGAGGGGAGGGGAGAAAAGGAGATGAGAGAAGAGGGGGAAGGAGAAAAGAGGGATGCAGAGTAGAGGAGAGACCATCATTCTTCTGTTCTTGTCTTCTGCTGAAGACATTGGAGATGACTAAGTTCCTCAGACTCTTATCTCTCCCAGAATCTCCTATCTGTCCAACTCCACCTAAGGCAGGGCAGGACACAGACACCATAAACTAAGAATACTGGAGAAAAGTGGCTCAAGACTGGGGCTTCTGTTCACTCCAAATGAGTTAATTAGTTCATTCCACAAACATTAAGTGCTTACTGTGTATAGAGAACTAATGTCCCAGAAGCTCATGTCTGACGTGACTTTCACACAGTAAAGCCTGTGTTCTCTTAGCTCATGACCCAGAGGACCAGTGGGGAAAACCGAAGTATCCCCTCCCCCTTCTCTATGTTCTTTCTGCATCTGTCGCCCCCTCACAATTTTGTCTCACAGAAACTAATAGAATCGATAACTGTGATGATGAACATCTCAAATGAACGTTGGTTTAGATAAGCACTTCCTTGGCAGGTGGCACCAGCCTGACACTTTTTAGCCTTAAATGGAAGTGGGCACCACAAAATCCCTGAACCTGCAGGTACAAAAATACATCCCTCCTGGCCTCTCATGTCCACCACTCTTCATCTTTGATATCTTTTCCTTCTTATCCTCACTTCTCTCCTCCTGTCCCACTTCTTCACACTACATTCCTCTCCCCCTCTCTTCTCTTCCTTCCCATTCTCTCCATTCCCCTCTCTACTTTCTGTTTCTTTCTCCTTCTCTCTTCTCCCCTTTCATCCACTCTTCTGCCTTTGGCCACTCTCTTCTCCTGGTCCCTTTCCTGTTCCATTTTCTACACTCTACTCTTTCCTCCTCGACTCTTCCTTCCCTCCCATCCTCTACCCTTTCTCTTCTCTCCACTCTACTTTTAACTTTGACCTCTCTCTTCTTTCCTTCTGTTTAATCTTTTTTTCTCCCCTCTCCTCTGCTCCCATCTTCTCTCCTTCCCCATCCTCTTTGCTCCTCTCTTCTTTCCTTCTCTCATCTCTTTTCCTCTTGCCTATCCTTTTCTGCCCTCCCTCCTTTCCTCTCCTTTCTTTTTTTCTGCTCTTCTCTCCTCTTCTGATCTTTCCCACTCTTCCTCCTATCTAGATTATGGGCAGACTTCTAGCTCTGGTTGTGGGTGTCCTGACTGTTAATACACTTTGGGACTCTAGTTGGGTGAGGAATTTACTTACCACCCATATTAATGACCATTCTATCCTCTATCCCAATATTCATTGTCTGCCTCTATGGCTTAGCCAGAGGACTTGGGATGGGATGGGTAGAATGGATAGAGAATCCTCTGTCCCTTTGTCTCTCTGTCCCCAAATCTACAGCTGAGTCTAAAACATAGAATTGGTCTTGAGAAGAGACCAAACTAGTCTGGGTGGACATTTACCCGATCTTTAGTGCCTTATGAACTCCCATGAGCTTGAAACTGAAACAACCAGGATATTTTAGGAAGAAGAAATTTGTTCTTCCCCTTCAGAATAGTCCTTGCTGATGCCGTAGCCTCTTGTTATAATGGTGCAATGAGGTTTGATGGGCTAGAATCAAATGAGCAATTTCTAGCTGATGTTAGAGCCAGCTGGACGGCACAGTAGATGGGGTACTGGGCCTTGGAGGCAGGAGGACCTGAATCAAATTTGGCCTCAGACATTTCCTAGCAGTGTGACTCTAGCAAGTCATTTAAATGAGATACTGTGAGTAAAGCACTTAGCATAGTGCCTGGCATACAGTAGAGACTTAATAAATGCTTATTTCCTCCCTTCCAGGTTGTCATTGCTTGCTATGTGACCTTGATATTATTTAATCTCCCTTGGTCTCAATCTTCCTACCTATAAAATGGGAGTGACAATGTCTGTATACTTCCTTAAAGGAGTGGACATAAAAGTAAGGGCAGGTAGCAGAGGGAATTTACACACACACACACACACACACACACACACACACACAGAGCTTTCCTATGTCCCCAGTTATCTCCAGATCACCTACTTCTCAGAAGTCATGAAGGACTAGGCGATTTAGATGGAGAAACTGAGACCATAAGGAATGAGTTGACTCATGCCCAAGTCTCATTGCCACTGGCAGAATGAGTCATGGTGTGCAGATGGCCCTAGAGTAGGGCATCCTGGAAATACCTGGGAAAGGGTGCCATCTGGGTTTCTCCTGTCTCTGTTCCCAATGACTTTGGGCTCCCCCCAAGGAATGACCCCATCTCTGATCACTCAAGCGTTCTCTGTTGTTAAGAACCACTGTGCTCCCAGTGGGTTTTCCTAGGACTAAGTGGCTCTGATGGCTCATTTTATTCCAACTTCCTTTTCCCATGATTTCAAATTTTTAAAAGACAAACAACCAAATAACAGCCTGAGTACCTCATCAGCCTAGCCCTGGGAATGCAGAGGTGAGTATCTCTTTAAAAATATTCCCTGCATGGTAGGCCATACTGGCCTGCTGCCATAGTCCCTTGGGCTGTGATCTCATCGGGCCCTGTGAGCTAAACTTGATGAGGCCTGGCCAGCCCTCTGGATGTTAGACCTCCCAAGCAAAATACAGGTGCTCTGGGTAATTCAGACTCACCCTAAGTCTGAGCCTGACTGGTCCCCAGTGCCGGATGTGACACAGATGATTCAGTTAGTACTCTCTCACTAACTGGGCAGGGGAGAGGAGAGGTCAGGTAGCCAACAGGTGCGAGGTGTCCTTTTCCTAATTGGTCTGTTACACCTGGCCATGCTGATCTCAAGAATCAGGCTGCTTATTGCACCAAGCTGGCCCCAGGGCCCCTACCCAATCCCAGGGCTGCCCATTGTCCCACAGCGACCCAAATTCCTGAGGCTATTTCAGCACCAGGGAAGGGATAAAGAAAGGCAGCCTCCAACTATATGGTCTGCTGGTACAGCAGCCAACCAAGCTTCACCTTCCTTACCCCCCTTCCCTGCCCCACCCCCCAGCCTATTCAGTTTGGGAACTGGTGAGGATGAAAGGGACTGCATTAAGTGGAGGGCGGTTATTAGCCTGTTTTATGGGCATGCAGATATTCATTAGGGCCCTAAACCCAGTCATTAGAGGTTGGAGCCAGAGCTCCAGGCTCAATCTCCTCTGTAGCAGAAACTGAGCAGGGTTACAGGTTTCCCTCACAACATGAGTATTGAGATGTAAAGTTTTCCTCCCCTGGGGGCCCTAAAGAAGGGATGGTGGCTTCTCCTCCCCAGTCCTGGAGTCCCTTGTGCCCCACAGGAGCTGCCCATGGGTTATGGGAAAGGCTGCTTTTGTCCCACTCAGACACTTAGGAGCTGGGAGACCTTGAATAAGTTACGTCACCACCCTGGGTCTCAGTTTCCTCATCTGTAGAATATGCATGAATAAGGATAAGAATCGTTGTACTCTCTACCTTACAGGGTTGTTGGGAAGAAAGTGCTTTGTAAACTTAAGAAATATAATGTAATAGTCCAAAAGACATCTTTTTCCTTCTTCTCCCCTGCTCTTTAGGAAGACAAAAGAGCTAGGCAGCAAGGGCAGGGGACTAGATAGAGATGAATGAGATGGAAAGTTCCATTTTTTTCTCTCTGCTATGACATCAGGAATCTGTGTTTCGGGGTCCAAGCTCAGCAGCGGCTGGTGTGATCTGGGATAAGCAGCAAATGTGTCTTCTTTTACATTCTTCCCCTGACCTTCTACCCCACTGGCATCCTATGAAGGGCTGTAAATTCAGTTAGCTGTGATGCAGCGTAAAGAACATTGGATTTTGGAGTCAGAGGATCTGGGGTTGGGGTGGCCTTAGGTGTCGGTGTAGGGCATTCTCTTCCAGCTCCAACCATCCCACCTTCTAGGTGTTCAAATGAAGGGGTGGGGAGAGATGGGAGCATGGAAGGTGGACTGACAACTCAGCTTCCAAGCCCAGAGGGGGAGTGTCAACAGCTCCATTGACAAAAAAAACTGATTTTTTAGGACCACGGGGAAAAAAATAAGTGGAAAAGGGAGGGGCTGCTTTAATGATTATTCCTCCCCCCCCCCCCAGCCCCAACTCTCCTGATAAAAAAAGGTGACATTCAGGGACCCTGAGTGCCCCTCCCTCCCCGAGAGGGGTGTCCTTCCATGAGCCCATTGCTCAGCCAGCTCACGTCCTCAGGCCAGCCCGTCGTGCATGACCAATGATCTGAGGGCAAAGGTGGAAGTGAATGCTCTCCCTGGCATCCCTACACACACACACACACACACACACACACACCATTATGCCTGGAAGTCTGGAAGTATTAACATTAATGGGCTGTCAGTGTGGGAGCGCGGGGCTGAATGGAGCGTAGCTGGACCCCACCGAGAGGAGCACGGGGGGCTCCAGAGCTGACAGCTTAATCAGTTGTCATTTCATTAACGGCCGCTGGCTTCTGTGCTGCAGCCACAACCACCAGGCAATTAGTGGCTAACAACAACAAGAACCGAAAGAAAAAAGTTCTGGGGAAAAGTTTGTCTCATCTCCCTTGGTAGAACCGGCCTGGCTTCCAAGAAGCTTCCTGGAATCCCAGAATCCTGAGGCGAGCGAAGCCTTCTGAGGACGCACCTGCATCACCCCAGCCAGATGGGCGGGGTCCCCTCCTATCATAAACCATCTCTAGGTTGAGGTCACCTCTGCAGGAGACTGAGTGAGGGCCCAGGCTGGGGGGCTTGGAGAGCTGGCAGAGGGGCCAGACCGGACCTAACGAATCCCTCCACACCCTTCTGTGGCTCTCCTTGGCTGCCACTCCATCCTCTGGCCTCCTTTCCCTGCATGCCCCTGGGCGCTGTCACCTGGGATGGCTTCCTCCTCCCCAAGGTTGTGCAAAGGTTCATTTCGACATGACCGGCACATTGTTGACACTCCCCATCCAGGGTTGTCAGTCCACTTCTGTGTTCTTGTCCTCTGTCCTGGGAAGAAAAGAGGCCACAGGTTCAGGCCCCTGACCTTAGCTAGACAGCCCCACTGACTCCCTTTCTCCTTCCACCTATGACAAGAGTCCTGTGCAAAAGCCTGGGGCAGACACAGAAGGGAAGAGCGTAGGGGATCAGAGACCTTCATCCCTACTGTCCATCCCCTCTTTCTCCTATTACCCTCTGCTATGTTCAGGGCACTAGCTGACCCTTAAGAGATCCCAGAGTATTTCATAGGATTCAGATTGGAAAGCACCTTAGCAGTCATCTAGATGAAACCCTCTCATATTAGGGATGAGAAAACCAATGCCCAGAGAAGTGAAGACTGGGATTTGAACCCAGGTCCCCTGATTCCAAATGCACTGATCATTCCCCATGCCCCTCTGGGACTGGGGTGGAGTTTATTGGTCTCAGTCTCGGTTGTGTTTTCATTGCAGTTGCCAAACTCCCCTGAATGGCATTTGCCCGCTAGGCACAATAAAAGTGATGCAACTGGGGGAGAGCCAGCACAGATCTCCTGTGTTCACTCAGGCTATCACCAGACCCACAGGCTTTATGATTGGGTCAAGATGAGAGGAAGCTGGAGGCTCAGCAACTGGGCTCAGGGTACAACAGGAGTCTGGCTGACAGGTTGGGAGACTGCTACTACAATCAGGCATGAAGAAAGGGGAAGGGGAAAAGTCACCATGATCAAGACCCTAAAACTATTCCGCCCCCCTTGGTATCCGTGCCTTCCTCCTCCATTTGAACCAGCAGCCTCTCGGGAGGCAAGTGTTCTCCCACCTCGTTTCTCCCTCTTTATATGGCCACTGAAGTCTCTTCTTGGGGACTATTACAGGCTGATCCAGGGATCCTGACCATATTGCAAGAGATATTCCCCAGAAAAATCCCACTCTCCTCAGGCAGTCCACATAGGGGTTCTGAGAAACGGTCTTCTACAAAGAAGAGCCCATAGAGAAGCTGACCAAGCATTCCCCCTACACACACAGAGGGGATCAATGTGACAGTGTTACCCTCAGGAGTGGCAGAAAGTAGGGGAGAAGGCCTTCTGGTAAGGCTGAGACCTCTTACCCAACTCCTCATCTCTGCTGTCTCCCATCGCTGCCTTACATCACATCCCCACCAGGAACTCATATGGCTTAGAACACTGGGTAATGCCAAGAAGGACACCTCTCTGTGGCTGCTTTTCTTGGCTCACAGTGGATACAGTTGGGAGGAGATGGGCACACAAGGGCTCTTGTCTACCCAACCCAACCAGGGGCCCTGACCCCTCTAAGTTCCTTACCCACAGATGACTGAGCCCTGGAGCAGAAGCTTGTTCCCTGGCACCCAGTCATTCCAACCCATATGAATAACCTGACCCGACACAGTCATGGATGGCTCTCCCCAACCCAGAATCTTAATGTGACCCTTTCACTAGCATCTAGGCCATGGTCAACCCAAGGGGTCCAGAGAATCTGGAGGCAATATGAAGAATGATAGCAAGACATTCAATGCCCTATTCCCACCACCATTGTGAGACATTCGTAGTCTAGCACCAGGTCGCCCATCACCATCAAGAAAGATTGAAAAAGAATGAGCAGGGTGGCTAGGTGGTACAGTGAATAGAGCACCAGCCCTGGAGTCAGGAGGACCTGAGTTCAAATGTGGCCTCAGACACTTAACACAAAAACTGGCTGTATGACCTTGGGCAAGTCACTTAACCCCAATTGCCCTCCAAAAGGCAAAAAAAAAAAAAAAAAAAAGAATGAGCTACCAAGGAAAGACCTAATTCCTTTGTCACTTAAGGCCAATTTCATTGGAATGGAGGCCTGTAGCATTTCTATTTATCTCACTTGAAAAGGATTTCACAAGCCCAGCCTCCAGCTCTTCCAGCCCCTTGTTTTCCCTCAGGATTCTGGGGTCTCAGGTCTGCTCTTCAGGAGCACTCCACCCCAAGCCACCCAACCAAAGTTCTCTCCTCCCCAAGCTGAGCCCTTTCCCCTCTTTGGCAGGCAGTTCCTGATGGATGGAGGGCCAGGTAGACCCAACATGCCTGATAGAGCCAGAGAGGAGGAAGAAAGAGGCCCAATCAGGGATCCTAGGGGGAATTCTTGTCCATTGAAGGGACCAGGGGTGTCAAGGATTCAGAACCACCAGCTCTTCTACCTACACAGTCTGGTTTTCCCATCATTCTATCTCTACTCAAAAGAGCAATATAAGGATGGTAGTAATGGGAGGTGTGGGGGGCAGTGGCAGAACATCACATGGCTGGAAAGCCATCAAGAGAGTGCATCTTTGTTCTAACCTCCATACCAGTGACCCAATGGATATATGTTTTCGCCTTCCACTGGACCCCTTGGTAGAGGCCTCCTTTGCTGTCAGTCATCCCTAAGATGGGGAGAGGGGGATTTACTTAAGCATTTATAAAATGCCTACTATGTGCCAGGCACTATGCTAATATATGTTACTAACTAAGCATGTTACAAATACTATCTTATTCACCTCTAGTGAGATCTTGTATTGTCCTGGAAGTAGTCAGGCCTGTTTAATCATGTGTGGGAAAAGCAGAGTTGTCCAGTAAGCCACCAGGCAGGAAGCCTGCCTACAGAAAGCAAATGTGCCCAGTGGCCAGTCACATAATCTATGCCTTTTGACCAGTAAGGAACAGGAAAGAAAAAGAATCATCTTGACCTGCCTAGAAGACTTGCCTAATGTCATGGTGTCCTGGGCATCTTCCAAGCTTACTTAATGGGGATTTTCCCCCCAACCTGATCCCCTCAGTATTTGAGACCCCAAGGAACCAAGACTGTTGGTGTTATCCATGGATGATCTGGCCAAAGGACATGGAGTACAACATAGAATCTTCCAAGCCCCTGTGCCAGATGGCTTCCAGAGCTACATGGCCAGCCCCTGGCCAGGTGGGCTCATCAGGCTGGGCACTCTCCAGGCTCAGCCCCTCTCCTACCCCACTTCCAGACACTGAAGCCAAGATTTAACCTCTTTGAGCTGGCAGCCCCTCCCTGGTGACTCCTCCCTCCCAGGGCTGTAGCCACCCATCCAGAAAGACTGGATGCTGGAGATAAGAGGAAGAGATGGAGGCTGATAAGAGCCTGGGCTAAGGAGGTAACCTGATGGCCCCTCCCGTCCCTGTTTCCCAAGCACTGTTTATTTGGGGGATTAACTGGGCTGCTGCTGGCCTAATTGCTCTGTCCTTCCAGGGAAAGAGAGGCCCCTGCCCCTCCCTCTAGGATGGGGCAAGAGTGGGGCTGGGAAACAGTGCCATCCCCCCCCCCCCAACTCCTTTGTTGGCCCTCACTGTTGACTAGGTTTTTCAGATGTTACCTTGTGTCTCTCCCTTCTCCAGGCCTGCTTCCCCTCCCCTTTCTCTGTCTCAGTGGGAATAACAAACCAGCCATGTTCTTATTCACAGACTTCAGTCCAAATCAGTCATCTGTTTGTACTGGGCCTCTGCCAAGGCTTGTGTAGATTTCCCACACCCACTTTTCCTAACCCCATGGTCCAGGCTGTAGCCTCTCCATTGATCCCCTTCCCAGACGCCCCCTTACCCCACTCCTCCTCACCCTCCCCGGATCCTGTCATACCCATTAAGCGCAAAGACTGATTAGGAGAGCATGTGTGTGACTCATTCTTCTCTCTCTTCTGGCTCTCACCCTGATCCACACCAAGCCTTAAGAGCTCCAGCCTTCTCGATGCTGATAGGTCATCAAGACACTGACCTGGGAACAGCCTTATTGGCCTAGCTTCCTGGCCCCAGAGAATTAAGCTCCATACCCCCACTCCAACTCCATACACACACACACACACACATACACACACACTCTTTCTACGTCTCCAACCTCACCACCACCAGCTTTGATAAAGTCTTGCCCATTTTGATCAAATCACTAAATACTTCCCAGCCAAGTTTCCACCCACTCCTAGAATCACAACCTCTGATGTACCCCTACCCTCTTTTTAGAGGAATCTAGTTTCTATGGGTCATTCTTGCCTTCACCACCTAAAACCACTATGGAGTAGATTGGGATCACATAACTCTCTCTCCCTCTCTCCCTGTCCCCTCTCCCCTCTCCTGAGAATCCTTGGGGGAAGGAGGGGTTGGAGAGGAGGCCAAGAAGAAGGCTGAGCTCAGATGGTATCATTAAGGGATACTAATGCCCTTCATCAAGACATATTAAGAAACACCATCAGCCGTTGGCTCCATACACCCTGGGTGAGCGAAAAGGCAGCAGGATGGGGCCTGGGCATTCATAGCTGAGCAACCTCCAATCCATCAGCCCCTCGGCAGGCCCATTAATTAGCCTCTTCGGGCCAGCCCTGATAGGCTGGTCCCTGGGCCTGTCATCAAGAAGCTAAGCTGGGATAAAGGGCTCAGAGTAGGAAACAGAAGGAGCTTCATGCACCCTCCCCTCCCCCCATCTCTGCCCCCATCTTCCCCCCTCATGGGAAAAAATATATATATTAATCATCCCTTATATTTGCACAGAACTTAATAACTTTCAGAATGTTTTCACACCCATTATCTCATCTGATCTTTATAACAACCTTGTGAGCTAGATGGGGCAGGTATTATTATCCCCATTTTACAGGTGAAGATACTGAGCCCCAGTGAGGCTGAGCCAAAGCCAGGGACCTGGTTAGTGGCCAAGCTGGAACCAGTGAGCAGCATGCCTAACTCTTAGTCCCACATGCTTTCCACCACGGCATAAAGTCTACTCCAACATCTCACATGGTTGATTAAGTTTATAGAACTACAGACCCTTAGAGTCAGAAGAAACCTGGGATATCGCCTAGTCCCAAATGGACTGACAACATGCACAACCATTACATCTTGTTGGGAGGCTGTTGTTCTCTGCCACCACCCTTTTACGGTCTGGACCTCCAACTTCATCTCTGTAGGGAATTCCCACTATAGGAACTCCCTCCACTGATAAAAATCGCCACACAATTGTCTATAATTTATAACCTTAGAGATTTCTCTGGGGCTCTGAGGGGTTTGTTGTTGTTCTTCAGTCATTTCAATCACATCCAGTTCTTTACAACCCCATTTGGGGTTTTCTGGACAAAGACATCGCAGTGGTTTGCCATTTCCTTCTCCAACTCTTTTAACAGATGAGGAACTAAAGCAAACAGGGTTAAGTGACTTGCTCAGGGTCACATAGCTAATAAGTGACTGAAGCTGAATTTGAACTCAGGAAGAGGAGTCTGTCTAGTTGCCCCAAACATTGTAGGTGCCTAGTAGCTTTGTGATTTAAACACTATATTTGTGTAGTTGTGTAGTTGATTTTTTTTTTTATCCTAGTAGCAGGACTTTACATTTTTCAGTATTAGATTTAATCTGATTATATTTGGTCTAGAATTGTGTGTGTGTGTGTTTGTATGTTTGTGTAAGTTCAAGAACAGAACCAGAAGTAGGGCAGGGGAGATAACGAGGAAGAGGAAGAGAGACAGAGACAGAGACAGAGAGAAATGAGTAGTTAGGAAAAGATGTACTTAATTAAAGAAAGACCTTAAGGTCTATTAGCTTTTATCCATCCATTGTTCACTTACTGTTTCACGTGCTAGTCCTGGCTCTGAAAATAGATTGTAAGCTTCTTGAGGGCAGGCCAGTATCACACACTTCTTTTCTTTCATCCTAGACCTGGAGTATCAAGCACAATAATCAGCCAATCATACTGACAGGTAGACAGCTATATCTGTTTACAGTCAGTCAGTCTATGATATACTGACCACACTATGGGACTGCTTTTCACTGTAGCTGCCAATGGACCTGATGTGAAACATGAAAGTATGGTCCCTTCTTTAACCATGAACCCACCTTTAACTATTCTAATACCTATTATGTCCAGTTAGCATAATTAAATAAAGTAACTCACATTTTCTCTAACACATTAATGTTGGCAAGTCATTTTCCTCCCAACAACCCTGTGATTACCTGTGTAACCGGGTTACAAATAGCCCCATTTTGCAGCTCAGAAAACTGAGGCTCAGCAACTTGCCACATAGTCAGAATCAGAATCTGAACCGAGATCTTCTCCTGATTCCAAATCCAGTGCTTTCTCTACTATTCCGAAGTCCCCTCAAATAATACCTCATTTCTATGATAAATAATGATCGCTCCAAGTTTGTAAGCTCTTACAGGACAGGGCCAGAGTGTATGTGCTCTAAATAGAGCTCAATACACTTATGGGTACCCTATAAATATTTAAGTAATGGATGGCTGAACTGATAGTAGTATGAATAATCTGTTTACAGCGCGGCATGAGTCAAAGAGGGACAGGCCTGGCATCTCTTTCTGCTCTCCCAGTTCTCTGAGCTGTAGGGTCTCACAACTCCCTGACAGGGGCTCCTCAAGCCCCATGATCCCAGTAAGGTAGGGCGGGGGAAAAGTTGGGGAAGGGGCTTTGCCATAAGAAATTTTTTGACTCATAAGTGGCCACCCCAACTCAGGGGCCCAACTATACTTCTTCATGATAATCTCAAGGGTGTCAGTGAGATGCCAACCTAACAAGCTGCTGTTTTATCAACTTTCTCTGATTAGCCAGCTGGGCCTTGAGGACTGTGCCCTGGAGAGCAAGAAAACCCTTGCCTTCAATGTGGTGCTTGGACATCTGAGGTCTGGGGCAGCTAACAGCTCTGGAAGTCCAGGAAAAGAGCTGTGGGCATGTAGGAACACCCTGAAGGGTCATCAAGAATTTGGCCAGGAGCCCAGGAGGTAACCTAGACTTTATGTACTTTTCCAGGTGTAAACAACTACAACCTCCTGTCCTGGGCAACTCTGCTTACTGGCCTGGCTTGTATCACAGGAATGTGCCTGTCCTCCTTTCCACGATGGGCATGGCACATTCCTAACTAGGGGGAAAACTGTGATTTCTTGATTGTTTGATCCCTGCTAATCACGTCCTTTCTTCCTCCCTCATTACCTCTTTTTATGGGCCCAGAAGCCCACATCATGAGCCAAGTTAGGAAGCAAAACTCAGAGATCTAGAGTGCCAATGTAGAAGTAGGACACTTACTAGGTCTGAATTCACATCCTACCAGTCTACTGGGTTAGTGCCTAGTACTTGGAAGAGAAAAGACAGATGCCCAGATTTGAGCACTCCTCTGTTCTGGCTGTCTCAGTCTCCTTTTTGAAATTCACTTCAACCCAAAAGAACTGGCAGCTATCTCACATCAAGCAGCCCAGAAACAGGGCTCCATCCCAGAGATTTCAACTGAAGACTCTTCTCTCCCCACTCTCCTGGGAGACAGAGATCAGAGTGGGGGAGGCAGGAGGAGCAACAAGCAGAGAAAGAGACCAACATGAAGACAGACACGAAGAGAAACAATGAGATGATGAAGAGAGAGGCAGGGAGAAATACATGTAGAGAAATGCAAAACCAGAGAAATTTGGAAAGGAAAGTCAACTTTCTAGAAATAGAAACCCCAGGACTCCAGCCTGGAGTTTCATGGTGTAATAGAAGAGTGGTAGGCCCTAGAGTCTAGAGAGACCATAGAAAAGTCACTTAACATGAAGAAGGTGAGAAGATGGATCTTGGCTGATTAAAGGAAGAGAGATAAAGAGAGGGAGGGAGGAAGAAAAAGAAAGAAAGAAGGAAGGAAAGAAAGAAAGAAAGAAAGAAAGAAAGAAAGAAAGAAAGAAAGAAGGAAGGGAAGAAGGAAAGAAAGGGAAGGAAAGAAGGAAGGAAGAAGGAAGGGAAGAAAGAAAGAAAAGAAAGGGAGGAAGGAGGAAGGAAGGAAGGAAGGAAAAAAGAAGGAAGGGAAGAAAGAAAGAAAGGAAAGAAGGAAGGGAAGGAGGGAGAAAAAGAAGAAAGAGGAAAGGAAGAAAGGGAAGGAAAGAAGGGAGGAAGGAAGAAATGAAGAAGGAAGGGAAGAAAGAAAGAGAAAAGAAAGGAAGGAAGGAGGAAGGAAGGGAAGAAAGAAAGAGAGAAAGGAAAGAAGGGAGGGAAGGAGAAAAGGAAGAAAGAAAGGAAAGAAATAAAGGAAGTAGGAAGGAAGGAAAAAAGGAAGGAAGGGAAGAAAGAAAGAGAAAGGAAAGAAGGGAGGGAGGAAGGAAGGAAGAAAGAGAAGGAAAGAAGGGAGGAAGGAAGGAAGAAGGAAGGGAAGAAAGAGAAAGGAAAGAAGGAAGGAAATAAGGAAAGGAGGGAGAAAGAAAAGAAGAGAGAAAGGGAAGAAAAGGGAAGAAAAGAGGAAGGAAGAAGGGAAGAAAGGGAGAAAGAAAAAAAGAGAAGGAAAGATTATAGAACTATTGTATTATATAAAAATACTATAAACATCCCCACATTGGTCACTTCCAAAAATGTATTTCTTGTTTCTGTATATTTGTAAATCATTATTCTGTTATGAGATGAGCAGCATTCCTTTTTTGTCATTCATTTGAAATCATGACTAATAATTTAGTTAATCAGAATTCTTAAGTTTTTCAAAATTGTTCATTTTTATAATATTGATGTTATAGTATAAATTGTTCTTCTTCTCAGTACAGTAGCCCAGAGCAGGCTTTCAGTTGTGTTCAGTGAGTTTTCAGCAATGTGAGTGATCAGTCTTGGCTCCCATCTCTTCTTCCCCATCTCCTTCTGACTTTTGTAAGGAATTTGCTGTACCTGATTTTTTTGTGTCATTTAACTAGATGATCATCAACAAACATGATATATATTCTATGTTCAAGGAAGGCCAGGAAAAAACTAATATGAGACCACAAATACATTCCATACAACTTGCTTTTAAACACATATAAACATTAAGGTGGTAGAAAGAAAATTATCCAGTTTCTGTCCCCTTCAGAAATCCTTTCCTGTGCATTTTTTTAATGTTTAATTATGTTCTTTTTTCTCTTCTGCATCATTATTGCTATGCTCTCTCCCTTTTCATTACAACTCCTCACCTCCCCCCACATCAAATAAAAGCCCTCCATGAAAACAAATATAACCAAGCAAAAAAAAAAAAGATGTTTAACCTTTTAAACCTCAGTTTACTTTTCTGTAAAATATAATATTGTATTGCCTCCCTCCCTGGGCTTTTTTGAGCATCCAGTGTGGTAACATATGGAAAGTGCTTTCACTTACAGCCTTTTCCTTGGAGCTATTTCGCCCTAGTCAGACGGTCCAGACTTTTACTGGAGATTGCCCCTGGAGAACGTGTCCAGCGTTTTTGTCAGGTCATTGGCAACACCCCCCAAAAACCAAACAAGTCTGGAGGCAGTCCCATGGCAGCCACTATTTCTGGATCCCTAGACACCGACAACTGTGTCAAAGAAGAAGATGCGTCTCTTGTTTGGGGGCCAATGCTCAAAAGTCAGGAATAGGGAACTCTAGGTCACTCTACTCTGGGTACTCTTGTCTTTTTACACGTTCCATCTTTGGTTGGTTTCTTCTCTCCCATATTCCCCATTACCACTACCTCCTACTCTTCTTAGTCCTGTCTTTCTAGGTCCTTAGCAGTGTGTGTGTGTGTGTGTGTGTGTGTGTGTATGTGTGTATGTCTGTGTGTGTGTGAGTGTGTGAATGTGTGAGTGTATGTGTGTGTATGTGTGTATATGTATGTGTGTATGAGTGTGTGTGTATGTGTGTGTGTGTATGAGTGTGTATGTATGTGTATGTGAGTGGGTATGTGTGTGTATGTGAGTGTGTGTGTATGTGTATGAGTGTACATCTCTCTACCACTCTTTGGATCATGGATCTATGTCTCACTGTCTCTTACTGGATCTCTCTGTTTCTCATACTCTCACCATCTCTGTTTTGTCTGTCACTATCAGTCGCTCTCTTTGTCTCTGACTTTCTCTTTGTTGTAATCTCTGTGTCTGTGCCTCTGTTTCTCTGTCTCTGTTTCCTTGTGTATCTCTATCTCTTGGCTTCTCTCTCCTTCTCCTTATGTAATTTCACAGAAATCATAAGATTTAGAACTAGATTCAGGCAGTCTTATAGATTTTATCCACCCCCCCCCCCTATTTCACTCTGTTTCTGTGTGTGAATCTCTCTTTCCTTTTCTTCCCCTCACTTTCTGAGCTGCAAGAACTATCCATTTCCACCCCCCACCCCCAGCTCCCATCAAAAGGGACACCTTTCAACTCTAAGGGCCTGAGTTTTGTAGCCAGGAAAGGGAAAGTGATTGATTCCTCCCGACCCAATGGGAAGAGGTGGGTGAAAAGATTAAATCATCTCTTCTGCGCTCAAGGAAATGTGCTGCTGACCCCCTGCTCCAGAGAGGTCAGCAAGCGTAGGGCACCTGAGGCCGTAGCAAACGACAAGGTGGGCGGGTAGTTGGCTGTGGGTAATTGAAGTGGAATGAGGAAACTGTCTTCCATCGCTGCTGGGGCCAGCAGCTGAGCCAGGCCCCTTCTTCTGTGGCCTTCTCAGGCCAATCACTGACTCTAGGAGAGGGGGCTAATGAGAGGGGCCCTGGGGCACCTCCAGTGCTCCTGCCCTCCTGCCCCACAGGTCAAGGACAAATGAGCTCTCCAGCCATTCCCCCAAGGAAACACAGAACATGAGAAGGAGAATAGTGTTCATCCATCCATCAACTGTCTCCTATAGTATAATGACATCGATGACCTATTCTGGCAAGGAGACTAGGAAGGCTCATGACAAGAACTGGGGTCAAGGTAGGCTCTGCAGAAGAGGTGGCCCCTGAGTTGAGCCCTGAAGGAAGTTAAGGATTCAGAGAGGAGAGAACACACTGTAGGCACAGATTTGGCTTATGCAAATGCACAAAGAAGGGAGATGGAATGTCCCACTCTGAGAGCAGCTAATAGTGCAATTTGGATGGAACGTGGACCTTAGGAAAGGGAGTAATATGAAAAAAGAATGGAAAGGTAGGTTGGAACAAGATGGTGAAAGGCATCCAAGGCCAGGCTTTTAGCCTGGAAGCAATAGGGAGCCACTGATGGTTTAGAGGCAAGAGAATGATATGATCCAATCTTTCCCTTAAGAGGACTGATTTGACAACTCTGTGAAGGATGTATACCATGTGTGCTCTGGATCCCTCCCCCAGAGGTAGGCCAGTTCCATCTCTCCTCAGGATCCTAGGGTACCATGAAGGATTGAAGTGTCTTTTTTCATCAGCTTGAGCCCCCACCAAGTGTTCATTTCTTAGGAGCCAATGATCAGCACTCTAGTTCTATTTGCCCACTTCATATGGGTAGCATTTACAGAGGGATACCAACTTCAAAACAGTAAGAAAAAATGGACAAATATATCCTCCAGTACCTCTAGGACATATGCTCCCCTACATCACTTCAGTTGCTGGGGGAATAGGCTCCAAACTTAGTTCAGTTCCTACATCAAATTTGTTTCACCAAGTTCCTGTCCAGATTCAGCTTGTCTATTGGGTGAGTCCTTGTGCTGGGCTGGGGTCCCAAAGTCACTCTTGAATGTGCTACATGATCTTAAGGGCACAAAAACTGATTCTTGCTCCTTGGGGGCATCAATGCTAAGCTGGGTTGCAAAATCCAGCCTAGTTTCTCGCTCCCAGATTCCTGTGGCTCATTCTCTGAACCTTTTGAAGCTCCTTTCATATAGAATGGAAAATAAACAAATTGAAAGACCAAACATTCCCCATTTCTTAAGGGCCATATGTCCCAGAGGGGAAAGGTCAGCACCTTTCTTTCCCCTTACCACATCATCTCTCAATGGGCACCATGAAAGAGAAAGAATCACCCAATTTCCCCAGGCTCACATGAAGCAAAGCTGATTCAGACCTTTTTGAAGACACCAATAGTGTCTTTCAATTGGCTGTGAAGCCAGTTGAAAAGGGTTCCTCTAATCCATATGGTTTGCTGCCTAGAAGCAGTTATAGACTGTCCACACATGCTCCATGGTGTCGCCATCAGACTTCCCTGGGAAGTCACGATTCTCCTAGAAGCACTCTCTCTATTGCCCTCTACATGGACAGGTTGTTTCAACTGAGTGAATTGATGAGGTCTGTGCATTTGCCAGACCCAGATTATAGGTGGATTGGACTGGGGAGACATTAGAATCAGCAGGGTCAATTAGAAGACCATTAGAATAATCCAGACAAGTTGTGATGAGAGCCTAAACTGGTGGAAGGGGGTCATATATATAGGAGGAGAGGTGATAGGTGTGAAAAATGTTATGAAGATGGAATCAAGTAGATTTATTACCCACACATGCCCTTCTCTCTGAGTCTCAGTCTCCTTATCTGTAAAATGAAGAAATTAAAGTAATATCTAAGGTACTTTCCCGCTCTAACATTCTAAAACAGTGGTTGTCAACCTTTCTAATGCCGCGACCCTTTAATACAATTCCTCATGTTGTGGTGATCCTCAACCATAAAATTAATTAAATTGCTACTTCATAACTACAATTTTGCTACTGTTATGAATCTATCTGATATGCAGGATGTATTTTCATTGTTACAAATTGAACATAACCCACAGGTTAAGAACCACTGTCCTAAAAGCTAATAAACAGGAGAATCCAGATTCAAATTCATGTCTTCTGACCTCACTATCTCTGTAATAAAAATATATGTCTTCATAGTATTCTACAATCTATAGGGTTGTTCCACCCCTCCACTACCTCACTTGATCTTTTCAGCAGTACTGTGACTTACACAGGTATACTCTCCCCTAAAGGCTAAGTGATTTACCCCGTGTCACACAGCTGCTGAGTTGATGTTAGAATCCAAGTTTCTTGACTCTTAATCCAATACACTTTAATATGCCATGATTCTATTACTAATTATCAACACTATCACCATCATCATCATGAACGTAGTTCAAAAGGTCTTTCACATCTTAAATGTTTCATCAATGCCTGTTGATTTTGTTTGGCTCTGGGAAGTCAAACCTTAATGGTGTGGGACCCTTGATGGGTACCAGAGAGAACATGTTGACTAACCCAGGACAAAACTGTGAAGTACAGAAGCTTGTCTTTGGTGGCCTACTGTTCCCCTGTCCTCCTTTCAGCCCTACCCCTATTAGCACCTTTGTCTATTATGACTTATTCCCAGACCCCCTTCCAATCAATGAGCTGCAAATTGGTCCAAAAGTTCGAAAGAAATTAACTGATAATAGAATTTCAAGTGATGTTGGAGAGACTTTTCCCCCATCCCAGCCCCTCAAAGAATATCCTAAAGGAAGCCACAGGCTGGGGCTGCTCTAAAAATGCTATCTACAGCCCTTGGCTGCTCCAAGGCCCTGTCCTCCATATCTTCCACTTCTAGGTTTGGTAGGTCTACACTGTGTTGTTATCTGTGTACATACTCCATCCCCTGTAGCAGACTGTAAGCTGTACCTCCAACGAGTAGCCCAGAGCCAGGTGCTTGCTAGGGATTTAATAAATGTTTGTTGTTGGTTGATTTGGTCTTCATCACAACCCAGTGAGGTAGGAGATGTGTTGTGGTTTGTCCTTCATTCTTAAAGAGGACCATGACATCAGGGAGATGATGATATAACTTGCAATTGACTTTGATTTAAAGTCACCAGCCTCACTTTCTCCTCCAGAGCCATCTGGGTCCAGTGGCCAGATAACAATCAGGATGACTGGAGATGGCCCAGGATGCAGTGGGAGACCTTGGTCCTTTTAAGGTCACAGGGTCATGGACTCAGAGCTAGAAAGAACCCTAAGAAGCCATCCGTTCCAAACTCCTATTTTTATAAATGAGGAAAAGGAGGCACAAATCAGCTAAGTGACTTGGCCAGGGTCACACACTTAATAAGTGAAGGAAGATTTTATTTTTTATGTATGTGTGTGTATGTGTTTATTTTTAGTTTTCAACATTCACTTCCATAAGATTTTGAGTTTTAAATTTTCTCCCCCTCTGTCCGTTCCCCTCTTCCCAAGATGGTGTGCAATCTGATATAGGCTCTACATATACATTCATATAAAACATAGCTCACATTAATCATGTTGTATAGAAGAATTAGAACCATTGGAACGAACCATGAGAAAGAAAAAAAACAAAAAAAGAGAGAGAGAGTAAATGGCATGTTTTGATGCATTCAGACTCCATAGTTCCTTTTCTGGATGTGGTGAAGCAAGATTTTAAAGATCTTTCTGACTCCAAGTCCAGTAGTTTATCCACTACAACATATTGCCCCTCAAAAGAAAATTTATTTAGTGCCTGGCCATGAAGAAAAGCTGAGAAAATACGCCCCCTTGTTTTTTTCTTTTCTTTTCTTTCTTTTTTGTTTACAGAAGTGAGTGACTATGGTTGTGGTATGGTACATACACTGCCTACTTGGTTGATAAGTGGTTGATGAACTGGTTCATCTTTTTTTATTCTCTATTACATGGAACAGCTAAATTGGGTGGTGGGATATATTCAGAAAAGGTGATATAAAAACAAAAAAAATCAAGAAAAACAGAATTTTAAAAGAAGACTAAGCCTCCAAAATACCAAAAAAATAAGTATACAAACAAAATCTCAAAGATCATAATGTTGTAGATTTGGAGGCTGGAAGGGACCTCAAAGATCATCTAGTACAATCACCCTCCCTCTCCCTGAATTTTACAGATGTGGAAACTAAAGCCCACAGAAAGAAAACTACTTGTCCAAATGACATGTAGCAGAAGCAGGAAAAATGCCCAGGTCTTCTGATTCTAAATTCACTCCACTTTCCACTCCCCTTCCTCCCCTTCTCATGATTTCTCCCACCCCAGCTGGAGGCACCAGTGCTCCCATATCACCCAGGGTCTCCAACTCTTATATCCCTAAGCAGGTCTATCTCGTCTGGCCATACTTCATGCCTTGAACCTACAAAGAGCACATCGGTTTATAGCATTGAGAATAGGAAAGGACTTTAGAGATCATCCAATAAAACCCTCTAATTTTTACAGATGAGGAAACTGAGACTGTCAAAAAAAAAAGTCAAAAGTCCAAAGGAGTCTGACCAAGGTCACACTGGTATTAAGTAGCCGAGTCCGCATTTGAACTCAGGTGTTTCGGCTCCCAAACTCGTGTTATTTCCTGCACTTCTCTCCTCTGTAACTGTTTCCCTCCTGCCCTTCTAGGAGGCATTCAAAATAATGGAAAAAGCATGGGAATAGTAGTGGATTTCCAAGTTCAGCATTGCCCCTGGATGTGTAACTGTGGGCAAAACTCTTCTTCCCTGATCTCCTGTTTCCTCAACTATGAAACGGGCGCATTAATGATCCTCGGTAGTAGAACATTAACAGAGGCTTGACTAAGCCACAGTTGGCTCATCTGATCCTAAGGATGCAAGGGTGTTACTGTTTTAATAGAAGAGCTAACACCTTCCCTACACCTTGAGATCCCTCCCTTGTGGCACAGATGCATGTCATGGGGACTCCATCAGACCATTACCCAAATAGTGAAAGTCTGAGGCAATGAATCAGGGCAATGAGGACAAAGAGATTTACTTCTGCCTTGTTCCTCAGGCCCTTAACTCACACAGGGAAGGCTGCTCCCAAGTCATGAGATCACAGGATCCCAGAGCTTCAAAGAACGTTTGTCCAAGCCCCTCAAGGTACAGAGAAGAAGCAGAGATGAGCCAGCTATGATTCTGACCCAGGACCCCCAACTACTCTCCTTCCTCCAGAGTACTTTTAGCCCTTTCGAGGCTCTCTGCTTACAAGTTCCTGAGAAGCTGACTCAGCCAGCTTAGGCCCAGGGTCCAGGGCAAAAGTCCATATGGTCTTACTCAGCAAAGTGAATGGAAGAGGTCAGTTCTCTGCCTAGGAAGCTCCAGTTGGTGAGAGAAAACTTCCCAGAGGAAGAATAAAGTCCCTCCCAAGTCAATGGGAGAAAATCAAACTTTCCACCCCAGACCTCCCCACCCCCATTCTCCCCCCCAATGGACAGAGCTAAGTCATATCCCTGGGTGGGGCTGGGAGTTTTTAGGAGAGGAAAATGAAACAGCAATTTCGGGTTGCTATTGTTTTGTTTAAAACAAATCATTAGCTAAACTGAGCTGGGAAGGGCTGAGCTAGGGGAGGGTGGGGAGCTGAAGGAATCCTGGATTTGGGGTCTGAGGAGCTAGGTTCAAATCCTTGGCATGGCTAATAAAGAGAGGGAAGATATAGATGTCAATGTTATTCAACAAACATTCCTTTTCCACTCCATGCAAGGCACTGTGATAGGTACTGAATAAGCAAAAATGAAAAAAAAAGGCGAGCCCTGCTAAGAAAGGGCCGGAGTCTGGGGTTGGAGTGAGGACAGCAGGGAAGAGAAAGGAGAGAGGACAGAACACTGTGCTTAAGAAGTAAGGCCTCTTAGGAGGTAAGACCTTGAGGCAGTGGCAGGGTCAGGGGATGCCACTTGCAGGGTAGAGATGAACAGCATCTATCAAACCGCTGGTAGTGGTTTATGAGAATGAGCTGGATGGGCACAGCCCACTGGCCTCCTCCCAAACAGCTGTGTTGAGGCCCTGGTGTGGAAACAGAAGTTGGTAGGGGCTATTCCACAATGGGAAAGGAGCAAGAAGACTGAGGTAACACACAATTGATTAATGTACAAAGGCGCCAGACTGGGGAAAGAAAAAAAAAAAGAAAGCAACTTTCTCCTTGTAGACCCCCATGCTCAGCCTCACCATCCTGCCCCCCCCCCCAGCACCTAAGTCCTAGAGGTATCAGAGGACCAACTAGGGGAAAATTCAAGGCATAGTAGTAGAAATGAAGGGCACTGTCCCAGATAAGGCATTTTTCACAGGGAAATAGGAGGATGGACTATAGGAAAGGCATGAAATTGATCCTGAAAGGCATGATAGGGTGATGGGAAGTTGTGCAGGCACAGACTCTGGAGAGACCTGAGTTCTGATCTCATCTCTGATACTTACTAGCTATGTAAATATACCATCGACAATTCACCTAACCTTCCTGGGCCTCAGTTTCTTTTTCTGTCAAATAGGGATAACAGCCCCACAGTAGAATCAACGTCACTCGTTTGTTATGAGGATCAATAGAATAACACTTGTGAAGTACGTTGGAAACTTCAAGGATTTTATAAATGTCAGCTATCAGCTGGGATATCGAGGGTCCTAGCTGGGCTGCAGATTTAAAATCATAATCACGGGAGCTAGATCTTGTCTTGGTTTTCCCCAAGAGGTCAGAGTGAAGTTCCTGCCCCACCTCACGGCCTCCCCTCTGGCCTCACTCCCTCACCAGGGAAGAGAACTAGCTGTGTGGGGTTGGCGGCCAGGGCACAGTTGGGTGCCAAGTGATTAACATTATAAAAACCTACAGTTGGGGGCCACAGGGATCCCCTAGCTTAGCCCAGGACATTGGCACTGGTGAGCCTAGGGCCCTAGCTCTAGTACTTTCATCTGAGCATCTCCAGGCCCTAAACAAACAGTAATTAACACCGCACCCCCATCTCTTCATTATCCCACAGATGGGGGGAGGGAGGGGAAGAAAGGGGGAACTTGACTTTAGCAAGCCCAGAGAAGGCCACAGGGCCCGCCTGGGGGGTCATGAGCTGAGTCAGCACCACAAAAGAAGCCCTCATTGCAGCAGGCTCCTCTGGCCCACATCCCACCCTCCTTTCTCCCTTTCACTGTCTCTAGTTCAGACAGCACTCTCAGAGGAAATGACTAAAGAACGTTTTTCCACCTTTCTGCAGGACCACTTCACTCCATCAGAGCCTAAAACTTTCATTCCACTTAGAACCTAAAAATGGGGCCACTCATACCCACTGCAGGACTAGAGACTCAGGAGGTCAGCTGATGGATAGGAATCTGAGACACAGAAAGGTTAAGGTGGCTTGCCCGATTATTGGGGTGCTAATGAAGCAGGTATCTGAAGCCAGGTGTGGGCAACTCACTTAAAGGGGCAGCCAGGTGGCCCAGGGTGGTTAGAGTGCCAGACCTGGACTCCGGAGGACCTGAGTTCCAATCCAGCTGCAGACAGTAGCTATGTTAATCTGCCCCCAATTCTCACCTGTAAAATGAGCTGAAGAAGGAAACAGCAAACTACTCTAGTATCTTTGCCAAGAAAACCCCAGATAGGGTCACAAAGAGTCAGACAGGGACTGAAATGACTGAACAGCAGCCACGGATCTGAATCCAATGCCCTTCTATTACAATATATTTCCAGCTCTCTGTAGTCCCCTAGGTTTGGAGAAGCTGAGACAGGAAATGGGCCATTGGACTCCATGAGTTCCCCCAAGGATCAGACAGCCCCACTCCCTCCTTCCAAGCAGGCCTGCCCCTCGAACCATTTTGCCCTCAGGCACATGGGTATCTGTTACCTCTCTTAAAACTGGCATCCTCCCTTGGGCATCCATCCAAGAGCCCATTTTGGGCCCTGCTGGTGGATGCAGCCTTCCATATCACCTGTCTCACTCCCACCTCCTGACCAATGACAGACTTTCAAAGAAAAAGGGGGCCAGCCTGGGGTTTCTTTCTACTTTCCACCCCCTCGCCCCACGTAACCCACATGCATTTCTGTTCTTTTAGGGTGACAGCCTCAAGACTGGGAACATAACTGGCCATGAGCTGACTGGTAAGTAAGCTACTCCAGACTCTCCATCTTCAGCTCCAATCAATCAAACAATAAGCATCAATTGAGCATCTGCTACGGGCAAGGCACTGTGGTAGGCACTGGGGATTGGAGAGCGGAAAATGAAACAAGGTTTTCTCAAATGGAGTTTACATTCCTGTTTCTTCATTTGTCAGATGAGGAGGTAGGACTAGTTAGCTTCTAGATGACCCAGCTGCTTTGGGGAGTTGGGGTGTGGCTCTGCGAACCCCGAGAAGGAAGTCTGGTGAATGTAAGGGTAGCATCAACATTCATTTGTTTTATAAATATTTACTGAGCCTCCACTATGTGCAAGATGCTACTTGAGAAATGCCATTTGACTGTGGGCATCACCTCAGTTTCCTCATATGTAAAATGGGGGTATTGACAGTTGCACTGTGGACTTCACTGGACAGAAGAGTTTTCAAAATTGTAAAGGATATAGAGACATACACTATTATTATCATTGCAAAATCATCCCTGCCCTCAAAAAGCTTACAATCTAGTAGGAAATTGAAGACCAGTGCATAGCTGGGCACCCGCCTCCTCCCATACCTGTCACCTCCCTCAGCCTTTCACCTTTCTCCTTACCTATTTCCACCCAGTGCCCCTAAAATATGCTTTCTCCCCCTCCCCACCTCGAATGCCTTCACATGTCCTCAGTCTGAATGTGGCCTTGGCGCTGACAGCACTCCCAGGTGGGCCTAGATTTCCCAATTTCATCTCTCCAGGGAAGTAAACCAGAAGGTACCCAGGGTGCATAGGGTCATAAAGTTAACAAATGGGACAAGGGCTCCCCAGCATCACCCCTAGGAGGGGAATTCTGCTGAAGAGTCCTGGGTTGGGAGGCTCAGGATGGAGCTGGAGGATGTCCTGATAGAGACTTTTTCTCCTACTTCCTGGTCCAAATTCCCAATATCATTTTCCATGATGCAGTCATTCCCAATGACACATGCTAAAATTCACCATGCCTGAATACCTGGACATTGACTTACAGATGCACGTGCAGGCATACGCATGCACACATATGCACACATACACACATATATACACCCTCTATGCTCCTCAGGGGCATTCTTCATACCTCCAGGGCTTATTACATAGTGCTCAGTAGGTGCCTAATAAATGCTTACTGACTCACTGACCTCTCTGAAGGTCACCAAAATAGCAACAGTAATGTTAATAGTTGACCCTAACCTAAGCGTTAAAAATAAAAAGCAGGACCCTTTTCATCCATACCATATATGCCAATACATAGACTGTATATACCATTATAAAGGCAGTTGAATGGCAAGATTGACAGAGCACCAGACCTTGAGTAAGGAACTCCTGAGTTCAAATCCTGCCTCAGACACTTACTAGTTGTGTGACCCTGGGTAAGTCACCTGTCTGAGTCTCAATTTCCCTATTTATAAAATAGGGATCATAATAGCACGTATTTTACAAGGTTGCTTCAAAAATCAAATGAAGGTCACCTCTGTTAAGCACTTTGGAGTGCTGTGTAAATGCTAGCTCTCACTGTTATCTGAATTCCATTTAACGAAGATGAGACTGAAATAGCAACATTAATAATAGTAATAGCTGTCATTTATATATGCGCTTTGCTTGCAAAGGCCTTTATAGCCAATACCTCATTTGAACCTTACAATGCTGGAGGGTGGGTGCTGTGACTATCTCTGTTTAACAGATGAGGAGAGGGAAGTTCAGAAGAGGACAAGGTATACATTTCTAGCCTCCTCAATGGGCAGTGGAAGGGGTGGCAGGAAGGAAAGAATTTGGAGCTGAAAGTAATAATAAAAAAAAATTTTAATTAAAAAAAAAAAGAGAGAGAATAAGGAATTTGCTCAGAGTCACGTAGATGGT
Organism: Pseudochirops corinnae; assembly: GCA_028646515.1. Taxonomy (NCBI): domain Eukaryota; kingdom Metazoa; phylum Chordata; class Mammalia; order Diprotodontia; family Pseudocheiridae; genus Pseudochirops; species Pseudochirops corinnae. The sequence continues at coordinate 113,508,232 of CM053585.1, read as the reverse complement.
AAACGGTCAGGATGTGAACCCAGCTCTTCCTGATTCCAAGTCTAGCACACTATTCATACACACACACACACACACACACACACACACACACACACAGAAATTCTGAAGAAGGATGTCAGGGCTGCTCCCCTTAGTCCAAGTCCCTCTGAGCCTCCCAAAGGACAACTTCCAATCCTCTTCTCAAGACCAGAAACTTCTCTTTGATTTGTGAATTGGCTTAGTGGAGGAAGTGAAGCAAAAGTGGTTAAAAAGTCCAGTCTTGGGGATGGCTAGGTGGTGCAGTGAATAAAGCACTGGCCCTGGAGTCAGGAGGACCTGAGTTCAAATCTGGCCTCAGCCATTTAACACTTATTAGCCATGTAACCCTGGGCAAGTCACTTAATCCCAATTGCCCAGCCTTGCCCACTCCAAAAATGAAAAAAAAAAAGTCCAGTCTTTTTCCTCATATTCCTTGCATCATTAATTCATTAATCCCTTCTTCTCTGCCATTCTCTTCCCCCAAGCTCTTTTCCAGAATTTTCTGGCTAAAACAACAACAACAAAAAAACCAGCAACAGAGGAATGCCAGTGCCTACTCTAGGCCTCAGTTTCACCAACTGGAAGAGGGGGCCAGGGAAGGTTCTTAGCTCCACTCTAACTCCCTCCTGCCAGAGAAAAAGAAGAGGGGAAAGAGGATCTGATGGGGTTTGCTAAACTCGTCCAAGACTGAAGTCCACACAGTCTGGAGGGGTGTGGGGTGGGGAGAGACCCTTCTCCCCTACCAAACCTGACTCTTAAGCAGGAAGAGGGGAGAGGGCCCAGTATTTGCTCTCTCTCCCCTGAAAGGTCCTCGGTAGCCTCCCCTGCCACAACCTAGGCCACCACTCCCACTGGGAGTGCTTCCATGAGCAAGCCTTTGAATTGAATCCAGCCCACCCCCATAACCACTTCCAGATCCTTGGGCCCATCCAAGAAACTGGCTCCCCTGGGAACTTAGTTCATAAGGAAATGCTGAAAAAGGAAAGAAAGAAGTGGGGGAGGGGGGGCCGGTAGAGAATGCTGCTAAACGTATTTTTAAAAAGTAGAAAAATGAGCCTCTTCCTGGGCAGAAAGGCTGTCATAGGACAGCAACAAAGCAGGGACCTCCCCTCCCTCTCCCTTAGGCCTGATCTTAGCCCACCTTCACCAGATCATCAAAGATGAAGAGGAGCTTTCGGGTACTGATGCTGGAATTCAGGATGTTCCCTGTGCCTAGAAGGGGTCCCACACATTCCCATTGAAATCCTATCACTCCTTAAAATGCCCCTCCATGACCTGCTCCAATGCTACCTCTCTGGGGAAGCCTTTCCTGACCTTAAACCTTCATGGCTTATCACTGTGTCTCAGCCCCCCAATCCCCATATCATGTCGTCGCACAAGTCAGGAGGACCTCAGCTTAAATCCTAAATCTTTCCTCAAAGAGGAACTTACTAGCTGGGCAGCCCCGGGAAAGCCCCTTAACCTCCGTGTGCTTGCCTTGTCCCCTCCGTGAGATGGGGGTAATATGAATTAGCACTGTGCTCTTGTATCTAATGACGGGATCTGGCAAACCTTAAAGCGAATGTGTAAACATCAGCTAAGGCTATTAGTATTACTCAACTGCAAGGTCCATGAGAGTAGAGACTGTGTTTTCTTATTACCTAAACTTTGAATCTCTCCAGTGTCTAGCACAGGGCGCTCTGTACACAGATATGTAGGAATTACTTGGTGAGAGAACAAATGTTTAGTATAATGGGAGGACCTCAGGCTTAGGAGTCAGAGGACCTGGGTTTGAATCAGCACTGCCACTTAATGCAAGACCTTGGGCAAGTCACTTGGCAACCTCTCCAAGACTTAGTTTCCTCTTTTGTGTAATGAGAAAGGAGGTGGACTGGAGATACCGATGATAGCAAATGATATTGATACTGGCTCTGAAAATCTGTTGGCTATAAGAAGAGGGCCCATCCATCTTGGGGGCTGGAGGTGGATAAGGAGGAAACCATTAGGAGACCTGGCCCCCAGAAGATTTCTCCTCTGCCCGGAGTAACCAGGGAAACCTGAGAAGGCCTCAGGGCTCTCTGCCCTGGGTTGCACTAGAGAGGTATTCATTCCACTGTTCTTTCTCTGTCCTCAGAGTACCAGCCTCCTGACCCACCACAACACACTGGCTTCCATCGATATCAGTTCATGCTGTTTGAGCAGCCAGAAAAAGAAGAACCAATCACCCTGAGCTCCAAGGAAAATGCTAAGAGAGGTAAGACTTCCAGCTTGGCCCATGGCCCAGCTGGAGCAGACCCCATTGGGGTGATGAAGGCCTCAGGTCCCATACTCATAAGTCTCTGAAATCCCAGTGGAAAAAAGGGTGTCCCTTCTTTGGGGAAGCTCAAGGTTGAGCCAATGAGGAAGGTGTTTATTTGGTGGAGGTATCATCTTCCCCAGACGACAAAATCCAAGAACCAAGAGCATAGCTTTGAATGGAAACCCAGAGGGAGAGGGTGAACAATCTCCCCTACAGTCTCCAGTGACATGTATGGGCAGCATCCCTATAGCAAGCACCCCAGCTGGTAACTGCACCCAAGAATTGGGTCTGATCTAGGCAAGAGGACTCTGGAATGCCTCCCTGCCAGCTTGTCCTCCTCGATAGCTCCCTAATCTAGTCACAGATTCTGCCTCCTTGCACCAATCCCTCCATGGTCAAGGCAAAAACAACCTTGAGCCCTGCCTAAGCCCCAGCCTGAGAGAGGAGATCCCTAGGTCTCCTCCTGTCCCTGACCAGGGAAGAATAGAATCCCAAGGTTCCAGCAGCTCCTTGACATAATCCAAGACCCTGAGTGAACCCCCCTCTCCTCTCGGGGGTTTAGATTTCCATTCCAGGAAACTGGAAGAAAAGGAAGAAGAAGACGACGGAGATTTCAACAGCCTGTCAAGATGAGGGGGTGGGAGGGACGGGGTGCAGGAGAAGGTAAGCCAGAGAGCAGTGTTGTCAATCAAGGCAGAGGGGAGAAGTTCCACAAGTCAGCAGGAAGGTGGCTCGGCAGAAGAAGCTGGCACTGCCCTGGCTGCACTCTCCTCACTCTCTGAAAAGCAAACTAGATATTCTCACAACACCTTTCCTAGAAACTTCCTGATGGGATCCCCCCCAAAAGGAGCCTATGCCCTTTAAAGAAAAAAGACACCAAGTCTACAACATTAGCCACCAAGCAGAGGGTGGGGTTCGTGAGTCATTAGATTAGATTAGATAGAATTCTGCCTCAGACACTTACTAGCTATGTGATCTTGGGCAAATGGCTTAATTTTTTAAGCCTTATCTGTGTAATGGGGGCTACGAGATCAAATGAGACAATGTATGTAAAGAACTTTGCAGACTTCAGCTCTCATTATTACAGCCAGCTGTTCTTAACCTGGTCACTGTGGAACCAGCTAGGCACCCTCAGCACCCTTCTGAACTGTAAATGGGAATAGGGGTGGAGGACAGGTGGCCACTTAGACCCTCACAGAACACATCGTGCACCTTTAACATCCCTTGGGAATGAGCACATTGTTTAGGGGTGTGGGGAAGAGGCTGATTTCACCAGAGCAGAGGCCCTGTGTTGGCAAAGCAAGGGAAATAATTTTACAGGAGAATGAAGGAGCCAGATCATGGAGGACCTGGAAGCACTGAGGGGTTGGTCTTGACAGGGAATCAAGAAAGGCAATGTAGATCATGGAGCAAGGAAGTGAGAGATGGAGGACGGAGATTCTAAAAGATTAGTCTGACAGCTGAAGAGAGATGGCAGAGGGGCAAGTCTGGAGACATCAGACCCAGAGGGGAGGCTGTTACTCTAGTACAGGTGAGAGGTAATGAGGGCCTCAACTAGACTGGTTGCAGGAATCCAGGAAGGGGTGAATGAGTACATGCCTACAGGCTCAGGGCCACCTGGGGCCCAGAACACAGCCTTATCTTTCTAATTGTCTTTTCATGAGAGAATACCTTCAGGGGGATCCCTAATATGTGATGCTGTAACCAGCCCTTTGTGTCTCCCACACTGCAAGTAAGGGTTCTGGTGACTAGAAAGGAAGGGGGGAAAAAAGGATGTATGGGGGTGGGGTGTGTGAGCATCCATCCATTCAGCAAAATATGTTTCCTGTCACAAATCGATGTCCTCCAGATCCAAACATCTCTGGCCGGAGGAGTGGAGAGTTAGAACCAAAGTGGGGTGACACATGCCCCCCTGTCTCAGCCCTGGCTGCCCTCATCTCTAAGGTCTGGCAGACAGACCCAGGTTAGAGGCAGGTCCACAGAAGCAATGTCCCAACCAATCCCAGACATGTCTGGGCACAGAAATTGGCTTAGCCAGTGGGGTGCTAGACCCCATTAAGGGCCCCAGAGGCAGGTTTGGATCCAGCCTGCTCTGGCTGTACAAATTCCATCAAGCTGTCCCACTTCCAACATACTTTCTCTCAGTGCCTCCTTCTTCTACTTCCCCCAGCATATCCTCCCCCTAAGTATGTTCTCCTACTGCTCCATCAGTCTCTGGAATACATATGATGTTAAAAACCTTCCTTTCCACTGGGGACTTTCAGAACAAATCAGTGCAGGGCAGGGAAAGGGGGAAAGATAAAATGATATCATCAGACTAGGATCTAATCATAAGAGCTTAAGTAAGAAAAGACAGAAAAATCTCTACTCTTCACTCTCACCCTCCACCCCTAATCCTCTGCCTCACTTGACTGCACGGGAGCTGCCTTCCTAGATTCTGGGAAGAGTAGAGGAAAGATAAGAGAGAATGAGGCTGCAATGATTTCAGGCCCAGGGAACATCCGCAGGCTCCTCCGCTTTCCCACCTCAATCCCAGTACCCACATCCCCACACAACCTCTGACAGACTGACAGACCATAGCTCCTATCCCCTAAAAACCTAAGCCTTTGCTCTGATACTTGGCTGATCAATTGGCAACTGGCTTCCTCTGGTCTTGACTCAATATTGGTCCTGGATGGGACCAGGCTTGGGACTGATTCATTGGATACAACTTGATGCCCATTAAACTAAACACTTAGGAAGACAGTCCATGGCCTGTGGCCTTCCCCTCCTTCAAAGCACTGCCCCAAACCTTGCCCCTACCACTTCACCAGTCATGCCAGCCACTTCCTCAACACTTGGGCCACCTGTGCTGATTCCAGAGATGTTGCTAGGGTCTCCCAAAGTCCATAAGCAGATTTTCAGCCTCCAAACTTTAACTTTTAAGCCATTTTCAGTGGTAGCTATGACAGAAGCAACTTGTGAGTAAAATTCAAAGGCAAGCTGATAGAGACTTGATTTCCGTCAGCCAGAGGAAATAGCTTATCTTTGTATCTACAGTAAGCATTTCTTGTTTGTCCAGGGATCTGAAGGAACACATTGGGAGTGATTTTGTGATAAGTTATTCTAAACTGTAATAACTGAAACAGTCTAAGTTGTTAAAGCTTAAAGTACATAAGGACTTTCTGAAAATCCCTGTACATACACACACACACACACACACACACACACACACACACACACACACACACACCCCTACCATGTGGTAGATGGTTAATATCAGAAGACTTAACCCAGAGCCTCTTTCAGTCTCTAAGCCACATTCCCCAGAAGCTGATATAGGGGTTCATGAAGGCACTAGGTGATTCCCCCCAGTATGGGAAGTTTTTAAAGCATCCATTAGAGCAAAACTCTTCATTACCCTTCCCATGAATGCTGTTTCCACCTTAAAGACCCATCCCTCCTCCCTACCTCTCACCCCCTGGTTTCTAGGGAATGCTGTTCTGAGACTCTTCCCCAAGGAATGAGACTCCAGGCTAGTTAGGTCTTTCAGAGCTTCTACAAAGGTAGGGAGCATAGTGGATAGACCCAAGTTCAAATCCAGCTTCAGATATATACTAGCAGTATGATCCTGGTCAAGTCACTTAACCTCCATTTGCCTCAGTTTCTTCTACTGTAAAATGGGATAATAAGAGAACCTACCTCACAGGCTCAAATAAGATAATATTCACTTATCACCTTTTATTTAGAAACTTCTTGAAGACCCTGATCAGCCTTGTGTTCTACTTCCTTTTTCTCCCCCTATAGTGTCTAGTGCTGTGCTCACACACACACACACACACACACACACACACACACACCCTTTCTCATTCATAGATTCGTACACATTCTCACACCCACACATTTATATAAACATACACAGCCCCCATGTACTTCCTCAGCCAACTCTGAGATTCTGTAACTTTTACGAGCCAAGAAACCATCCCCACAAATGAAATTTTCCCTCATTGCCATCCTCATCCTCCCCGACTGCAAAGCAAAGAGATAAGAGGGTCCCAAGTGACAGCCCCATCAGTAATAACCAAGACTCACATTTGAGACCTTACTTTCTCAGTAAGCACTCCATCTGATGACCCTCCCAAAACCCTGTAAGACAGATTGGATGGGTGTCATGGTTTTCCTTTGACAGATAAGGAAACCACATCCCAACGAAACTGTGCCTGGCCCAGGGTCACTTCTACCAAGCCCAGCTGTCAAAAAGAAATCCATTCCCCTCTTCTTTTCCTAACCCTTCTCCTCACCCCAATGAGCAAGTGAGGCTTCCCAAGGGTGAAAATTAACTGACCAGAGAGGCCCAACTGTCCCAAAGCTCCTCCCTCTCAGGGCAAAGTCTGTGGTTGAGAGAGTTCAGTGAATATCCCCAGGAAATCACCTCTCCCCCAACACTGCTAGCCAGTGGGGCTGGGAGAAGTCCCAAAAGAGAAAACTCCAAACAAGAAATGGCTGGTGAAGGGCAGTTTATGGTGTAGGGAGAAGGGCCTGAGGGTACACAGTTCAGTGACCCTAGGCAAGTCCCTCTGGACCTCTGCATCCTCATTAATGAAAGGAGAGTGTTGGGCCAGATGGTTCTGAGGTCTCTTTCAGCTCTGACTCTCCCCCATGAGAAGCCCCACTTTATACTCGCCTAAATTTGGCCTGAGCAGTGCTACATCCATCCCCTAATAATTAAACAGAAAGGATGGGATGAGACTTGTCAGGCACTGAAGTATAACTCTGGGTAGCTGGGTTGAAGGCCTGCAGGGTATGATAGGTGAATAAGACAAGGGTCATTGGGAGTAAGGTGACCGACCATATTTTCCAAATTAAATTTCAGGGCTTATCAAGTCTGACAAGATATCCCTTTTGCGAGGCCTTTAGAAAAAAGAACACATACTTTTTCTTAAAATGGGAACTGTCCCCCAAATTGCTATACTAGGAGTGGAAATTAAAAAACAACAACAGAAACTAAGGGCTTGGAGGTAGAGAAGCCTTCCCCCCACCCCATCCAAAGAAGTTTCTGGTTGCCACTACTCTGCTGTTCTCCCCAACCCTTTAATGCCAAAACAGGTTTCTTTTGGGGAGACTCTGGGAACCTATACCAATGCCCCCCCACCAGGCCCCAGCACCTCCCCTGAGTCATCCCTGAACACTTGTGCAAGGTGTCTCTCTCGACTTGCACAGGCACCGCCCACCTGGCAGAGCTGGTAAAACTAGGGGCTTGGCAGCATCCCAGCTGGGGCCTTCCTAGGGCAATTCTCAGATGGACACCCAAGCCTAGAGAAGGCAAAAGCCTGGTCAGATTCCCAGAACAGCCCCAACTAACCAACTCTTAGTTGTTCAAAGTAGTCATTAAGAAATAATTTTTTTAAAAAACCTTACAGATAATATCTAAAACTCAATGAAGCCTTCCAGGCCCCACAACCAAATGTTTTGCCAGAATTGTTTACAGGAAGTAAAGGAGTAGGTCAGTCACTTCACTGGAGGCCCAAGCTTCCTCCTCTCAGATCAAGTGGGTGACCTCTGAGTTCCCTTCCAGCACTGACATCATTCATTCATTCATTCATTCATTCATATGACAAACATTTATTAATAAGCACCTGTGCTGTTCTGTGTCTTGCTCTAAAGTGCTGGAGAAGGTACAGAGATAAATAGGCCAGTGCCTGCCTTCAAGGAGCTTGCAGTCTGGTGGGAGTAATAAAACCTGTAGAAAGACAGATATGATCAAAATGGGAATATAATAAGCATACAAGTGCTATAATCAGAGGAGGGAGAGATTGGGAAGTGGGGAAGAGATCAAAGAAGGTAACATCCTATCAGCTATAAGGTTCCCTTCTTTCTGTCCCTGTTCTGTATTTGTAGAGAGGCCAACAGTGGCCCAAAGGATGCACTAGGTAGGAAGAAGACCCAAATCTGCACACAGGTTAGCCCTCTCTTAGAGAGGACAGCTGCAGCTAACCCCTACAATGCCTCCCTCAGCTCCTAGATGTCCTTTTCAGATGTATCACCAGCACCTGGCTTTCCACCCACCCCCCACCCCCCCCCCCAGGGTCCTCTGAGCTACTCCAAGTCAGATTTCTGGAGTAGGAGGAAAGGGTGTTTCCCAGAGGATCGGACTCCTCTGGTCCTAACTCTTCTCTTCCCCCTAAAGTCAAAGTTGGCTTCGCCACTCCAAGATCCCCCACTCAGCAAATAATCTGCAGGGGTAATTGAATGTGGTGGAACGGGGGCTTTTCAGCTTCAGAGTGGAAGTCTCTGGATGTCATTTAATAGCATAAAAAATAAAAGGCCCAGGCCTCCCGCCTACCAGCACCAGGATATCATTAATCTCAGTAGAAAAGCATCAGCGCTCCTATCACCGCCAGCCAGCCCTGCCAACAAGCCAGACAAATTACAGACTTAAGCCAGGATCCTGGCGGGACTGTTATTAGGCTGGAGTTGAATTTTTCTTTTTTTTCTTTTTTCTTTTTTTCTTTTTTGCAGGGCCACTGTCCCTGATGAGAGGCTTCAGAGCAGTGGTCTAGGAGGTACATAAGAAATCAAGGAGTGAGTTGGGATCAATATGGCTCCCGGACTCACCAGCTAGCAGGTCGAGAGGGGTAGGTGGAGTTCTATCAGGCAGACCAAGAAGCTGCCCCAGGTGGAGGTGCCCAAGGCAGGAGTCAGTAGGCCTAAGGCAAGTTCTAGGTAGTGGCAGGCTGGACCTTCCCCTTAAATCTACCTGAAGTCCCACTCCCCTTTATTCCTCCAGCAAACCAGAAATAAAATAATGGCTGACATCAGGACCTGAAGGTGTGCAAAGCACACATTATTTCATTTGAGCCTTACAACATCCCAGGGAAGTAGGTACCCCCAGAATCATTCCCACTTTACAGATAAAAAAACCAGGGGTCAGAAAGGTTGCGTGCAGTGTTTAACTGCAGCTGTCTCCTCAGCACGGCCCTCCTCTCATACCATTTCCATCCAATGGGAACCTGGACTCCACTCACAGGTCCTCGGCTTTTGTTTATCGTGCAGTGGCCCAGGCTTCTCTGCCATGCACAGCATCCTCACCAAGCCTCCCAGCAGGTACCCGCCTTCCCTCATCCTCCTCTCCTTTTCCAGCATCTTCCCCAAGTAGAATGTAAGTTCTCTGAGGGCAAAGATTGCCTTATATGCATATCCCCCAGCACATCGCACAGTGCTGGCACCTGATACGCCCTTAATAAATGTTCTATTTATCTATCTGGTACTCAGCTAATAAATGCCAGAGACAGGATTCAAACTGAGATGACCAAGTTGAGAACTCTTTCCTTCACACTCCACCTCAGGCCAGGATGGGGGAGGCGGAGGGAAGAATAGCAGAAGGCATGAGGCTGCCACCCACCTGTATCCCCGACCAGCTAAGCTTTTTAGAATCAGTTTAGAGGTTAGAATTGGTGGGCATTGGCTAGGGTCAGAGGCACACAGATAAAACTGCTGCCCTTAGGTTGTTTCTGAGGACCCTTAGTGAAGCTGTGCTTGGGAGCCTAGACACCAGATGCATGCCACTGGCCAGAAGCCATCCGAGAATTGAATAACCTGTTCAGTATTCAATTCTCCATTTCTTATAGGGTCTTTTCTGCCTCCAAATCAGTATTTCAGCTCCTCAAGAACAAGACAAGGGACAGGGCCCATTTGATTTGCCTGGTACGATGACAAGCACAGTGTCCTATGCAGGCAGCTATTTACAGTAAGGGTGATGGTATCAGTGGGAACCTGTCCCCTTGGTTTCAGACCCAGCCTAGTTATGTGGCACTCACTTACAAATGAGATGTTCATCCACATGTTAGCCCTGCAATAGGACCTGGCTAAGGGCTTGTGGTGTCCACCTTTTAAAGGGTCGTCTGGGGCTTTTCTCTGTCTCTCTCTTTCTGTCTCTGTCTGTCTGTCTGTCTGTCTCTTTCTCCTCCAATCCATCCTGCACAGCATCTTCCTTATGCCTAGATCTGATTATTTCAATTCCTTTAGTGGCTTCCCATTGGAGATCATGCCACAGGAGGCTTAGTTGAAGGAACTGAAGGATGCTTGGCCTGGAGAAGAAAAGTCTTGGGGGCCAGGGTGGGACAGCATGCTAGCTGTCTTCAAGTATTTGAAGGGCTGTCTTCCAGAGGAGGAATAGAACTTGTTCTACTCAGCCCCAGAGGACAGAACTACAAGAAATGGATGGAACTTTTAAGGAGACAGATTTAGGCCAAAGGTGATATAAGGAAAAACTTCTAGCAATCTGAAAGTGGGATGAGCTGACTTGGGAGGCACTATTCCCCCCTTCACTGATGGCTTTAAATGGAACCTATAAGATCACTTGTCTGGATGTCACAGAAGGGATTACTGTTCAGAGAATCACAGGTCAAAGACCTGGAGCTGGACAGGGGCTCATAAATCACCTAGTCCCACCCCCTCATTTTACATCTAGGGAAACTGAGGATTGGAGGGGAAGGTATTTGCTTAAGATCAAACAGGTACTCAGGTTCAGAGGTAGGCTTTGAACCCAGGTCCTCTGACTCCAGAATTAGTGTTCCTTCCATTGTTGGATAAGATGTCCAATAATGTCCAAAGTTTTTTTGACTTTGAGACTGTGATTTAATGGGAGGGGAAAAGATTCAGGATACATTTCAGGGGTAGAATAGGCAAGGTCAGACAACTGACTGAGAAAGGGTGGGGTGAGGATGAGGCAGACAGCTTCAAGGTTTCAAGTCTGGGTGACTAATAAATATTAATGCCATTAACAGAAAGAGAGATAGGGGTTGGGGGGGCAATTCTGGATATGTTGGAGGTACCAGGAGTATTATTACTCTATTACCTTTTGATATATGTGGTCTGTGTGTGTGTGTGTGTGTCTGTGGGTGTGTCTGTGTGTGAGACATATGCCCTGCCTGTAGCACCTACAGGTAGAAATGTCTCACAGGCATGAGAACAATGAGGTTAGAGCTAAGGTGAGGGGCCAAGACTAGAAAAGGGGCCTTGGGAATTACCTGCATAGAAATGATCATCAAGACCATTGGAAAAGATAAGATTGTCAAAGGAGATGATGTAGAGAGATAAGGAAAGAGGACTAGAACCTTGGGAGACACTCACACTTCAGGGATGGAACCGAGACAAACTACTGAAGACTGAGAAGAGAACCCATGATGGTACAGGAGTCATGACGACCAAGGAACAAGAGAGTATCAGTATCCTGGAGTGAGTGTCCAGTGGTGGCAGTGCTGCAGAAAAGTCAAGGAGGAAGATGATCCAAAAAGGCCATTGGATCTTGGTGCTGAAGAGGTCATTAATAACCTTAGAGAAATTTCAGAAGAGGGATGAGAATGTAAGACAGGTTGAAAAGCACTGAGGAGCTGAATCTAAAAAGGAATATTGTTGTGATATAGGGAATGATGAGCTGGTTGATTTAGAAAAACATGCAAAGACATGGACTCATGAAGGAAGATGCTCTCCACCTCCAGTGAAAGAAATGACAAATAGAAATGTGCTTAGTACAGTCTTACATATATGTATTTGAGTGTATATGTGTATATATGTCTATATAGATTATCTACGTATACATATATATATCCACACTTAATTGTAACCTTCTTTAAGGTGGGGGAAGAGGGGGAATGCACAGCAGAGAGAAAAAGAAAACCAACAAGGAAACAAAGAAAAGCTGGGCAGCTTTGGAAACAATGTGTGGTATTTATCACATAGATTCTCTTAAAATGGACATTTATTGTTTTATATTGAATCTTTCAGTCTGCTGTGTACATGGCAATGAGGTTTTTGTTTCCTTTTTTTTTCCTTTTCTCAATTTGCATTTAAGTGTAAAAGAAAAAAAAATTTACAAAACAAGAAAAGAAAAGCATTAAGGGCATTGCAGAGTGGGTAGGTGAGGAACAACTGGGGACAGCAAGTGGAGGCTATTCTTCCTAGAAGTTTGGCAGTGAAGGGAAGGAGATGAGATGGTAGGTGGAGAGGGTATCCACATCAAGGGAAGAGTTTTCATTTCGTTTCTTAATTAGAGAGATTAAATGACAAGGGCCTTAAGCCCATGCTTCGAGAGGATCATTTGAGGAGGGCAGCACCCTTAGCTGGGAGAAAAGACTCCAGAGTACTTGAAAGAGTGTCTTATGGGAGAGAAATCAGATTTGTTCTTCTTGGCCCCAGAGAACAGAATTTAGGGGGATTAGGTGGTGGGTGGGGAGAGATTTACAAAGACGTAAATGCAAGACCTGATGGTACAGGAGTCCTGACGGCCAAGGAACAAGAATGGGAAAACTTGCTAACAATCACAATTATCCAAAAAGAGAATGAGCTGCTTTGGTAGGTGATGAATTCCCCCTCACTGGAGTCATTCAAGCAAAGGCTGGATGACCACTTATGCTGGAACAGAGGGTCTTTTTCCATCAGGGGCTGCCATTAACATCCCTTCCAGGTCTGAAATTCTGTGAATGTGTTTGCAGATACAGTTAGGAGTCAGTAAAGTATAATGACAGTGTATAGAGATGATTGATCTAACAAGGTCATGGAAAAGATGGAGATGAGACAAGGTCAAGATGACACATGAAGGGGTTAGCTTTATCAAGCTGGGGGTAGGAGGGTCACCTCAATAATGAGGGAGGACATTGAGAAACTCTGAGATGTGGAAGCAGGGAAGTAAAGGAGCACTGGGATCTTTTGAGGCATTGCCGAAGGTGAGGAGGTAGGGAAGGGTTACACCTGGATGCTTTCAGGAGAGAGGAGAGGATGTGGAACAATTCCTGTGGATATTATGATTGAGGATCAATAAGAATGGAATAAAAGGATTGCAGTACACCAGTGAGAGCCCAGTTGAGATTAGACAGAATAAATTTCTAGTGGATTCAGCACAATTCTGTAATTTCCTCCTATGACTGGAGAAGTCAGAGAGATAACCCAAGTTGCTAAAGTGTGGGGATTAGCAGGGTGAGAAAGTGCAAGGTCAAGGAGGCAGGGATACACTAGCTCCTGTCATATAAATAGACAAGCAAGAACAGAACTGTCAGGGAGCCACAGGCTGGAGGCCAGACCCCCTATATCCTGGGGCTGCTAAGCAGACTGACTGCTGCCCTTCTTCACCTAACCAGGCATAGAGTGCCATCCCAGAAAGCATTGCATGTATCAGGGACCTCCCTCTTGCTTCTCCCTTTCAGTCACAATAAAACTATAGATTTCTATTGGACCCTCTAGAGGCACACACTCCCCAAAACCCAGGAGGAGCCCACTTTGGCAGGCTTTTGTGTACAAGTTCCACATGGTACAGACAGCTAACTCCACTCCAGCTTGTGGAAGGAGGATGAGCTGAAACGCAGTGGGGCTCTTCTCAGAGCAGCAACCACAAAGAAACCACAGTCCTCTGGCTCCCTGCTTGCACACCCCCAGCTCCCTCACCAAGGGTCTGACTCACTCCTCTTCCTTTAAAACCTTTTAGAGGGACAGAAGGGTGCAACAGGGAGAGAGAGACAGAGACAGACAGACAGAGAGACAGATAGACACAGAGAGACAGATAGACACAGAGAGAGAGACAGAGACAGAAAGAGAGGAGAGAGAGAGAGGGAGGGAGAGAGAGAAGAGAGAGAAGAGAGTGAGAAGAAAGGGGGTGAGAGATAGAGAGAGGGAAAAACATCACAATAGAACCAGAGAGATGACTGGGGCGTGGAAGCTGGGCTGATCTGCTCCCAAGAGTAGGCTTGAAGATTGGGCCCAGTTTTAAATATCTGCCAAAGAAAACCAAACCCCGTATTGCTGGAGACAGATATTGCTGGAGTAGGGTGTGAGCAGCTAGGCATTTATTAGACCTGTAAGACCCTAAGGTGCCCCCAGAGGCACGGAAGGAAGTTCTCAGGGCTGGAGGGGATTTCTCTGCCATCATCTCCGGCCAGGTTCATATGCCTACCCTCCATCACACAGGGGCCAGGCCACCCTTCCTTCCTCACCGCTCTCACTTTCCCTGGAACACGACATAACGATTCAATTCCTGGTGAATTTTAAGGAGAAAAGAATCGATTGGGTGGTGCTTTGTAGTCAAGAAAGACAGGCTCAAATCCTGCTTCTGACAATTACTAGCTGAGTGACCCTGGGCAAGTTACTTAGCCTGTCAACCCCAGTCCCCTCGACTATAAAATGGAATCATAATAGCACGGTCATCCCAGGTTGGTCATGAGGATCAAATGAGGTGATATTTGCAAATCACTTAGCACAGTGCCTGGCACGTAGATGCTATATAAATGCATATTCTCTTCCCTCTTCCCTAGAAAGCCTTGCATACAGTAGGCACTCAATAAATGCTTACTGAGTTGCATCCGACTGAAAGAGGAAGAAGAAAGATGACAAAGACACACTTGAGAGGAGAGCATGATGATAATGGGCTGCCGTGGGGGAAGGGAGGAGCTAATTAACTCATTTTGCTTCTGTTTTCTCTTCCAAGAAGAATGATCTTCAAAGTGGGAGAGTATAATACAAAAAAAGATTAGCAAGCGATTGATGTACCAGGTGTTAGAAAGTAAGCTTCTACCTACCCTCAATGAGTTGAGGACATTAGGCCCTCATGGACTGCCAGCCAGGGTAGTAACTAACAGAAACACTCATTGACGTGGTCACTGAGCCTCTAAGAGACAGGGACATAAGCTGCCTGGATAGTTTATTTCCACCTCCCTGTGTACTGCCTACACAGGTAATAACTGGTACAACTGGGATTTGAACCCAGGTCCTTGAACTTCAAAATCCAATCATTCTTCCACTGCCCCAACCTACTGGGGCTCTGAGAAGGAGCGATAATAAAGGCTATAATACATAATTAATATTTTAATATATGATATAATATGATATGATATGATGTGACATGATATGATATGATTAATATTGTAATGTATAATTAATATGCTATAATAACTGCTCACAGAAGTTCTTTTATTTGGGACTTTCAGGTAATTGTCTAATATGACAAACAAGATTGGGAATTTGGTCCATTACTCAAAATTAAATGAAATTTGACCCCAAACACTTTAAAATCCATTTTTAAAAGAAGAATCTTGTTTTCTAGCCTTGAAGATAACTACCACATGCCCCTTAACTCTAAACTTCTCCCAGCAAAATATCCCTAGTTTCTTCAGTAGCTCCTTGTGTGGCATGGTTTGGAACCTCTGACCATACTGGTTCCCCAATCCTATGTTCTCCAATTTAATTTCCTTCTGAAAATGAGCTGCCCAACATGATCTTCTAGATTTGGTCTCACCAAGGCAGCACACACAGGACTGTCACCTCTTTCCCTAGTGGACACTTTCGCATCAATTCAGTCTAATTAGCTTTTTTTAGCTGTCACATCACACTGCTGACTCATACTGAGCTTGTGGTCTACTAAAATCCTCAGAGCTTTTTCACATGGCCAACAGTTACTTAGTTGAGACTCAGGGACTCTGTACTTATACAGCTGGTTTTTCTAACTCAATCCCGTTATACCTCCTCCCATTAGATTTCTCCCATCACTCTAGCCTGTCAAGGTCTCTTTGCTTCCTGATTCTGTGGTTGAATATGTTAACTGTTTCTTCCCTCTTTGGGTCATCTACAAATTTAATAACGCTGTCTACACCTTCATTCAAGAGAAAATTGTTTAACAGAAGAGTCAAGCCTAGATTCCTGGGACATTCCATTAGGTTGGAATCAATTTATTAATTACCATTCTTTATGTCCATTCCTTCAATTGGTTCTGAATCTATCTAACCTATATAATCTAGCCCAGAAATGTCATACACCTGGTCCACAACTCTCCTGAGTGAAGTGGGAACTGGATTAAAATGTAATTGGGAAATATTTGACAAAATAAATAAAAGTGCAATAAAGCATAGGTAATATTACATTTCAAAACTAAGTCAATATGCAGCCAGCAGGGATCCTTGTGTGCAGATTAGTGCCCCTCCTTCCCTCCCCTCTACTCCTCCTCCCCTCTACTCCCCCTCCCCTCTACTTCCCCTCTCTTCTCCCCTCTACTCCCCCTCCCCCCTCCCCTCTATTTTCCATCCCCCCCTTTCCCATTTCTATTTGAGTTTGACACCACCAATCTAGCCCACATATCTTTATCATCTCCACAAAGTTATCATGAAGTTTATCTCAGCTTTGCCAAAACACAGATATAATATGTCTATCTCTTTCTCCTGGTCCACCAGTTTCCAACCCTTTAAAAAAAGGAAGTGAAGTTAACTTGGAAGGACCAGCTCATGCTAGCTCTCACTGATGAACACTTTCCACTTTGCTTTGACAAACTACCTTTTTAACACATTCTAGACTTTTGCCAGAAATGATCAAGTCATTTCTCCTCATTAAGCCCCATCTGTCAATAGAGAGTCTTGCACTAGATGACTTCTAGAGTCCTTTCTGGTTCTACAACTATAATCCTATGGTTTGAAGGGTTGTCTGGTAAAAGAAGAAATCAATTTATTCTGCTTTGCCACAAAGGGCAGAATAGGGAGTAATAGGTAGAAGTTGTGGCATACCTGTCCTCGATGTTGTAGAAGAGGTGCCTGCCTCGGTATGGGTTGGACTAAAATGACCCCTAAGGGCACAGTCTGTGCTTCTGTATTAACTAGGTAAAGACCCTGTACAAGAGTAGTTGGGGTGATGAGGTAGAAAAGAGAGCTTGAGGAGGATAGAGCAAGCAGGGCCTGAGACAGGAAATAAGACCTGGATATGAGGAGCCAGAAAAAGGCTCAAAGATGACAACAGTGCCCTAAGGGTTAAGAGTCATTTTTCCAGTCCCTGTGTCTTCTTCATCCTATCCCTTCTTGTCCTGTCTTTAATCTTTGACCTCCATAAAATCATCCAAAACTACATCACCATTCTGAAACCTCTACATAAGTGTAACATCCCAAATATTGGGGTCTTGCTTAGCTTTCTTGCTAAGGAGGCCTGTGATGCTTTTTCCCTTTGGCTAAAAGAGAAGATCTAAGCAAATTCTTTCACACCTGAACCGGCTGTCCCAAAACTCTGCCCCCAACAGGGGGAGGAAAATCACTAATCAAAGCCAGCCCACCTCTGTCCTAGGGCACAGAGTACCCAGCAGGGAGGTGCTTCTCTATTCTGTGGGCTAGTCCATCCCTTGGCAGTTGGAAAGAGCAAAACCTGAGTAAAATAAGTGACTCCAAGAGACCCCTTTAACTCTTATTCTTGTCCCAATCCCCAAAAGACCAGATTTACCCATTGTACCCATTCTCTGGACTTAGGCACCATTTCAGCTGCCTCCTTCTTTCTTGCCCCTGAAGGTCCCTTCTTCCATTGAGAACCAGGAACCTCCATTTTAAGGAAGGTCCAGGTCAACCACCCTTCATATTTGGGACATCACCACCAAGCCCCCTGCAGCAGGTACCTCCCCCACAGTTGCTTTTAAGCTCCATTTTATGTTGTCTTTCCCTATTAGAACAAAAGCCCCTTCCAGGCAGGTACCATCTTTATCTTTGTTTTTGTTTTTATGCCCAGCATTTAGTATGTGGCTGGCACAAAATAAGTACTTATTCAATGCTTGTTGACTTGACTTTACCTGAAAACAGAGCAAGCAGCTGGAACATGATGATTTGAAGGATCCTAAGGAGCTCCCCTCCCAAATATATAGGTATATGTGTGTATATGTATGCTATATACATATATATGTATATATATTTTTTATATGTGTGTATGTGTGTGCTATATATACACATATATGGATGCTGTATATTTTTATGTGTGTATGCATATGTGTGTATCATATATGTATATATGTATG
>CM053585.1:113468146-113483953 GCA_028646515.1 Pseudochirops corinnae | reverse complement strand
GCGGGGGGGGGGGGAAGAAGAGGTGAGTGAATGGGAGAAGAAAGGAAAAGGTGAAGAGACAGAAAGAAGGATGGAAGACTTACTAGAATGGCTCAGTAGAAAGTCTTGAGCTTGAGGCTGGAGTAGGAGTTTTGAATCTCTGCTAGCCTGCCATACCACTATAACTTTGGGTGGGTCCTTTTTCTTCTCGGGGCTTTAATATTCTCATCTCTAAGACAAACTCAGCTAAAGGATCTCCCAATTCTAATTAATTATTAGATAATTATATATAATATAGAAATAATTATAATCCCTAAACTAAAAAAAAATCTCCCAATTCTAAAATCCTACTGTCCTAAGAATATCAGATCCTTTTGCCTGCTGTGTGATTTTGACCCTCCACCCCTCTAGGCCTCAGATTGTTCCTCTGTGAAATGAAGGCGCTGGTTTCTAACATGCTTTCCAGCTCTAAGACAGATTCTATGAGATGCACTGGGTGGGAGTGATGGGTCAGTGTGGCATCTTGGTCTTCCACAGGCCACCACCTCCAGACACTCACCCTCCCTGTGGGGAGGGAAGAGGGCAGGGTGAAATAGAGACTCATAATGGACTGTAACATGAGAAAGAATTGAGAACATTTGGCTTAAAAATCTCAAAACAGAAAATCCTACTTAGGAAGCAGGATCATAAGGTGTGGGTTTGGAAAGCAAAAAGGAGGTCTATCCCCCTCACGTGCCCAAAGAGGAATGCTGAGCAATAGCACTGAGAGCTCCAAGGGTCCCCCATTTGTACCTCAGCTGCCTGGAGCCAGGTTTTCCCTACGGTGAGGGTAAAGATGAGGAAGAAGAGATGACCTTTATTTCCTCCCTAGCAAATAATCTTTAACTCACTGACCAGGGGGCACTGGGTTAAATAAAGGAAGAGGAGTTGGGGCTATTTGCCAGGAGTCTGGTAAGCCTTTCCGGAGTTCACATTTCAGCTAGACGGACAATCTTGATTCCCACCCCCACCCCCCACCTTGGTACACCTACCATGTTTGGCTCCACTCATAAAGTGAAAGTAGAAGCCTCAAAGACAGTAAGTTAGGTGTTTGCATTTCCTTTAGCAGAGATATGAAACACGCCCTACAATTGTGAAGTCCGGAAGTATGTGTACTGCAATGGCCATAAATAGAGCCAGATACACTGGCATTTCCCTGCACACACTAGAGGCCTCGTATTCATTCATGTACTCATAGACATTTGCACACAGTAGGCTGATGATAAATGGTTATTGAGAACCTATCATGTGCTAGGCACTGATACAAAAGGAAGATGATACAGAGCCACACGTTAGTAAGAGAAGAGAAGACTATCATGAGTTCACAAATCATACATTTATAGCTAAAAGGGCCCTCAGAGGCCAACGAACCTCCTCATTATACAGATGAGAAAATTCAGGCCAGAGAGATCAAGCAGCTTGCCTCCAAATTCCACAGTGCGTGGCAGAGATGGGATTTGATTCCATGCCCTCTGACTCCAAAGCCAAAGTATTTCATGCAAGGCAGTATTCCAAAAGGGGAGAGAGGTTCCTGTAGGCTTAGGGGCTTCCTAGAAGAGAGGGTACTTGAAGAGGAACTTGGAGAATGAGAGCCGGAGGGATTTGGAGAGGAGAAGGGAATGTGGAAGATATGCCCCAGGTAGAGGAGTGTCAGTAAAACCTTGTGGGTCAAGGAAGAAGTGAATATATACACATCCCCTTGCCAGGCCCCTAGAAAGAGTCCAAACAATGACACAGGCAACACACACTCATGCCTACTGAGATCCGTGGCCATAGGAATCATAGGATTTTGAAGCTGTAAACTACTTTAGAAATTATTTAACCCAATTCACTCATCTGATAGAGAATCAGCATGATATAGTGACTATGGCACTGGACTTAAGAGCCAGGATGACCTCCCCCCACCTCAGACACTATTCGTAGAAAGTCACTGAACTTCTCTAACCTTCATTCTCCTCCTATGCAAACTCCTAAGGTCCTTCCTGATCTAAATTCATAATCCTATGAAGAATAATCATTTTGGAGTCACAGGGCCTGAGTTTTAATCCTGACACTTTCACTCTTAGTGTGGCCTTAGGCAAGTCATTTTAACCTATCTGAGCCTCAGTTTCCTCAGCTGTAAAAATGAGACTGAACTAAACAGCCTTTTAATTCTCTTCTAAATGTGTGATCCTAAGTGACCTGCCTCAATTCTCACAGATAAGAAAGGCAGAATCAGGCCATTGGACTCCAGATCCAGTGTCCCTTCTACTATGTCACTATACCACATTGTCCCCCTTAAACACCCATTTCTGTAGGGTGACACACACGGACACGGTACACACACACACAAAGAGCACATATTGTAAATTCAGCAGCCCACACAAAATCCCAGGGTTTTTACACCACTATGCAAGTACTGTACAACATACGGTACAACATACAGCATCACTCAGCTCTCTAGGCATCCATGCTAACTGTCTACACACGTTGTTTCATATAGTGCAGGGCACCCCTTGTATATGAAAACGATGCTCATGCCCACCAGCCATCAGCAGAGACACACGAGGCCACTATGGGCATTCACGTGGAATCTAACCCACAAAAGCTCACGCCACCTGTCCCCACCTGACCCCCCACCTCCCTCCAGGACTAGCTGCCTCGCTGAGCGCAGGGTGTGGGGATCTGACCAGATAGAAACTGGGAAACTTGTCTTCTACCTTCCCCTTTCCACTAATGGGCAATGGCAAGATCCCCTCCTCCTAACCCTCCCCCCAGGCCCCCCTTCCCTTCGGCCCCATCTCCAGCAGAGGCCAGGGAGGGAAAGGAGAAGCTGAGGCTGAAAGTGGCGCGTCGGACTTGCTAAATCCGGCAACGGTGGAGGGGAAACGCGTCAGGTCCCGGGGGAAGTGGCTGAGCCCCGGGCAGCCGCAGAACCCCAAGCTCGGGCTCCAATGGAACAAGAGTCCCTCAAATAGATCTGACGCGCTTTTTTTCGAGCCCGAAATACCCTGTGGCGCCCGCCCCAAGCGTGGCTGAGGAAGGGAAGTGGGGCGAGGTCCCGGGGTGAGTCTGAATTTCCACTGGGGCTACTTTTTCTTTCGCTCGAGGTCAGGAAGAAGCCTCGGCCTCTGCCCAAAATGCCAGGATAGATGGATGGGGAAGGAGAGGACAGGAAGTTGCGGTTCTGAGATTTGAGACTCAGCCCAGCTCCTCAACCTGTCCACCTGTCCACCTACCCCACTTCCCCAGCCCCTTCTAAGACTTCAGAGCTCTTCTTCAATCACACTTCTCGTGTAGCCCTAAGGTGCCTGGTCCTCTCCAGGAGGAAAGCAAGGGGGCAGAGCTTCAATCCCATCTTGGGGAAGAATAGAGATATTGATGCAAAGAATGGTCAACGTTTATTCAATGTTTTGCTAAGCGCTGGTAATACAAAGAAGCAAAAGCAACAGCAATAAACCAGTCCCTACCCTCAAGGAGCAGAGATGAAAGAGAGGACCAAGGCTCCCAGATCCGCCTCCGGTTGCATCCCTGTCTTTGCCTCTTCCCCACCCCTTCCTCTCCTTCCCCCCCATCCCCAACACAGACACACAGACACACACACGAGCCCTGCCACAGACATCTGAGAAACCCTTCCCCCACGCCCTCTTCCTTAGGGGAAAGTAGCTTCTGCCGCTCTGGAGACCGCCAGCTGTCAAGAGGTGTGTCTCCCAGCCACAGCCGAGCCTCTCTATTTACCTTGCACCTGAAGTCAAGTTTTGAAGTTGGTAAGTTCCGAGACCAGGCGGGTACGATTGAGAATAATTGCCTAGGACCACTGGGCTCGCAGGCAATGTCTCGGGTTTCCCCTAAGAGCAAAAGTGAAGAGGGACTCTATGATGTTTTAGGGCTCCATGGTTTCATTTGCTGATAAGAGATCATCTCTATGAAGCGCTTTAATAGTCACAAAGTTCTTCTACATAACACTCTCACTGGATTCTCACAGCAACTTTATTAAGTGCTTTACAGATGAAGAAACTGAGCATCTGAAATCTGAAATAATTCTCAGGGCCACGCAGCTGGCAGGTGTCAGAGGTTGGATCCCAATAGCAGTCTTCTTCATCCTCATTCCCTCCTATTCCCCAGCCTTCCTTGACCAATGCAGATTGCATCTCCTCCTGCCTTCCCCTTCTGTGCCAGTCGTAATTATGTCTGCCCATAAATCTATTTACTTAAAGTGGGGACATGCCAAAAAAAAATAAGAGCCAGGATCCACGAGAGAGATTATTCACTCTGCAGAAGGCTTCATTATCTCTGGTTTCTTGAAGTAGAGAGCACCTCGAGAGCATTTTAAGTGTGATTCTGTTGCCCAAAATTCAGGGTAGTATAGTGAAAAATTTGGACTTGGAGTCTCAGAACAGGTTTGCGGCTTGTTTCTGCTATTTATCGCCTATTTGGCCCTGGGCAAATCCCTTAGTCTCACTACTCTGGTCTTCCCATCTAGAAATGACCAATTTTTGGACTAAGTGATTCTTTCCACCTCTAACATTCTATTACTCTACATGATTTTTATCCTGGTGTGGAGCCCATTGTTATTGTACATAGGGTAAGGTCATAGGAAGGGAACTTTAGAGATTATTTAGACAAACCCCCTTATTTTACATATAAGAAGACTGAACCCAGAAGATGTGAAGTGATTTGACCAAGGTACCCTGACAGCAGGTGCCAGCGTTTCTGGTTTTAACACCTGAGCTTCTGACTCCAAATCTTGTGTTCAATAGCTCTTTTGAAGGAACTAGTATGTGCAGGAGACTGGTTGACAAAGGGATGTTAGAAGGATTCTTTCCCCATCATCATCATCATCATCATCATCATCATCATCACCATCGGTTCTGCATCTGCTGATACCCTAGGTTTTCCTGTGTCTATGACCTCAGTGTCTTCTACTATGAGATTTTGAGGGACCTGGAGTGAACAGGTTATCAGAGCACAGAGACTGGCAGCCAAACTCATCCATGCTCATCCCAAGTCTCCCCTTCAACTCACTGATTAGACCCATTCAGAGCGCTCCACCTACTCTGTCCTTCCCTACAGACTCCATCAGAATTTGAACTCAGAATGGGAGGCTATCTCAGGGAGAAGCTGGGACCAAGGGTGGAATAAGTTACAGAATGGAGGGCAAGAAATCTGAGAAATGAGTTTCTCAAGGAACCTAACAGCAAATCTGCCTGACCCATAAGGCTGAGCTGTTAAGGCTTTGAAACTGGGCTTCAGTTCAGAGGAAAACCAGGTGCCTCAGTCACTGATGATACCTACCTACTTTAATTATTGACCTAATGAAAAATCCCCACAAGGTCTACCAGTATGATGAGGAAACTGGAAGGTATTTTGATGCTGTGAGTGACTCATGGTGAGTGTGTATATAGGTGCTGTTGAGTCCCCTGGGACCAGAGACTTGGGACAACAGACTCCTGGTTTCTCTTTTCCCAGGTTTGTGATCAGTTTCTGGGGTCAACTGGTAAATACTAAGCAACCAAAACAGAGCAGCTACCTTATTTTTCTTGACTTAGTTTCCTAGTAAAAACAGGGATGATATTAACAATATATGGGGCTTCAAAGGACTATATAACTGTGCATACCCTTTGACCCATCAATACCATTACAAGGTCTGTATCCCAAAGAGATCGGAGAAAAAGGAAAAGGACCTATATGTTTAAAAATATTTATAGCAACTGTTTTTTCGTAATGGAAAAGAATAAGAAATTGAGGGGATGCCCATCAATTGGGGAATGGTTGAACAAATTGTGGTATGTGAGTGTTATGGGATGCTACTGTGATGAGCAGGACAGTTTCAGAAAAACCTGGGAAGACTTATATGAACTGATGCAAGGTGAAGTGAGCAGAACCAGGAAAACATTGTACACAGTGACAGCAATATTGTTTGGTGATCAACTGGAATATCTTAGCTGTTCTGAGCAATACAATAATTCAAGACAATTTTGAAGGACTATCCACCTCCAGAGAAAGAACTGATGGAGTCTAAATGCAACTCAAAGCATACTTTTTTACTTTCTTTTTTTGGTGTGTTTTCTTTTACAACGCAGCTAATATGGAAATATGTTTTCCATGACTTCATATGGGCAATCTATATCAAACTGCTTGCCTTCTTAAGGATGAAAGAAGGGGAAGGAGGGAGAGAATTTGGAACTCAAGATTTTTAAAAAATGAATGTTAACTTTTTACATGAAATTGAGAAAATAAAATTTACATTTAAAAATCATCTTAAAAATAATATATGGGGCTTTATTTGATACTTTTGGGATAGGTGAAGAGAGAGAACCCATGAGTCAAGTAGAAATAGAACTGACTGACTCAGAAGGCATTGACTAATAGAATCTATAAGAATTTGGTTCTGGACCTTTCTCATCATACTTAGGAACCAGAGATTCCCAGAGGCAGCTAATACCACAAGCCAGGTGATCAGCAGTAGGCCTCTAGCTGCTTAACTGCCTAACCCTCCACCAAGACCATGTAAAAAGCCCTCCTCAACTATATCCAAACTAATTTGGATTTCTCTGCCTCTCAGTTCATATATCTCCCAACCTCACTCCCTCATCTGCTGAATTAGCAACAGGAGGTACACTTGCTGTAAATTTTGATATTGAAGAGTTTGGAAGAATTATGGGGCCTGATCTTTTTAACTCTCCAAGAAATGATTACACTTCAAATTTATATAGCTCTTTATGGTTTACAAAGTGCTTTCCCCACTACAATCACAAGCAACAAGTAGTACAGTATCATTATCCCATTTTATAGCTGAGGAAATGAAGGCTCAGCATCCACAGTCACATGGCCACACTGACTAGCAAACAGACTAATGACTCCAACCTAGGTCTGGTATTTTTTCAACTCCACTATATTTACCACCTTTTATTTCTCTCACATCTTTAGGTCACTTTTCTCTCTCTTCATTAGCCTCAGTTTCCCTTTCTAAACTGTAGAACTTACGGCTCTCCACTCACACCCTGGTTTAGTTATAGTGCATTTGGTACTTTGAAGATGAAAAGTGCCAAGAGTCACCGCCATTCAGTTCATGAGGTTCCCATCACTTTTGCTTACTTTTGCTTAAATCCCTCCCACCCTTCCCCACTCCAGCACCTGGTTGCTGTATACCTGTATATGCCTTAGTCCTCCTCCTTCCTGGCTGAGACACTGTTCTGGGAATCTGGAGCCAGAGGGGACTGTGGACTCCACCCCTAGAGGAAAATCCTATATATGGTGGCTGAACAGAAACTGATCTTTCCAGGCCATATGATAATAAATCAAGAACTAAAAGGATCCTCAGGAAAATCTAGTCCATTCCCCCTCATTTTTACAAGAGGAAAAAGAAGCCCAAAGAGATTGTGACCTGCCTGACATAACACAGATGATAAATGTCAGAAACAGGATTTGAACCCAGGTTCTCTGATTCCAGAGCCCATGTTCCACCTACCATATCAGGGCAGGTAGGTAGGATAGTGGATAGACCACCTGTCCTAAAGTCAGGAGTCCTTGAGTTCAAATCCAACCTCAGGCCTTACTAGTTGTGTGACTCTGAGCAAGTCACTTAACCCTGTTTGCCTCATTTCCTCGTCTGTAAAATGACCTGAAAAGGAAATAGCAAACCACCCCCAATATCTTTGCCAAGAAAACCCCAAATGGGATCATGAAGCATCCAAATGGACAGAAAAATGACAGAACAAGAGATGAGGAAATGTGACCACTCAAAGAGAAGGAAATCCAGAAAGAAGGTAGGTTCACCCCACCCCCATCCAGCACTATCCCATATAGGATCCATTCCTCTTCTATCGTAGAGAGAATTTCAGCAAGACAGGAAGCATTTTCTTTGGAGGGAAATGAGAAGAAACAGGATCTCAGCCTCTTATCTACCCAGTACCATGTCTAGAAACAGTTGCCAGGGTCTATTTCCTACTCCATCATTAATGTGTTGGGTTATCTCCATCCCTTGAGAAAACCCTACCTATTTTTTGTCTCTCTACATGAGTATTACATATATAAACACATATATACATATGCACAGGATGTACCAAAAGTCTTAAAGAAGTTTTAAACATACACATACATAGATTTATACAGAGAGAGGTGGACATGCCTTCATAGCCGTCTTCTGTCCCTCTTTGCTTCTACCTCACCATCTCTTTCTCTGCTTGCCCCCCCCCCATTACCCAATAAAAATAAATATTTTTCTCTCTCATCTTTCCTTCCCTTCATTGCTATTATGGAGAGGCAGGGGATCTAGTGATGAGTGACTGAGGTATTGCCTAGCTCAGTTTTCCGTTCCCAGATCTCTGACCTTGTTGATCTGCACCCAAGAAACCAAATGGGCAGTCTCAGATGCCTCACCTAGTGAGAGAAAGGGTCAGAGATTTTCTCACTCAGGGGAGGGCCCTGTAACTGGAAGCTGATAGGAGTACAAGGTTTACAGAACAGTGCAATCTCCATGTTTCCCAATTGTTTTCCCTACAGGGTGGGGAGGAGACTGATCAACCAGTAATGTGGAATTCAGGCACCTGTCCCACAGGTGGGGCCTGGGCAGCTCCTCCTCACACCTAGTAAAGGACACTGCTAGGAGAATGATGAGAATAAGAACTGAGCTCTCCCAACTCATTCTCTCTGACTCTTACTATTGGCTGTCTCTGTGTCTCTCTATCTCATTTATTTCTCTCCATTTCCTCTGTCTCCTCTCTTTCTTTCAGTATATCTGTGTCTGTTTCCTCTTTTTGCCACTTCCCTCTCTCCAACCCAAACACTTGTTCGAATATCCAACAACTTCTCTCTGCATTGCGCTTTCTCATTCTGTGTTTTCCCTCTTCCCGTCGTTTCTCTCCCCCTCTTGATGGCTTTCTCTGTCCTTTCCTCCCTTTTTTTCCTCTGTATGTGTGTGTGTGTGTGTGTGTATGTGTGTGTGTATCTCACACTCATTCATTTTTCTCTTTTCTGGTTGATTTACAACCATCAAGTTCCTCTTTCCAAAAGTCCCATACCCTAAGGGTCCCTTTCACATAGATATTCATCCTTCTTTACTCTGAAGAGGGGATGTCCCACCATGACCCCCCAGGGAGAATGACACCCACCTGAACACATGACTCAATTGAATATTTCCATGTACCCTCTGCACTAATGCAGCAAGTCTTGAGGTCATGAGATTCAATCCCCTGAGCCACCACTTCCCCACCTGAGTGCCCTAGAACTTGAGCATGATTTCAGATTTGCATTGGAAAACAACACATATAGTCCCTCTGCTGTCAGTTTTTCAGTGAACATACCACCCCTGACCTCCTATTAAGACTTTTCCAACTCCTTCTCCTTCCTCTTCCATTGAATAGAAAGAACATTAGGCTTAAAGTCAGAAGATCTGGGTTTTAAGTCCCGGCTTTGCTCCTTACTAGGCATTCAACTTCCTGTGAGTCATTTAGCTTCTCTCTGGGCCTCAGTATTCTCATTGGTCAAATCAGGGAACCATTTTTTTGGACCTCTAATGTCTCTTCCAGCTCTTAAGTTCTATGAATCTGCACCTCTGATTATCCAAATCCTTCAACAAACGTCTTCTTTGCAGCTTTCTCTGACTACCTCACACCCATCAGTGATCTCCTTCTCTCTTGCCTCCAAACTCCTTAACTGCCAGTCATTCGGGTGCCTGGCATGTGCATTCAACAAACACATATTAAGGATTTGTTACATGCAAAGAATGATACGGGGTTCTTGGAGACACACAAGTAGTAAGTAAGATGCTGTCTCAGCCAGCCCTCAAGGGAGTTAATAGAATAGTACCCTATGCTGATGAATTTATCTTACAGTTTGAGGTTCACAAATCAATAAAGAAGGCAGGAAAACAGGTTCAGAAGGTGATTTGCCCAAACTCACTCAACTAAGTGACAGAATCCAAGTGAGAACCAAGGTCTTTTAATTCCTAGTTAAGTGTTCAGGATCCCATTCTTGACAATCCATTCAAATCAATTCAACAAAAATTAATACACACAAGGAACTGTGCTCAGCATTGGCTATAATGAGATGAAAAATGACCTATTTCCTTCCCCCAAGGAACTTACACCCTAATGGGGAGGGAGATAGGATGAGCAGGGGAAGGTGAGACAGGTAGACAGATACTTAACATACAAGATTAGAAAATGATGAAGTTCAGCGGAGTTAAACAGAGTGGCTAGAGAGATTAAAGGAGGGAGGGATAGCTTCTGTCCCAGGGGATCAGGGAAGACTCCAAGGAAGAGGTGACTGGTAAACTGGGCCTTGAAAAAAGGGTTTTAATAAGTGAAGATGAGGAGGGCATTTATTCTAAGAACTGGTGATCATGTGCACAAATACATGGAGATACGAGAAGGCAAGAAGAGACAAAGAGCCAGCAAGTGGTTCAGTCTAGGCAAAGGAAGTGAGCAACATACCCAGCCTTGTACTGTTAGGCATCTATTTATGTGTCCTTGGGGTCAGAGGCCATGGCATATGTCCTTAGATCCTCAGTAAGCAACATAATGTTCTCCACATGGCAAATGCTAGGTGATGGTGGTATTGGGGACCGGTTGGGGGTGGATGTTCATCTTGGGGTCAGAAGACTTAAGTTTGAATCCTGATGCTCAAAAATAATTTCATACCTTTCAACCCCAGCTTCTTCATTTATAAAACAGGAAAAGTGGCACTTAGAGTACCTCCCTCAAAGTACTGCCATAAGGAAAATACTCTGTAAGCCTTGAAAACGCTCTGTGAATGTGGCTTTGTATTTTTCCTGTGGTTATTATAAGGGCAGAGTTGATGGGTGATTATGGATATGTTAGTATCTCCTTTAAAGGATTTTTGTGAGGCTCAAATGAGATCATACACATGCAAGATATTTTGCAAGCTTTAAAGTATTATTATTGTGGTGCTGGTTGTGATATTAGCAATAGTAACAAAGATCCCCCTTCATTTCCCTTCAGTTTTGTTCATTCTCTTACCTCCTTCATCTCATCTTCTTTCACCATCTTTTCCCTCTTGCTCTTAGATCTGGATGTCAACCTGGCCCTCTGAGGACAGGAATCTCTTGAATCTCTGTCTGACTCACCAAGAAAAGCTCGATTAATATTAACCACAGGAACCATACACATCACGATACCAACGATTTTGAGCTGGAGGGGACCTTCAGGATCATCTAGTCCAATCCCCTCATTTTCAAGTTCACACAGGAGGTAAGAGAACAGAGTCAGAATTCGAACCAAGGTCCTCGACTCCAAATCCAGTCTTCTACTGCCCCAAGCACTCATCTGTTTGTCTGTCTCTGAATTCACCTTAGCCTCTTGGTTTGTCAATGAGATACCACCAAGAATTAGTATTACTAGAAGGCCTACTGGAGACTTTTCAGCCCTGCTCAGGGCACTGGAGATAATCTGAGAGGCTGGGGGGTGGGTGGGGCACAAGTAAAAGAAAAACACAGGAGCCCACCAGCTGGGGATTTTAGGGATGGTCTCTCATCCACGAGGCACTCACATACAGGACAAGTCTTATACACAGATGATGTAATATAAGGGGTATGAAAATAGCCCCCCCCCACACACACACACATATACACACCCTGTCCCACAAAAACTATCCCACAGTTTATGACCAGGCCTCAAATTCTACCACTGCAAGCTTCATCCTTTCAGGTAAAAGCACATTCTCTTCTCAGTAGTACTCTTTTAAAATGCAAATCCCCCACTGAATAGTCAACACATTAAGTCTTTAACACTTCAGAGTGAAGGAATTTATCTGAACACTTTCATAGGAAAGAGGAGTTACCCCCCCCACCCCCACCCCCACCCCCACCCTAACTCTGCTGGACACCTTAAGAAAAGGAGAAGGTAGTGAGCGAATAGGGAGAGGAAAAGTAAAGTGATCCTGAAGAAAGATACTGTCATAGCACCCCTACCCGATCCTCTTCCAGGAGGTTTTACTCCACTAGGAAACTGACAGGTTGGAGGACAATTTCTGTGCATTTGGGATCTGGAGTACTGCTGTCCCAAGCCCTTATCCAGGGGTCTGCCTTGAATTCACCAAGGAAAAGAAGTCACTAGCTCCTGGAACCCCTGAGCTTATATCCATCCATCCATGCCACCTCCAAGGTACAGTTAGTGTTACTGGCTGACATTCTGGAAGAGAGACAGAGACAGAGACTGAGAGAGAGAGACAGAGGGAGACAGAGAGAGAAGGAGAGGAGAGGAGAGGAGAGGAGAGGAGAGGAGAGGAGAGGAGAGGAGAGAGAGAGAGGAGCCAGGGTTTGGGTTCTCTTGGCACCTGGTACCAAAGGGGCTGGGCTTGCCTTTCACCATCTCCCAGGGTGAGGACACTGAGCCAGTGCTTACTTGCTCTGCTACCTTTCAGGACTTCAAGCTCAGGTAATTAGGCCCTTAGCAATCTCACCTGGGCCTGCCAATGAAACCAAGACAAACATCCTCAGCCCCTCCACTGGAAAGAGGGTATGAGCAGCATTTTTCCATGAGGAACTCAGGACTTGGCACCAGAGGTCTATGGGAGCAGCCTCTAGCACTCACACAGGTGTGCCCCTTTCCCTCCCCTGAGTTTATGCTCTTCCATGATGTCCTTGGGGAGGGAGAGGTGTGAGTGGTGGGAACGATCTTCTCTGCAGATCACACCTAGAGCAGACATTGGATGAGTCTTGGATTTGAAGACTCTTCACCAAACTATCCACAGCAGCTCTACAGAAGCCTAGGACAGAAGGGGCAGCTATGAACCTATGATCATTCAATCAAAGGATTATAAGGTTGGAAAGGACTTTAAATCTAATCGACTGCAGGGGTTCTTGAACTTTTGTGTTATGGACTCCTCTGACAATTTTGTGCAGCCTGTGGGATCCCCTCTCAAAATCACATTTTTAAGTAACTGAAGGATAAGTTGTTTCAATTAGAATTGCTGAAAATAAAAATGTAATTTGTTTTTGCCATCCAAGTCCACTGACCTCATGAATTCTATCAACGGGGTTCTATGGATCCCAAGTTAAGAATTCCTCACCTAAGCCATGCCCTTTAATTAATGAAAAAGAAAACTGAGGCCCTGAGGGGGGAAAAATGTGAATTGTTAAGTTAAAAGTGAATTGCATAAAATTGCAGAGGCAGCATTTGAACCCACAGCTAAAACCACTTCCATTATCGTTCACCTTGCTGAAAGCAGCACTCCTTCCCCTTTTCAGATCCACCTCACTGGATCCAAAGGGGTGTTTCAGAAGGATCAACGTTTAATGGAGCACTTCGGGGTAGGGGTAGCAGGGTGGTGAGTGCTTCATTTTATTCCCTAGTCGTTTCATGATTTTCACAGACAACTGTTTACATTTCTGCTAATCCTTAAAAAGTCCCATTGTCATCTTTTGTCCCCTTGGTCCTAATATAATAACAACACTTTAGACGGAAGAGCACCTCAGCTCGTCATTTTGTTTTTCTAGTCCTGGCCGGGGAGGGGAGATGGGATTGTGTTTTATCCAGGAAGTCAAAGGTAGAGTGTCTTATCCAAACTTTGCATCTTCGCCCCTCCCCCACCCCTGCCAAGCACATCTCTCAGCACCCAGTACGGCTTGAAAGGGATTGTGTGTGTGTGAATGTCTAATTTTTTTGTCTTATCTCATCCCCCCCCCAAAAAAAGGTTTTAATTAACTCCTTGAAGGCACACATCCTTCTTCCAGATAACAACACAGCGCACATAGCAGGCACTCAACAAGTGTATCAAAGGAATTTAACTACATATCCCCCCACCTCCACCCCGCACCTTGTTTGACCCCAACTCTTTCTCTCTTCCTCAAAAACTCAGTATCTGGGGAGCAAAGCTAGAATAGCCCGGCTACTCGGATATCTTCTGAAGAAGCCAAGGGCATTCTGTAGGAGAGGAAGCAGCAGCTGGCTCTCGCCAGTCGGACTTTCTTGCAGCTTTGTACTCCCGCAGTACGGGGTCCCGGGACAGGAAAGTGGGAGTGTAGAGGGCGCTGGGTGGAGGGTCGGATTGCAGGCTTCTCCCATCCCGGCTCAGGGTGGCTGGACCCCTCCCACTTCCTCCCTCCCTCCCTCCTCCGGGTGAGAGAGGGGGCATCCCTGCCCGCCGTCCGGTCCAGACTCTGCCCCTCGTGGGAGGCTCCGCTTCCGAAGGCACCGCGACCCCAAGGGCTGGTTAGGGTGCAGAGGGAGGGCGCAGCTGGCTGCTGCCATTCCTCCTCCTCCTCCTCCTCTTACTCCCCAATCCTGCCCCCCCTCACTCCCCACCCCCCCCATCCCGGCCCTCCTCTCCACCCCGAGGCTAAGATCCAGGGCTAATTCTTCCCGCCCTTCAGACCGCCTCCTTGGGTGACGCGACAGGCTCTGCGGTTCCTTTAAAGGCTGCGGGTTCCGCTCTCTTCCCGTTTCCACTTGTAGCCAAAATATGCAAATCCAGAGACCGGAATTGGCAGCCAAATCGAGCCTGAGAAGGGGCGCGACCGCCGCGTCACCGGATCCTTTCCTTCTATGGAGCTTCCCCGTTTGGCCCGCCGCCCCGCGACCCTCCTTGCAGCCGCCCGGGCCTCCTCCCCCGTCCCCACGCGCGCCGCGCAAACACACACACATTTACACCTCGCACGCCCACGGCCAGGGGCTCAGCTGGGAGAGCGCAGCCCTCGGGGACTACGGAGCTGCGGCGAGGCCCTTTTCGGGCCTGCGCCCTGGGCCGCTGCGCCCCGTTCTCTCGGTGGTGGGAACGCAGGAGCCTCGGGGAGTCTGCTTTTTTTAGAAGGGGTGCGAGAAGAGTGGGGTGGGGAGGAGGGGGAGGTGGGAATCCCTGCACCTTCCCAGGACAGTAGATGGTTTGGAGAGAGAAGGGCTGGCTCTGCCAACCCTAGTCTGTCCCCATAGCGGAGGAGGGAAGAGGCTGCTGGCATCCATCCGCCCTCTCCAAATGTGAGGCTTGGGAGTTCCTCCTACTCACTTGTCCCCGACTCCAGGCCCTACGCAGAGGGGACCCGGGGATTCTCTCGTTTTTCCACTCCCACGGCCGAGAGAAATCCGTGCCCTTCTCCAAGCATCCCCCTGCGCCCTCAGAGGTTTCGGGACTCTCCCAGCCCCCACAACCGCCGAGGTGGGAATCCTCCCACGGAAAGAAACAAGGGTCCTTCCTACGCCCACCTCACGCCAAGTGGCCCCGTAACGTGTCAGAGCGGGGGGTATCAGCAGCCCCCAAGCCCCGCCGTAACTGTAGCTAAGACCTCCGTTCGAGATTTCATTTGGCACCCACGACACAACCCTGATGAAGGCCCCGGGAGCAATTCTCCCTTCTTCCTCAGTCCCACAGATCACCTGGTTGCGGAGTGGGAGGTGGGGGATGGTGGAGGAGTAGAGGGAGGACTGTAGTTTTCGGGAAGTGACACGTTCAGGAGGTGTTCTCTGCCAGAAGCATCCCTTTGCAAGGTGCTTTCATTGGCTTTCTTTACCTGGAGGCAGGGGCTGGGGGGGGGGGGCGGGGAGCGGCGGACAGGATATCTATAACTTACCGACAATTTGATGCCCCGCACCCCTGACTCCAACCCGACTTCATCTTTCTACGCTCCCCGACCCTTGCACAAACCAGCAGCCTCTCGGATTCCCAGGCAAAAAGCGCAACTCCCCCCTAGTAACCCATTTGGCCCGGGAGTGCATAAGTTGGAACTCAGGAGATGAGGGGAGAGTGTTGAGATTATAGCTAATTAGTAAAGTTCCAGGAATTCTGTACGGAAGATACCTGTCTCGCTCTGGCAAATGGACACCCCCTAAGTCACCTCTGTTTCTTAAGGAGACT
>CM053585.1:113440264-113467646 GCA_028646515.1 Pseudochirops corinnae | reverse complement strand
AGGACACACCAAGTGGGCGGGGTCGGGGGGAGTGCTACAGGGGCTCACAAGCATTTACCCCTAGTTTTTGCGGGATACAAAAGAGAAATCGGCGCCTGTTTACTGCAGGGTTTTTTCCTCGGTTGCGATTTTTAAAAACTCTTCAAACAAACTCCATCCCCTACCGACGCCCAATCCCAATAAACCCACCCTCCCCTCACCGACCTGAAATAACACCGCGCTGTGGGAGCACTAGCGCGAGAAAACACACACACACACACACACACACACACACACACACACACACACACACACACACTCTCACACGTGGCTCCAGCTTTTTCAAATATGAAGCGCCTTTACGTCTCCCCTCCTCTCTGCTTTACCTTCCCCTCCCCTTCTCTCTTGGGGCCCATCCTACAAACCCAACCCTGACTCTCCAAAAAAAAAAAAAAAGGCTTCGCACTTCGTCCCCGGGGATTTGGGCAACTGCAAGGACCTACTCTCTCCCTTCCCCTTCCCACTTCTCTTCTCTCCTCCTCTTTTCTCTGCTTCCTCCTCTTCCTCCCTCCTCCTCCCCACTCCCCTCCTGTTCCCCCCTTTTCTGTCTTCTCTTCCTTTCTCCCCTCTTCATCTCACCCCTCCCACTTTCCCCTCTATTCCGCTCCCCCGCACCCAATTAGATTCAACACTCATTGAGCACCTACTGTGTGCAAGGCACTACGTAGATACAAAAATGAAAATTGAAACATGGGCCTTGGTTTCCTCTCCCCTGCAATTCTCCTTTCTTCTCCCCTTCCCCCCTCTCCCTTAGTCTATCTCTTTTCCCCTCCTTTTCCCTCTCCTTTCTCTTCCTCTCCTCTCCTTCTCCTCTCCATTCTCTTTCTTTATTTCTTTTCTTTTTCCAGCTAACTAGAACCGCGAGCGATGCGAGCGCTGCAACACTGGCTGCAGCGGCTTCCTGCTTTCTAATGTTCCATTGTGAGGAGCTTCCATTGTGACGTCGCGCCCCTTCGGCTGGGCTTTGTCTGTCCATATATGGGCAGCTACGTCACGGAGCTTTCCCGGGGCTCGGATAAATAGGCTGGTGGAGTTCCCTGGCTGGGAGCATTTGGGCAGCAGTGAGCTTGCTAAGAAGCGGTGTGGCTGCTGGTGCTGGCGGCGGCGGCGGTGGCGGTGGCGGTGGTGGCGCTGGTGGAGTGTGTGGGGGGGTCCCAGGAAAGCAGGCACGCGTGTGTGTGTGTGAGATCAGTAAAGGGGCAGCCTCCAACACCTGCAAGCCAGGGCCCCCCTTCCCGCCCCCCCACCCACGGCACACGCCCCCCACCCCCACCCCACACAGCTCCTAGCCTCACACCACAGCGCCCAAGGGCGCACAGAGGGCTGCACCCCCTTTCCCTCCTCCCCCCTCTTCCACCCACACCCCCAAAAAAGGGCTCTCCTCCCTCAGCCCGTCCCCTTCCCCCTTTGCCTCCCTCCTCCCCCCCGAACTTTCCCTCTCGCATGCTTTTCCCCCGCACCACGGATCGCCTCTCGGATGCCGCTTCCCGGGGAGCTGTGCTAAGAGCGATCGGCGGCGGCGGCGGTGGCGGCGGCAGCTCGGGAGTGCTATGACCGGCAAACTCGCCGAGAAGCTGCCGGTGACCATGAGCAGTTTGCTAAACCAACTGCCTGACAATCTGTACCCCGAGGAGATCCCCAGCTCTCTCAACCTCTTCTCCGGCAGCAGCGACGCGGTGGCTCATTACAACCAGATGGCTACAGGTAAGGAGGAAGGAAGGAAGAAGGGGAGAGGAGGGGAGGGAGAGATGGAGGGAGGGGGCGCGCTGGGAATTTTCCGGGGGGCGAGTTGCTTTTCCCACCCACCCCTCCCGCCTCCCGGGCTGCGGGGAGGCTCCCTTGGAGACGCCGCGGTAAAGGCTCCGGTTATCCCGGGTGGGTGCAGCCGCTGATGGGAGGTAGGTGCTAGTGGCTCCAGAGCTCTCTCCCCTTGCAGGTGGCCCGATCCTCAGGCTCAACGCTAGGCGTGGCGATCTCCCCCCTTCCTCTTTCTACGGGTGCATGTAGGGGGGTCTTGCTTTTTTCTATATAAGATCGGCCCTTCCGCCCTCCCCCCGGGAATGGAGCCATGTGCGATGAGTCCCCGCGGTAGGGAGAGGCACTGCGACGCTGCCTTTCCAGGGCATTTACCGGAGAGAAACTGGGTGTGGGTACGGCCGGGGTGGGGGTTGGGGTGGCGGGGTTAGGGACCAACCGATCCCATGCCTGGGGACCCTGAAGGGGACAAGGGAGGTAGAGGAGGGATGACTGCTCCCGAAGGGGAAAAGCTGGCCAAGTTGCCCTCATCCTTTCTCCCCAGCTCGTTCTCGTTTCCCTCCCCACCCCCTCCACTGAAAGCCCGGAGCCTCTCCAGGCCCCAAGGAGGAGTGGGGGCGGGGGAGAAGGAACAGTAAGGGGAGCTAGCTCTCGGCACTCAGTGTCCCTCCATACCCATGGTGTCCCCTCTTTGCTTTAGGGACAAAGCATCCGATAGTACTGGGGGTTGTTGCTTGCCTCTTTCCCACCGATCCTAGGGCATAAGGGAGGGGTCTCGCAGGGGTGAGGGTTTGAGAGAATCGACTGAGTTTGTTGGGGTTGAGGGAGAGAGACCACTGCGCTCCGCTTCTGAATCTACCTGTAGCTACAGCTAGCTACCTGCCTGCCCCTCCTCGGGGGAAACAATAAACCTGCATGTGTGTGCGCGTTATGCGCGAGTGTGCGCGCGTGTGTTATACGCGTGTGTGTGTGTGTGTGTGTGTGTGTTGCATATACTCCACACCCCGAGCCATAGTACGTATTTTGCTGTATCCCAGGTTGCGCCCGGTAGATCGGCACCGCCCGGTTCGCGCCAGGGCGCGCGTTGCTTCTTGTCCCATTAGCTCGCTCGCTCTCCCTTGACACCCCACCCTCGCTCGGCACCTGGGCACGGGTCTGGGCCCCTGGGCCCGCTTTGCGCGGCGCTGGCGCTCGGGTTCACTCACCCCTCCCCTCTCTCCCTCCCCCCTCTCCACAGAGAATGTGATGGACATCGGTCTGGCGAACGAGAAGCCCAACCAGGAACTCTCTTACTCCGGCTCCTTCCAGCCCGCTCCGGGCAACAAGACGGTGACCTACTTGGGGAAGTTCGCCTTCGACTCCCCCTCCAACTGGTGTCAGGACAACATCATCAGCCTCATGAGCGCCGGCATCCTAGGGGTGCCCCCGGCCTCCGGGGCGCTCAGTACACAGACCTCTACCGCCAGCATGGTGCAGCCGCAGGGCGAGGTGGAACCCATGTACCCGGCGTTGCCCCCTTACTCCAACTGCAGCGACCTCTATTCTGAGCCTGTGTCTTTCCATGACCCTCAAGGCAACCCCGGGCTCGCCTATTCCCCCCAGGATTACCAGTCGGCCAAGCCCGGTTTGGACAGTAACCTTTTCCCCATGATCCCCGACTACAACCTGTACCACCACCCCAATGAGATGGGATCCGTCACGGAGCACAAGCCCTTCCAGAGCATGGATCCCATCCGGGTCAACCCACCCCCCATCACCCCCCTGGAGACCATCAAGGCTTTCAAGGACAAACAGATCCATCCCGGCTTTGGCAGCTTGCCCCAGCCGCCGCTCACTCTCAAGCCCATCCGGCCCCGCAAGTACCCCAACCGACCCAGCAAGACCCCGCTCCACGAACGACCCCACGCGTGTCCGGCCGAGGGCTGCGACCGCCGCTTCAGCCGCTCAGACGAGCTGACCCGGCACCTGCGTATCCACACTGGCCACAAGCCCTTCCAGTGTCGGATCTGCATGCGCAGTTTCAGCCGCAGCGACCACCTCACCACCCACATCCGCACTCACACGGGCGAGAAGCCCTTCGCCTGCGAGTTCTGCGGACGCAAGTTCGCTCGCAGCGACGAGCGCAAGCGCCACGCCAAAATCCACCTCAAACAGAAGGAGAAGAAGGCAGAAAAGGGGGGAGCAGCCTCTGCCTCCTCGGCGCCCCCTGTATCTCTGGCTCCCGTCGTCACCACCTGCGCCTGAGGACCTGGCTCCGGCTCCAGACCCCACTTTTCCCCTCCAGTGCCTCCCCGTTGCTGCCTTGAAAGTAATGGGGCACCCCGCCGCGGAGGCGCAGGGGCCGCGCCCTGGCCTCTCCCTGGACGCACGGCCCCCAACTCCCCAATGATGCTTCCTACCCACCCCCTCGGCACTAGCCTAGGAGTCGGGGTCCAGATGGGGGAACCCTCCCCCTCGCCGCCGCCCTTCACTGGGTAGGGGGGTGTGGAAAGGTGGCGTCTAGCCCGCTTTGTTCAACTCGGATCGCCTTGATCCACAGGGGGCAGGTGGGACTCACCAGGGACCTTACGAAGACTTGTGGGTGGGGTGAGGAGCTTAGTCCGACCCTTGAACACCCCACCGCCCTCCGTCTCCACCTCCCCCGCCCCCCATCTTGGAGACGGGGGTGGGAGGGGGGAGATGAGGAGCGCACCAAAGCGCAGTGCTTGCTGCCCGCCGTGTGCGCGCCTGCGTGCGCGTGTATGTGTGTGTGTGTGCGTGTGTGTGTTATGTATGTATGTTTGTGACTGAGCTCTCAACTGGGCTGTTTTACCACCCTCCCCTCAAAAATACTCCCCTTCCCACATCCCGTCCCCAGGCTTCTTGGAGGAGAACCAGAGCAAATAGCTGGCATGGGGGGTCGGCCCGCAGGGCGGGACGAGGTGGGCTTTCTTTCGTCTGATGAGAATTCATCTCTCTTAGAGAAATGCCTCGGATGCCGCCGCTTTGGGGTCTCCTTTGCTCCCTGGGTCCTTAACCTCTTCCCTCCATGGCCTTCAGGGCGCTTACTCTCACCTGCTTGGAGAAGGGGGCGGCCATGACTGAGCCTGCTTTTTTTCTTTCTTCTTTTCATCCTTTCCACGTGTTTTTCCCTCCTTTTTTCCCTTTTTTTTAAGAAAACTGATTTTTCATCAGATTCTGCCCCCTTTGCTTCCCTTCCTCAGCTTTCTCACCACTTTCCCACCCCACCCCCACTTTTCCCTTCTCAAACCACCCTTCTCCAGAAAGAGCAAGGCCCACCCAACTTCTAACTTTAGCTGGCCTAGCAACCCCTTTTCCCTACCCCGAGTGCGGTTGTATTTTTGTTTCTCACATACAGTGAAGAGTCACATATTCCACCTCTCCTCACGGAAGAGAGAGCTGGCCCTTTTTTTTTGTCCTAGTCATCACACACACACAAAAATATGGTACAACAAATTGAACTTAAATATATGTGTGTATGTGTGAAAACACACACAGAGTATTCCCTTAGCCGGATAATATCGCTACGGTACTTGGTTATCTGGTGCAGTGCACGTGGATAATCTTTAAATATACAGCTTTAAATGTTTTATTTTTGGAAGAAATGCTAACTGTGGAGGAGATTATATATACATATATATAATATATATACATAACTAGTATGTATATGTGTGTGATTATATCCAAACTTTCCTCAAAGGAAGATGGGGATGATCTTCCCATACCCAAACCTTAACCTCTATTCTCCCCCTCCCACAACTCTTTCTTCTTGCCCTAACTTGACCCGGAACCCAACCCCAAAGCAGCTCTGAATGTGTTATGGTGGCTCATTTGAAGTGGAAATAGAGGGGAAGTTGCTCTCCCCAGCAGCTTTCAGCACAGGTCTGATTGAATGTACCTATTAGATTTATTTCTCCTGTGGTTAGGAAGCTGCTGAGAGAGGGTGTATAGGTCTGGAGTTTACAGTGTGGGTCTGCTTTTAAAGTCACTTTATGCATTTCCCACCTCTCTTTTTTCTTTAAGAAGAAAAAAAGCACCTTTTTGGTGGTCGATAAAATAATACTAAAGGACATGAGACAGAAGGAAATGGAAAGGCAAAGGGTTGTGAAATTTCAGGGGAGTTTTTACCTTTTCCTAATTCTTAAGAGGAGAGAAAAGGTCTGGGAAAGGCCCACATTTTTTTCAGCTGAAGGGTAAAATCTTTCTTTGCAGAGACAGTATTTTGCTGAATACTTTTTATAATGTGATAATTATTACAAACAAAAACAAAACCAAAATTTTTGGTCACTTCAAAGCTGGAAGGAGGAATCAGATATCCCTTAATATTTTTTTCTTGCTCCTTCTGGTATATGCATGTCACTGCATGACAGCTCTGAGTTTTCTTTTGTTTTAATAAAACTGTGCTCAGACATTTAAGCTAAACTAAGAGGAAAAAAAAACTTTGTTGCCAAAAGGTTGTGCTATCCAGGTTTTTATGTCTGCATGTAAAAACAAAACAACTAGAAAATGCACTCTTAACTTATGTGAACTGAGAGGAACAAAACAAAATCAGGTTTTAAACAGGAAAACCTAAGGGGAATGATATTTTTTGAAAGACTTTTGTATAAAGTTGAGTACTTAGAAAAAAGACAAACCAGATGTAATATATTTTGTGGATGTTTTTATTTCTTGGATTTATAGTACCTTATACTAAGGTAACCAAAAGTATGCTTGATATTGTGAAAAGGTGAAATTCTTCACCAGCATTTCATTTGCTCATTTGTCACATTGTAATGCCAATATGATATAGTTAATGCAAACAGCATTTTTAAAAACCGGAATATTGAAATGGTGTAACGTCGTACCATTTGCACTGTGAGCAAATGCTAATACAGTAAATATATTGTGTTTGCTGACAATCACCTGGGCTGTAAATTTCATTTCGTGTTTGGGTCTT
Organism: Pseudochirops corinnae; assembly: GCA_028646515.1. NCBI lineage: Eukaryota > Metazoa > Chordata > Mammalia > Diprotodontia > Pseudocheiridae > Pseudochirops > Pseudochirops corinnae. The sequence continues at coordinate 113,460,916 of CM053585.1, read as the reverse complement.
TTAATTTTGTGTAGAGCATGTTTATTTTTGTTTCTTGCCTTGGTTTGTTTGTTTTGATTGGTTTACTTTCTGGTCTTACTTCCCAGGCTCAGAAAACCTTCATAGGGAAAATGTGAAGTGGGAAGAGGATGAATTTTGTCTGGGTTCTTCATGTGCCATTTGCAAACTGGGTTTAGAGGGTTTCAGTGGTTGTTGGTTTGGGGTTTGGGTTTTTTTTATTGTTGTTGTTGTTTGGTTGGTTGGTTTTTGGCTTTAGTTGGTTTTGGGGTGCTGCTCTGCCCCAACACCTCATTCTCAGTCCCGAGGTGAGAACCCCAAAGAAGCAGTCACGGATACATTCATGCTAAAGAGTCAACAGCAGGGGTCTTGAGATATACCAGGAATTTGTACTGCCCTCATCCCTATTGCTCCCTGGGTTTCTACTAATCAGTAACCTCGGAGAAAACCCTCTTGGTTTGTGGAATCTTGCTGAAATGACCAGGGGGAATGAAGAAAAGAGAATAGGACCTCGAAAGTTCTCTGCAGCCATGTTGAGACTCTCTTGCGTGAAACTTTGTGAAAACAGAAAATGGGAGGATTACTTTGCCTACAGCTTGACTAAAGACTTGTGAGGGAGAGCTTGGTGCCCAGGGCTGTCAAGTGTGCTGCTGGGTAGTTTGGAAACTGCCTTGGCAGCTACAAAAGGTGAGAGTGGGTAGGGATGGGAAGAGAAAAGCTAAATGCAGCAACCCTAATCCTACTGGGACGGGACTCCTGGAGCTTTGTTTCAGTCTCATTTGGAGCTGACTGCCTGGTTTGAAGGTGGCTTTGGCTTTTGGAAATTTTTCATATGGACTAACCAAGGAAGCAGGGCACAGAAGGTACTCTTTTTTATGCTTGGCCTTTATTTTCTGCTGAAGTACAAGTCCGACATCTGTTTTTTTTCCCCATGGGAAGTAAGAATGGGGTGGGGGGGGGGGGCGGTAGGAAAAGAGGGAAAGACAAGCCCAAAGTTTGTCTTCAGGTCTGTCTTTGTATATTGGTTCCCTTTGTTTCATACCTTTTGTCTTCCACAACACACACACTTCTCTCACCTTAAGAAGTCTCCTACCAGGCATCCCCCCATCCCCTTCTTGATCAGTGTATTTGCTAGGTTAGATGGTTTTCCCTTATCTCCAGCTGAGCCAGCACAGAAATGTGTTCCCCATTCCCACCCACCTAAATCTTTTCCTCGAATTAGCTGTCTTCATATCTCCCATTCTTCTATCACTTTTTGCACCTATGGGAGTATGAGACTTATTGCTAGAGAGTCATAATAGGGTTCTAGATGGTAACCAGTACTGTCCCCCTCCTCTACCTATTGGGAAAACTCCTCTGAACATCTTTGTTGAGAGTTTTCCATAGCTTCAGCCTCACTGAGGACAATGTGTTAACATGGGATTATGGGGGCCAATAGCAGACAAGATTGGCAGGGGAGAATGGTGGACAAATGGGTATCTTAGCCACGAAGACAAACACTAGATAAAATAATAAGGAAAATGTTCAGTAGCTACTCTTTAAAGGGACCATTGGTCTCACTGTCTCCCTCCCCCCACTTCGCCACTCAATGAGGAGGTGGTGGGTGGTATTTTTTATTGGCAAGTCACCAAGAAGCTCAGTCCAGGCCTGGGTGGAGCAGGTGCATTAGGGCCTTGGAGCAGAATGACTTTGAAGTGAGAGACACACAAGGAGAATGCAGTATGGAATCTTGTAAAGTTTCCCACCCACACAACTCTAGGCCAGTTTTGGCTACCATCTTGAATTTCCTCCCTCACCTTAGGAAACTCTTAACAATCTGAACTGTAGTTTTCCATAATGACAAGTGGGGAAAGGGGCTAGTTTTTTTTACTGATATTACCTATGACAGGGCACGTTAGCAACCATAGAAACTCCTCTAATACAATATTTACATCCAATGCTTGATTTCAGTCCTATTATCTCTTTTCCCACAGTCTCGATTCCTGCTTAGTACATAGTGCCTATGGACTTCATTAAGACCTTTTCCTTATTCAGTGTTGGTTTCTACACCATGACATGTGAATGATTGCCCTTAGCATGATGCCTTAGTAGGCATCTTTTCCAATTAAATTAAGTCTTCAGGTTTGTATTTTTATCCAAGAATATACTACGTAATGTATGTTCTGTAGCTTCTCATTAGTAGGTATTACTCAACATGACTTGACCAATGGGTTACTTGGCAATATGGCAGCCAGCCCTATGTGGTGTAATCAGTGATTCACACTTTGTAAACAGATAAGGTTGCCCCAGATATGATCACACCTGTATCCCAATCTGCCAGGTTTTGGGCAGAAATGAGATGAGAGTGAAGGTTCAACTCTGAAACTTGGGACTTGAGTAAGTGGGATGGAGGTGTGGCCTAAATGAGGACACTCTGAGAAAATAATTATGAACACTGAGATTTTATTTCTTGCTCATGATGGCTTTCCTCTCTCTGTTTTAAAATAACAATTTGAAGTTCAAGTAGGAGGTTTCTGTGTGTCTCGTAGAATAGAAACTATATTGTAGATTCCTTAAAGACTAGAAGGAAATGGCTCTCCAAAAGGGAACATGAGGTTTAAAAATGGGTTCATAATCCCTTATCCAAGAGGTCCTCATTTGGAAATTGATCACTGAGGGTTGAGGAGGAAGAGATTGAGTCAGAGAAAAAAGGAGGAGGCCTTTCTAAAGCCCTTGAGCTAATGCCAGAAGCATGTGGGTTGATTGGTCACTGGAGACAGTTCAAAGATACCTCTAAACAGCTTCAACTAAGAGTCATTCATTTCCACCAACCAGCCCTCTTTTGTGGAGCAAGAACTTGTGAGGCTTACTGCAGGTTAGTCAGTGCCAGCTTCAACAAAATCAGACTTTCTTTTTGAAGATAACTCTTTTCTGTAACAAGACATAAAAAGCTAATGGGGGAAGGGAAGGAGAGCAGAAAGTGTCTGAAGTCTGAGTTGAGGAGAGAAGAGAAAGGAAAAAATGATTGGAGGGCATATTTCTACACAAAACATTCTGTTCTAGTAAGAGTCTAATAATTAGAGATGCCATGAAAATAAACAACAATCTAGTCTCAGATGGACACTCACCACTGCGCAGCAATCTTTTTATTCTTCCCTGATTGATTATCACACTCCATCTAGTGGTTGTCTCAAACCTACTTGTCTTTCCTCCTACAGTCTCCTGTACCATTTCTTCTCCCTGACTTCTTAGCAGAAACTTTTTTCTATTTATTGAGAAAATAAAGGCCATATAATGTGAAATACCTCTTCTCACCACCTTTAAATGTACTTCAAAACCTCTCTTCACCATCCCCAATTCTGTCCCACCCTGTTCCAGTATCTGACAAAGAGGTATCCTTCCTTCTTCCCAAAGCCAACCTCTGTACTTATGCCCTTGGTACTTCTCTGGGAATTTGTGCCATCACATGCACTCTTTAATCATTCTCCTACTGGCTCTTTCCCTACTGCCTAAGACCATGCCCAGATGTCCCTCCCCTCTGTCCTTAAAAATCCTTCATTTGACTTCTACTTCCTCAAGCTATCCTCTTATATCTCTCTATTGTTACACAACCAAACTTTTAGAAACAGCCATCCATACTCCTTTATCCCTACTTCCTCTCTTCCCACTCACTTCTCAACCCTTTGCAATCTGGATCTGGCATCTGACCTCACCACTCAATTGAACTCTTAAATTGCAAAATAAGACTTCTCAGAATCCTTTGACATTATTGACTACGCTCTCCTCTATTTTTCATGAAATTGCTTTTTTTTCTTTTTTCGATTCTCCTCCCACCTGTCTGACCTCTCCTTGGTCTCCTTTACTGAGTCATAATCTGTGTCATGGCCTCTAAGTACCCCCAAGGCAGTGTCCTGTGCCCTCTTCTCTATACTTTCTTACTTGGCTACCTCTTTAGTTCTTACGGGTCTATCAGTCATCTTCTTTGAAGATGATTCCCCAATCTCAATAGCCATCCCTAATCTTTCTCCTAACATCTAATCCTGCATTTCTAACCACCTGTTGGGTATCTCCAACAAGAATTCTTTAACTCAAAATGTCAAAAACAAAACATTATTTTCTTCCTTCCTTCCCTTCAAATCTACCTCTCCTTCTGACTTTCCTATTTCTATTAAGGGTACAACTATACTTCCAGTTGCCCAGGTTTGCAACCGTGGACTCTTCCCTCTCCCTCACACCCTCTAGTCATTCAGTTGCCAAGTCTTGCCAGTCTTGCCTCTACAACTTATCTGGAATACATCCCCTCCTCTCTGGTTACATGCCTAGCACCCTCATGGCCCTTATTACCTCTTGCCCAGACAATTGCAATAGCATCCTAATTGGACTCTCAGCTTCAAACTTCTCACTTCTCCAAAACAGCTTCCACACGACTGCCAAAATAACATTCCTAAAGTATAGATGACCCTGTCACTTTTTTGCTTAAGAACTTTTATTGATTATTGTCTCTTGGATAAAATACAAACTCTTCAGGTTGGTATTTACAGCCTTTAATAATCTGGTTGCAGTTTACCTTGCCACAGTTTTTTCATCACTCCCCTTCATATATTTTATGTTTTGGCAATTGGTTCATTTCCTCTCCTCCAAACTGAGCATTTTATCTCTCCCGCCTTTGCACCTTTGCATAACCTGTCCCAAAAACCTGAAATACACTGAGCTTCACCACTGCCTCTTAGCACCTCTTCCTTCAAAAATCGGCCCATGTGCCATCATCTGCAAGAAGCCTCTCCTGATGCCCTTAGCTATTAGTACTCTCTTCTTGTATACTTCTGTTTCCATGCCTGGTATGCAGCAGGTACTTAATAAATACTTATTGAATTGGATTTGGGCAAATTTTGTGAAACTTGTCCCAGGAGCCAAAATTTTTCTGATCAGTAATGTGCTACATTCTATTGATGAACTCCATATGTCTTTCTGGGGCAGTGAGGCGGTACAATGGATGGATAGAGCGCCAGACCTGGAGTCAGGGAGACTCTTGTTTCTGAGTTCAGACACTTAGTAGCCTTGTGAACCTAGGCAAGTCACCCAACAACAACAAGGCGTCTCTCTTTTTCTTTGGATCACCTATAATTTTTATTTGGTTTATATTTTCGGCCAGCCAACAGGCATGTATTAAGCACTTATTATGTGTCGGGAACTATGGTAAGGACTGGAAATACAAAGAAAGGTTAAAAACATGGTCTTTGTTCTCAAGGAGCTCACAGTTCTAATGGGGTCGACAACATGCAAATGACTACATCCCTACAAGACACATACAATGCAAATGGATGCTAATTTCAGGGGGAAGGAACTAGTTACAGAGGGAACTGGGGAAAGCCTTCTATAGAAAGAGAGATTTGAGTTGAGTCTTAAAAGAAACCAGAGAAGCTAGGCATTGTCAGAGATGAGGAAGGAGAGCATTCCAAGCTGGGAGACAGCCAGAAAAAATGCATGGAGTCGAATCAGAAGACAAAGAGTTTCACGTGTGAGGAACAACACATAGGCCAGTGTAGCTGGATTATAGAGTTTGCATAAGGGGGGGTGAAGTATAAGACACCTGGAACATGTTCTTCCATTATTACAACCATATAGTATTACCAAGATAATACTGGTATTAAAAAAGAAGGGCTTGAGTAACAATGAGCAGCTTGGAGTCGCTGGAAGCGCTTTGCAATTTCCCAAATGCAATATATTCCAATCTCTTCCTCCTATTCAATTCTGGACCTAGCTAGCTCTTTATCCACCTACAGTTCAAGATGTAAGTATTGATGAACTAACTCAACTATCTAATTCAGTGAAACTGCATTACATAATCTGAGTACTGGGCATTCTTCATCTCCTTATTTTTTTTCCTGTGTAGTTTGCTAGGCCAACCTCCTTTGACTACCTGTGGTTTGCAATCAGGGGATCCCATGGTTTTCTAGAATTTGATGGAGTCATTGGAAACATTCTAGAGAAATCCATCATCTATAACCAATCCCTCTTTTACTTGGTCTTTGATTAAGATAGTCTCCATGGCAGTATGGCATGGCATTAGAGATGTCAAACTCAGAGCCAGAGACTGCAATTAGCCTGCAAAAACTCCTGAATGCAACCAACCAGATTTTTGGAAAATGTTTGATGTAATAAATAAAAATACAATGCAACGCAGAAGATACTAATTTGTAGTTTTCTAAATCAATATACACCAGCAAGGATCCATTTCTATTTTGAGTTTGACACCACTGGTGTTTGCTGTCTCAGGAATGTGTATCCCCGTTTTATGCTGTTTTATGACTTGGTACTCAAATGCCATTGAAATCACCTCTATGGTTACATCTCTCATGGAATCTTATATGACCTTATGTGCATGGGAGACGTCTTGATGGTCAGCACTCAGGGAAAATGCAGTCAAAGCAATAAGCACAATGGATTCTTATATTTACTACACTTCTCATGCAATTGTGGGACTGAAAATATGATCTGCTATAGAAAAGTGTCTTCAAAAACTTACCTGTACCTTGACGATGTTTTCATCGAGGACACCCACGTTGTGTGAGCTTAGAGTCTAAGCTTGGGTGCGGCCTTTTGACTGAATAAGTTTTATAGAACAAATCCTTTTAGTAAGCAGATTTGTTCTGTGACGTCTGGATTCATTCAAAGGGCTACACTTGAGGACCTAAGAGGGCCACGTGAGCCTTGAGGCTGCAGGTTCCCTCCCCTTGACTAAGACTATTTGCATGAAGATGCTGTAGACATAAGCAAGCAGACTTGTGAGGAGCTGCCGTAAGGAGTCTTTGATACCTTTTTCTGGTTAAAGAAACAAACAACAAACCACTGTTCTATGATTTCTCATTTCTTTTGGATGTCTGTTGGAGATACCTTAAATATCAGTCCCTGATTGCCATTAAAATTGTGTCAATTCAGCATATGTATGATGTCCCACAAATCTTAGCTCAGTTTTATACTACTGATGCTTAAAACTGCACCAAGACAAAACAGATTAGGGGGATACTATGTATTTTTTCTGTGTATGATCAATTAACCATATTGCTTCAGATTCAACCCTTTCTCTCTCCCTGTGGAAGAGTGAGAAAGAAATAAAACTAGGGGCAGCTAAGTGGCGCAGTGAATAGAGCACCAGCCCTGGAGTCAGGAGGACCTGTGTTCAAATGTGACCTCAGACACTTAACACAAAACTCACCATGTGACCTTGGGCAAGTCACTTAACCCCAATTGCCCTGCCTTCCCCCCTCCAAAAAGCAAAAAAAAAAAAAATTTAAGAAATACAACTAGTCTGCAAAGGGTTAATGGAGCTACTAGGACCAAAGAAACTGTACTCACCCCTAAATATGCTTTTTCCCCAATTTGGAATATAATTGGTATGTCCAAGCAGGTGTAGGATTCTTGTTAACTCCAGGAGGCTGGTACTTTTTCCTGTGCATCAGGCTCACCATAAAACCTACAGCCCACAAGATGGTGACCTAGACTGAGGTAAGGGTGCCTAGACTGCAATATGTGTGTAGCTTCATCTCCCAAAACAGGCCAGAGAAGGGACCCTCTGGAATGGCAGTAAGGCAGGTGGGCACATCTTGTCCTTTTTGTGTGTGTGCTGTGCTATCAGTTCTTTTCATTATATTCACTAATTATATAAACAATACATCTATTATTGATTAGATCGACTTGATATGAGATTTTTGTCTCTTACTTAAAATTCCAGTCCAGCATAGCACAACCAGACCCAGACACTCTTCCCAATTTCATCTTCTTATGGGTCATGTTTACTTCCTCCCATGGTCCCAGGTACTGAGGTTATGGAGTCCAGATATGGTACTTGCAGAGTCAGTAAATAATAAGACTAGATAATTACAGGCTGGCAGACCTATGACGTTCCACATGTTCTCCTCCCTCCCTTTTCAGCCACACATATTCTCAAGATGATTGATCTGGCTTAAATACACATTGGTCAGTGTCGCTGATGGTAGGATAAGTTGCTACAAAATGCTGGCAGACCTTTTCCATGTTCTATCTTTGTTGTTTTCCTGTCAGTTTCGTCTGTAAATGCTCTAGGGATAGTCAGGCCAAGTTGGGCCTAATTCCAAGTTTTCTTCAGATCGTTTTCCCCTCTGTTGGTTTGGGGGTGTTATTGTTGGGTTGTTTGTTTGGGGTTTTTTTTTGAGACTTTGTCCTCATCTCACCTAAGCTGGAAGTTTACTAGCCACTCATTTGGCCCAATACCAAAACCGATTGACATGGAAGTTTTAACCTGTTCTCTTTTCCCTAATTTGGTCAGTTAACCCCTATTTAGGTAGCCTGGTGGCTCTCTGCACCTGGAGATACTGTCATTGAATGTGATGGTTTCTCTCTCTTTTTAAAATTTTCTTCTAATTTTGTGTTGATTTTTGAAAGTTGATATAATCAATAGATGATCTGATTATACAGTTCCCTGATTCTAAAGAAACTTAACACATTGGAAACTGGTCATTCCCTCTGTTAAGGTATGCTCAATTTCATTTTTTGAGATGCTCAGTTCCTGCCATATCAATTGCCCTTTTTGACTCCTTTTGTGAAAAAGTATTCATGATATGCAAATGTTTTATATAGTCTGTATTAATGATTTTCAAGCCATTGACCACTTTTCTTAATCTCAAAACATTTTTAAACATTTTTCATCTTTCTAACCTGTTCTTATCTTTACACTGAAGTTACCAAGTATAAGATATATGTGTGTGTATACACACACATACATTTATACACATATAAAATATATAGGCACACACACACATATATATAGTACATATTTACTGACAATGGGTAGAGCTTGTCTTCCTAAATAATCTCTTTACTTTCTGCCATAGATGGTGGTGTATAAACTATACCAGTATTCATGATGGTTCATTTGCTTATGTTCATCATGAGTACTGTAAGTTGAGGTGACCAGGCATTCTATGAAATGATGTTTTGTTTTATTTTGTTTTGCCTTTGGGTAGATAATGAAAGCAGCTCCTACAAATTCATTATTTTCTTCTTTGAGAACCCTTGAGCCCTCCCTCCATTTAACCACAACTTCTTTATGTCTTCCAGTTTTATTTATTAATTAATTTATTTATTGCTTTTTGGAGGGCAATTAGGGTTAAATGACTTGCCCAAAGTCACATGGCTAGTAAGTGTGTCAAGTGTCTGAGGCCAGATTTGAACTCAGGTCCCCCTGACTCCAGGGCCAGTGCTCTATTCACTGTGCAATCTAGCCGCCCCCAGTTTTATTTATAACCAATAAAGTCAACATGTATTGGGTTCCATTCCTCCAGTTATCAATGGAAGTCATTGGACTAAGACCTCACATTAAAAGAAGCAATAGTTGAATTAATGTTTGTAAAAGATCCCAAAACTATGTTATTCTTAGGACCCTTAAGCCCCTGTTGTACAACTCTAGGACAGTTACAACAAAGCATTCAGGCTAACAACCATTTTTTGTATTTTTATTTTATTTTTGTTTCATGGGCCACCCTCACCTACAAGTAAAACACCTGATGATGAGCTTCTCCATGCTAGGCAAGGCTGGTTATTAGATAACCAATACATATCTCGCCAAGATTATACTTGAAACCTTTCCACCTAAGTAGAACATACCAGAATGTGAACTCTGCTGACAGAGTTTTCAATAAGTTAGGGTTACCTGCATGTCAGAATGAGGCATCAAAGTAGGATATCTTTGGAAGAGATAACAACAAAGGAACAATTCTAACAGTATAGAGGACCAGTAATATTAAAGAAGACATATAGCAATAAAATAAATGGTTGTAGATGTCCACATATACACACAAATACACACAGAATGAGTGATTAATCAGGTTAACTCAAGTTCTTAACACAAGAACGCAAAATCAACCCCAGATGTTTTATTGAGACCTGGTGGTATGAAACTCATTTGGAATATGGCTATGGCAAGTAAGGGAGCTGTACTAGATGGCTCTATGATCCTATGACCCTACCTAATTCAAATGGAAATAAAGGGGGTAACAAAGTACCATTGTCTATTAAGAACATATTTTAATGTGGGGAAATATATGAACTAGAAGAGCAAAGCATAGTTGAAGATGTTTTGGGGAAGATCAAAAGAGAGAAGAAGAAGCAATATTATGGCAGGAATATGCTGCAGATCACCTAGCAGATGAAAGAAATGGATGGTGAGTTCGGGAAACAGATTACAAACGTAGCATGGAAGCACAATATAGCAATAATGTTGGTCTTCAACTATGGAGACGTTTGCTGGAATTCTTGCTTGGCTAAAAGCAAGGCCACAACTAGTGTGTTCTTGATTTGCCTTAATAATTTCATTCTTCAAAAGTCAGAGATACCAACCGATACAGAGAATTTATATTTCTGGATGTGATTCTAGACAACAGGAGGGAATTACAACGCTGTCTCAGAGTTTATGATAAATAAAGTATAGAACACTCCTCATAGTTTGACAAGTACCCTAGATTTTTAAAGAAAAGATTTCAAAGTGTTAAAAGAAAGGATCAATGGATTCCCATGGCTTAAAATTATATAAGGAGGTTAGCCCAACAGAAGTGGAAAGTTCTCAAGAATGAAAGTCTGATGATACAAACACAAATGATTCTGATAAAGAAGAGAGGCTCTCTAAAAGAACTGGAAAAGGAAATGACAAACCACTCCAATATATTTGCCAAGAAAACCCCAAATGGAATCATGAAGAGTTGTACTTGACTGAAAAGAGACAACAACAAACTCAAAGGACTGGTATAGATACACAGGAAATTTATCAACCAATTTAGATTTTTAAGATGCTGAAAGCTAGAGGCAGGTAAATTGATTCTGAATACAAAAGACTGGCATGGTCCTATATGGATACTATCAGAAATAGAAATATTCACAACAAAATGGGGTTGGTGATAAATTCCAACAACAACAAAAAAGGACCTTTTAAAGCTATATTGGAAGGAAAAGAAGTGACATCTGCTGCATGGAATGAATGAGGCAGTATAATAATGGATATCAGAGAGAAAATAGAACTATAGAACTCTTGCCTTGCATTTGTTTTCTCCAACAAGGAGAGCAATCTTCACACTAGAAATGAATAAAATTAGTTTAACAGAGAATTAATTTAATATTTAAGATAGTAGAAATGAGATGATAAAATAAAAATCTGACCACTCTCAAGGAATTGAAGTCACCAGACTTCATGAACTACATCCCTTGATATTGAGAATGTTATTATTGACGGTATTTGAAAAATCTTGGAGAATAGGACTGTGGTTGCAGTATTGAAGAGAAATAAATGTTGTCCTTATTTTCAAAAAGAGGAAGAGAGTAGATTCTCCAAACTAAGCTTTACTTAGATCACAAAAAATATACTATATCCGATTATTCATGTTATGGTTTTGAAAAGAGAAGGAGTAATCAATAAGAGTTAGCACAGGTTCACCAAACACAAGCTATGCCAGACTTAACCTAATTTTCTTTTATGGACAAGATCACTAGTCTAATAGACCATGAAAATATTGTAGACATAGAGGTTTGGATTTCCTTGATGTATTTTATGAAATTTCTCATGGTATCCTTTTGAAAAAGAGGGAGATATGTGAATCAGAGGATCATATAGTTAGGTGGAATCTGAAAGGCTAAATGACTGCCCCCTAAAGAGTAATGATCCTTGGATCCATGTCAGCCTGGAAGTGGTCTATAATTACAGTGTTGAAGGAATTTGTATCTGTCCTTAGTCTTGCTCTCTTCAGTGTTTTCAACACTGACTTTGGTGAAGATGCATATGCCACCAAATGTGTGGATGACACAAAACTAAGAGGGACAGCCAATATATTACATGACAAAGTGAGGAAGCAAAAAGATCTCAACATGCTAGAACAATGCGTGAACCTAATAAGAAGAAATATAACAGGAATTAATGTAACTTGGGTTATAAATGTTTGTTAATTGGGTTCAAAAAACCAACCTCATACATATGAGATGAGGAAGACAGGGCTAGACAGATAGTTCATGTGAAAATGCTCTGAGATTTTCAATGAACTGCCAACTCAATGTGAGTCAACAGTGTGATAGGGGTGTAAAAAAAAAAACTAACAATCTTAGGCTGAATTAATCACGTATAACGTCTGTGGGGGGCAGGGTGGCCATGCTGTTACCCTCTGCCCTGATCAGATGATATATGTATATCTCCAATGTTCTGTTCAGCTCTGGGCTTCACATTTTAGGGAAGATTAGAGCATGTCCAGAAGAAAGCATGCAAGATTGTGAAAACACTGAAAACCATGCCAACATGAGGATTGGCTAAAGGAATTGAGGATGTTTCACCTGGAGATGAAAAAACTCACAGAGAGTCATGATAACCCAGATAATTGTCACATGGCAGAGGGATTAGATTTGTTCTTCATGGCCCTAGAGGACAGAATTAGGAGTAATAGATAGAAAGCATGATAGAGACATATTTAAGCTCAATTTAAGGAAACAGTTTCTTAACAATTAAAGCTGTCCAAAAGTGGTGTGATATGTTCCCCAAGAAGAAGGTTTCTCTTACTAGAGATCTTTAAGTGAAGGCTAGATGATTGCCTATCAGGTATATGATAGAAGGGATTCTTATTTAGGCATGGTCTGACCTCTGAGGTTCCTCATGATCTAAATCCATTTAAAGTCTATTTTTTAACTTTGAACTTCACTTCTTGGGGGGGGAAAGACCCTTGTTAATTTGCAAAGCAAGTTTTGTTTATTTGAATTAAAATATCTTAAAATCATATTTTTAGCAGAAATTTATAAAGAGACAGTTTTAGACAGTTAAACAAAAAAGAAAATTTAGACCTTGCTTCATTAACCTGTAATGCAAATCAGAAAGAGTTGGTGTCCTCAGTTGGCCCTCACTCTGTCCCCACTTCTGATTCCCCAAGGTTTGGAGCTGATATGATGACTGCCATCATCACACTTGGACACTGGGAGAGTATTCCTACCCTTTCCATGTAGATCTTAAGGAGAAACACCAACTGCGTTCCCTTCACAAAACCCACAAGTGGCTTAATTTTGTAACAACTAATTTTATAAAGAATCCTACTTCAAATGCTTCCCCCAAAAAGACAATTTTATTGCTATGGATGATCCTTATACCAACAAAGATTTCAAGTCCCCCTCCCCCCCCATGCCTTAGTATCATGAGTTGCACTGGCCAAAAATTATTCATCATCTGGGGGCCAACCTTCTGCTGAGGAGCCTCTCTGAACTCAGCTAAGCTGGTTCTTGGATGACAGACAGAAAGTCTGTTGCCAGCCCATACTTAAAGCCTTTCCAACTTGCTAGGACCTGCCAGTACTTGCTATCCATTGGCATAGTCTTCAAGAACCCCGGGTCATAAGATCATAGATTTAGAGCTAAGAGAAATGTCTAGTCCAATGTCTTCATTTTACGTATGAGGATACTGAGAAGATCACACAAGTAGAAGTGAAAGAAAGGATTTGAACCCAAACTCTCTGACTCCAAATCCAGCATTCTCTCCACTACACCAAACTGGATTCTTGATACTGTTATGAGTTGGTAGAGGATGACCTTAGGGGAGATACCAAGGAATTTAAAAACCCAGATAATAAGAGTTACAGATCCCAAGTGTCTAGATAGGTCTGGACGTAAATAAAGATACTATGATTCTGGCCTGAGGTGGAATTGAGTTGTTAAGACTTCCAGAAATTAATGGGATTATCAGTTTTTGTCAGGACCTTCTTCCAAGTATTCTCTTTGGGTCTAGTCCTTGATCATACTTTTAGTTCTGGACTAGACATCTGTCATTACATTTTTACAAACTCTGAATATTTTAAGCATAATTTAAAAGTAACACAAAAATCATTTCTGCCAAGTGAGGAGGGCATTCTGATCCATCACACAAAATCTTTAGGACCAGTACTTCCTTCTCTTCCTAACCTCCTGAAACCTGCCTTCATTCTTCATATTTTCTAGATGGGTCATGACAGTTTCCCATTTAACCCTGTCCCATTTGCCCTGTTATTTATTTTGCTTAGAAAAATAACTGAATCTGGGCTTAAGAAAGCTAAAATTTTCAGGGTCCAATTTGACTCCAAGGTTCTGTTCAATCTCATCTGATGCCACTCTTCTTTTGAACACTTGTTACTCCAGCTGGTCTCCCAGTGCCTCTCTCCCTCCAATCAGAAACAACAACAATAATAAATAATCGGCAGGCAACAAGTATTTATTAATCACTTACTGTATGCTAAATAATATAAATAATAGTTCACATTTACATTGCATTTTATAGTTTAAAAAGCACTTTCCTCACAGTGCTATGAGGAAGGTAGGACAAGTATAACTCTGTTTTATGGCAATGGAAATGGAAACTAACAGAGGTAACAGAACTTTCTCAGAGTCACACAGCAGGAGAGCCAAGGTGACCCCAAGTCTTCTTCATCCAAGTCTAGTGCACGCTCTGCCCTTCCTAATTGTTTTACAGAATCCTTCTCTACCAAAGGTTTTGGGCAGTTTGTACCTTAGGAGAGAAGGGATAGAAAATACAGGCAATTCTAAGGCAAATTCCACTCATATTGAGACTTCAATTCTTCTGGACCATCAATTAATATCCCACCCCACCTCAACCCTTTCCTCTTTTACTCACTATGACCTCAAAAAAAAAAGAGTCCTTGTTACATATGTGATAGGTTTGGGCCAAATTCAGCCACGGGATGCTCATCCTTTGCCACTTTATAAATTTCTATTTCCCATTGATTAGCCATACATTGAAATCAACACTTCCAACTATTACCATCACTACACAGACAGACAGACAGACACACACACACACATACATATATACCTCTAGAACATGAATTTCCGTTTCTAATACCATTCATTGTCAATATGGAGCATGGAGTTGGCTGGCCCATCTGCAAAGTTAAAAAAAAATATGTCATTAGACCATTTCTATATCAGTGTGACCAATGTAAGTAAAACTTGTAGGTATTCCAAGGGGATATACCTGGACATCTTTCTTGATCTTAACCATATTTATACATCATTATCCAGTATCTGGGTATCTCTAGCCAAGTCAAAATAGCTGCTATATGCTTGCCCCCTCCATGATGTTTTCTCTGAGCACTCCAACTAGAAATGATCCCTCCCTCCTTAAGTTCATCAAAATACTATTTGTCCTTTTCCAAGCTCTTAATTATCTTCTTGTAGTATAGTTATTTGTGGGCCTATCTCCTCATTAAAGAGGCATCATGGTGCAGTGGAAAGAGCCCTAGATCTGAGGGGTGACACAGATGAGACCTAGGATAAAGTCCTGGTTGTGATCTCTTCGTAAGCCCCTT
Organism: Pseudochirops corinnae; assembly: GCA_028646515.1. Classification (NCBI taxonomy): domain Eukaryota; kingdom Metazoa; phylum Chordata; class Mammalia; order Diprotodontia; family Pseudocheiridae; genus Pseudochirops; species Pseudochirops corinnae. The sequence goes on along the minus strand of CM053585.1, from coordinate 113,445,590 downwards.
AATTTCTAAGAGCCTCAGTCTCTTCATCTATAAAATGGGCATAATAATAACACTGATCTCAGAATGACTCAGATCGACTATTAAATGAAATAATGTATGGAAAGCACTTTATGAATTTAAAAGTGTTCTGTAAATGTCAATCATTATTACTAATCACTAATTACTTGGTACTTAGTACTAATCACTTAAGTAGTCAGAAGTAAGGATTAAGACATTGCTTATCTTGATACCTACCCCAGAATTTATCTTGGTGTCCTACCCAGAGTAGGTAATGAATATTTGTTCAATTGAATTAAAGTGCATTAGCACCAAATTTTTCTCATGGTCCTCTGGGTCTGTACTCTTGCCTCACCTCTGCCCAAACTGTGTTAAATTCTTAGCTTCCATGAAAGCACATCTCAGGTGCCCTTAACAATTGGGCCTCTTGTGATTCCCCCTCCCCCCATTCTTAACACTCTCACTCTTGAAATTTTCCTGTTTGCCTTTGTATTACTCTTATTTACTGGCTCGGGTACATATTGAATCCTGCCCTTTCTGCCCCAGTAGAATGTAAATTCTTTCAAAGGAGGAATGACTTTGCTTTTATTTTTTCATACCAAGCACCTAGCAGTTTGTAGCACAGCAAGAATTTAATACGTTTGTTTTTACCAAAATTACAGTGTCCTGTGCAAAGAGATAGAAGGATATATAGGAAGGGAAGAGCGGAAAGAATATGCATTTATTAAGCACCTAGTATATATGCCAGGCACCATGCTGAGCTTTACAATTATTATCTCATTTGATTCTCATGTCAACCCTTTGAGTTGGTGCTATCATCCCCATCTTGCCATTGGGGAAACTGAGGCAAACAGAGGTTAAATAATTTGCCAAGAGTCACACAGCTAATAAACATCTGACTCCAGGCCCAGCACTCCATCCATTGTACCACCTAGCTGTATTCCCCAAATTTACTTCCCTTTCCTAGGAAGTGTATTTTCCCTCTTTTTAGAAAGGCAGTGTAGTCTAGTCAAAGAAGTGCTGGCTCTGGAGGCAAAAAATCTGAGTTCCAATCCCACCTTTGTCACTTATTAGCTGTGTGACCTTGGACAAGTCACTTGACTTCTGAGGATTTCTCATCTGTAAAAATGAGGTGGTTGGAATAGATCACCTTCAAGGTTCCTTCCAGCTCTTAATGTATGATTCTACAATCCTATATCTCTGAAACTTCAGACCGATTTCTTATTTTCCCTAGTTCTTCCTTTGTAACTGTCCAAAATTAGAAGACTTCCTGTATTTTATATCCATGGTAGTGGTTTGAGTCGTCTATGCATTTGGCAGGTGTCCAAGTGACAGACACTCAAGGTGTTCCAGTAGCAGTAGCCACCCACATCTGGCTTGTTCCCTGCTTTCCACAAGTCTACAGAAAAACAGGCTGTCAATTAATTAATTGATTGATTAAGCATTCAAGGTGTATAGTACATAATTAGGTCATCAGCCAGGTGGTTTATCCAAGGCTAGCTAGCGCCCATGTGCTTGTTTCCTTAAAGGCTGTAGTATTCTCACTGCTCAGCAGAGGGAGGTAGCCTACAAGTTCTTAGAAAAGTCCCCTTTCCCCACTGGAACCTCTTATGGAGGCCCCGGATATAGATACTGGCCCCATTTGGTCCTGATCTAAGAGTATAAATAAAGTAAATATTTTTTACTCTGAAACATGAGAATTATGGACATCTCTATTTGGTGCAACTCCCAGCCTTGTTTTTGTCTAGGAAATTCCCTTCAGTGCAAGCAAGCCTGTCGATAATATACAGGCAATCCACCATATGGCCTTGCACGTTTCAGCATGCAAGAAAATCAGTAAGATGCTTGTTAAGTTTGCTTTGAGGCATGCTCAGCCATTTGCTTCCCACCAATCCTTCATCCATCCTTACTGCTCCCTGGAGTACAAGGAGGAGGAATTGTGGAATGGAGTAGCTAAGATTTTCCTCTTACCAACTGGGTGCTCAAACAATCAAAGAAAACATGGAGAAAGCCCCAGAGACTTGGGCCAAGTGTGGCAGCCTGATCTCACCAGCTACTGAGTTTTCAGTGTACCTAGCAGGTCATCTTGACCTCTTACCATCCCAGTGCCTTGATCTCTTCTGACTTTGCCCACCAAAGCCCTCCGGGTTCCAACTTAACTCTACCTTCACTGTGCAGTGTCTCAACACAGCCAAAAAGAGCCAGCAACCACTGGCTTCCTGCTCTAGCAAGAGTTTAGTCTCCTTTTCTCTGCTCCTGGCTACTTGGGAATTATAGGTCAGAAGTCCTTCCCAAAGGCAAAGCCGGCATCTAGCCAAAATGGGGAAGGGCCAACTTGCACTCCCTCTGAAGAGTGAAAAATCTCATCCCCATGTCAATTTTCATGTGGCTTCATCCTCATTCTGAGCTCAAACTCTACAGTTCCCATTTTCAGTGTCTTACTGACTCAGTTTACCATGTGGCATTCCTCAGGGCCCCTCAGACTTACAAATTTAAAACACCTTGAATTTGAAAGAGCCCTAGATTTGGAATCCAAGGACCTGAGTTAAAATCCTATTTATCCTTATTATCTGTGTGACCTTGAGTAAGTTCCTTAAGCTTCTCAGGGCCATGGTTTTCTCCTCTGTGAAATGAGAAGGTTGGGCTAAACGATCTCTAAGGACTTTTCCATCCCTATTTTTGTGCCTCAAGAGGACAAATGTGCCTTTGGGGCCAGGGGGGATATTCTTCCAGGAGAATGGGGAAACAGCAAATACCAGCCCCTGGGGCGCTGTTCTGCGACCTGGCATAACAGGAATTTGTCCAACTTTTTTTTTTTTTGCTTTTTGGAGGGGGAATGCAGGGCAATTGGGGTTAAGTGAATTACCCAAGGTTACATGGATAGTTTTTGTGTTAAGTATCTGAGGCTGCATTTGAACTCAGGTCCTCCTGACTCCAGGGCTGGTGCTCTATTCACTGAGCCACCTAGCCACCCCTTTGTCGAACTTTCTTGATGAAGGTGTCCTAACCTGATGACACTTACCTGTGTTGTTTTCTGCCTGCCTATTCCTCCCTCCTTCTCTGTTTTTGGGAGTGAAGAAGAGAGAACAGCATTTGGTGGCTGCTCCATCCATTTCCTGCCCACCTTCTGAATGGGTTCTATCCATTCTTGTAAATTATGGGAGCTCACAGTTCATATATCATGGATACTAGACGGGTCTTTAAAGGTCATCTAATCTAACCCTGGGAAGCTAGGTGGCAAAGTGGATAGAGCACTGGGCTTGGAATCAGGAAGGCTCATCTTCATGAGTTCAGCTCCAGCATCAGACATTTATTAGCTATGTGACCCTGGGCGAGTCACTTAATCCTGTTTGCCCCAGTTCCTTACCTGTAAAATGAGCTAGAAAAGGAAATGGAATCATTCCAGTATCTTTACCGAGAGAAACCCAGATGAGGTCACAAAAAAAATCAGACACCACTGAAAATGAGTGAACAAAAAAATCCAACCCCTTCATTTTACAGATTAGGCTCACATGTGTGCAATACTTGGGCTAGGAAGGAAAGCTAGGGAAAGGACAAATCATTCCATTCTAATTGGGCATTCATCTAATGACTATGTTTGAGGCCCTCTGTAAGTACTCAATTTAAAGTCTGGAGACATCTGAGTTTGACTCCCACTTCTGACACTTACTAGACACACAACTGGGCAAGATGAGCGATTTCACCTTTCTGGGCCTCAGTTACACTCATCTTTAAAATACGTGAGATGGGTCTGAGATGACTTCTGTTGTCCATTTGAGCTCTACATCATTAATTCCATGTACCTGTGATCCCCAATTTTCTCATCCCATAGTACTTAACTCATAAAACCATGGTGAGGCCTAGACCAATCATCAATCAACAATCCTGTTATAAAGTGCTTACCATGTGCCAGGCACTGTGGCTGGGTGCTAGAGACACAAAACCAAAAATAAAAGTCCCTACCCTCAGAGAGTTTATGAAATAATGTATGGGAACTGTTTGGCAGACCTTAAAATCCATTTACATATCAGCTATTCTTATCATTATGACAAATATACACATAGTTCTAGTACAGGGCAGAATGTGGTAAGTGTTAGGAAACAGGAAGCTGCAAGTGTCTTCAGAGGCCATCCAGTCCACCCCCTCATTTTACAGATGAGGAAACAGAGGCTCAGAGAGGTTAAGGGATTTCTCCAGGGTCACACAGTAAATAGCAGAACTAGATCCTCTGTTTCCAACTCCAGCACTTTTCCACTGTACAGTAATACAAAAAGTGCTATGAGGTTTCAAGCGAGGAAGAGATCATTTGGTGTTAGGGAGAAAGGAGATCAGGGAGGGTTTATGGTATTTGAGCAGAGTCTTGAAGTTTGAGTAAGACCATAATGGACAGAGAAAGAAGGGAAGGTGGATGAGGAACCAGTGTGAGCAAAGGCAAAGAAGCACTGGGCAAGCCTGGGGAGTGCCAAGCAGTTCATTTTGGGTTTCATATAGGGTATATGTGAATGGGAATATGAGCTAAGGTGGTTTGGAGTCAGGTCAGAAAAGTGGTGCCAGGCACAGAAGTTTGGGCTTTATTATATGAGCAATTAAGAATCATAGGAAGGTTTTGGAGTAGGAAAATGAAAGAATTAAAGTTGTGCATGAAGTAGATTCCTTGGATAGTTATATACCCAATGGATAGGATAGAAACTACAGATTGGAAGACCAGTTCAGAAGCCAGTCTAAGGGAGAAGTGAACTAATCTAGGATTATAACAATGGGAGTGGATATGAAGGGATGGATTTAAGAGAGATTGAAGGAGAGGGATTAACTGGACTTTGAATGTAGCGGGTGAGAGACAGCGAAGACCGAAAAACAACCAAAGTTTTCAATCTAGGTACCTGGGAGAATGGTGGTGCCATAAACAGAAATGGTAACACCAAGAGGGTACCTGAGCGTCCCTGGCCATTGCTTACACTCTGCCATGGTGCCACCTCCTCAGTGCTGCCTTTCCTGATCACTCAGCTAGAAATGATCCTTCCCTCCTTGACTCTTACCTCATTATCTGACCTCTCTTGTGCATTTATTTTCCCACCTGACTTTATGTTGGTTACTCCTCTACTCATTAAATTCCAGTGGTTCCCTATTCCTCTAGGATGAAATATAAATTCTTCTGTTTGGTTTTTAAAGACCTGCATGGCTTGGCTCCAACCTATCTTTCCAGTTTTATTATATGTCACTTTCCTTGCTGAACTCCACAGTCCAGTCAAGCTGGTCTTCTCCCTCTTCTTCCTTGCTTAAGATAAACTCCTGCCTCACAGAATCTTTCACCTCCTCCAAGATGTAGTTC
>CM053585.1:113427296-113440164 GCA_028646515.1 Pseudochirops corinnae | reverse complement strand
TTGGCTTACCTGTTGAGTTCAAAATGCCTATGATGGATCCAGGTAAAGACATCAGCTGAGATGCTGGAGACTCAAGCCTAAAACTGTAGAGAGAGGACAGAGCTAGATATATAAATTCTGAAATTATGACTATGCAATAGTTGAAGCTGTGAGAGTAGATGAGATCTCTAAAGGTTGGAGTTTAGGGAGAGAAGAGAAGAGGGCCAAGGACAGAACCTTGGGGAATTTACTATGTTTAAGGGGTGAGAAAATAAACCTGGGAAGGGTGGTATCACTAAAAGTCAAAAGCTCAGAGTTTTAAGAATGAAGAGGCAAGCTGTTTAACCTTATATGGAGATCAGGTAAACTAAGGGTCATTAGGAGATAGTTAGAGACCCTTGAGAAGACTTCATTCAAGTGGTGAGTCTAGAAGTCAGATTTGAAGGGTTGGAGAGTAAGAAAGGTGAATGGGAAGTTGAGGCATCAAGCACAGATTTTCAAAAACTATGTCAGAGAGAGGAAGGAAAAAGATGTCTGTTGTGAACACCAGAGGGGATAGCAGGGTCAAATGGAGGGCTTTTTTAATGATAGATGATAGCTGAGAACATCTGTAAGCACAGGAAGAGTCACCAGTGGACAGGGAGAGATTAAAGATGTGACAGAGAAAAGGGATGTTGAAGGAGCAAGGTCCTGGAATAGAAAATAGGGCATCAAAGGCATAGGGCAAGAGCTTAACCTGGCCAAGGAGGATGATCTCTCTTTCCTTTGAGACACGAGGGAAAAAGGAGATGAAGAATCAAGATACTAAGACATTCTGATGTGCAAAGAAGAGAAGGTGAAGAAGTTCATGTCCGTCAACTGAGAATGAGAGGGCTGGGGATGAGTTCTGATGAAAGTAGACGTTTGCAAGGATTGCTATAGAGAATGTAATAGGGGTGGGTAAGAGATGAGTTCAAGGAACTGCTTGACCTACCTTAAGAGTCCTGCTGACATCAGACGGCCTGAATTTGTTGTGGAGCCAACAGGTAATCTTATGTGATTTTTCTCCAGCAATGTTCAGCAACCAGGGAGCAGCAGAGGAGAGAGTAGCTAGTAGAGATAAGAGACTAACAAAATGAGAATGGTGTCAGATCAATATGACAAGGTGATCTTGGGTATCAGGTAAATGATGCTACTGTCATAAAAATGGTAGGCCATGAGGTCCAGGTTGGGTAGGGGGACAAATGAAACTATGCAATGAGGGATAGGATTTGATCAGCTTTAATTTGGTTTCCCCGTAGGGGCAGCTAGGTGGCTCAGAGAATAGAGCACCAGCTCTGAAGTCAGGAGGACCTGGGTTCAAATCCAGCCTCAGACACTTAACACTTACTAGCTTGGTGACCTTGGCCAAGTCACTTAACCCCAATTGCCCTGCCTTCCCCCCTTCAAAAAGAAAAAATAAATAAATACTTCTAATTTGATTCCCCTTATTATAAGCACCTGGATACCTCTTCAGGGTCCAACTTCCAACCCCACTCCACTCCTCCTCTTTCTTCTTCTCTTGCTCACCCTAGAGGTGAGAAGCACTACTATTCAGTTCCTTCATTTCCCACATCAAAACCATCATGTGTGTGATGTAATAACTGTATATCAATTCTTGGAAGGGCATTGAGAAGAAGCCATGATTACCGAGTACTGTAACCTCAAAATTAGATCTCTTATTAGGCTAGGTGAGAAGGAACATTTAGGATGTGCCTTGCCCATTGTAGGTGCCTAATACATGTTTGTGGAAATGTGGAATCTGTTGATTCAAGTGGATTCAAGACCAACAAGACCCAAGATAATCCCAATCAGGCCCTATAATCTATCCATCTGAAGGCATTTTCCATTGGCTGGTCCTGGGGAGAATTCACATTATCCCAGAACCTGTATCCACGATCTGGACTGTAATGCACTATATACAATGAGAAGCAGCCAGGTGGTGCAGTGGACAGAGCACTGGGCTTGGAATCAGGAAGACTCGTCTTCCTGAGTTCAAATGTGACCTCAGACACTAACTAACTGTGTGACCCTGGCCAAGTCACTTAAACCTGTTGGCCTTAGTTTCCACACCTGTAAAATGAACTGGAGAAGGAATTGGCAAACCATTCTAGTATCTTTGCCAAGAAAATCCCAAAATGGGGTCACAAAGAGTCAGACATGACTGAACAACAATAACAGAAAGAAAAATATATATGAGAATTATTAATATAAACTCACAGATAGCAGAACTGACATCCCACACTTCAGGGTAGAACTGGGAAAAGGACTTTGGGTTTTGAATCTTTTGGGGGGGGGGAGAAGGAAGAGAGAGGGATTTCTGAATTCCAAACTAAACTTAGGAACCAGCAGCGTTGACACATTCAAAAACTACAAACTCTAAATTATTTGTAATTTTAATTCCTCAAAATCATCATCATCAGAGCTGACATTCATTCACACTATAGACCGAAAGGTATATAGAATACAAGGTCCCATTGTGTTTATTATTTGTTGACTATAAAATAAAATTTACTTCAGTAGGGCAAAATACAACTCTGAAGGCTATCCTCCAACATGATGTCTCCCATGCATGTGTCAGAATCCTACAGGGGCATCTGAAAGATATAACAACAAAGCTAACTTTGGCCATTGACCTTCTCATCATCAATGTAAAATGAGTCATAAAACTGGGAGGTACATACTGGCCAAAGGCGTTTGCCACCATCCATGGAGAATGCCTAGCATAGAGTAAAATTGAAGGATTTTCTGTAGATGGGAAGGTCCCCCCAGATGTTCTTGCTTGTGGATGACATTTGGCTGACTATATCAGGTCCCAGAATATTGCAGAGTTCCCTGAATTTCTAAGTAAGATGACATTTACATAAGGTTTACAAAGAGCTTCATTTTTTTAAAAATACTATTTGATTCCACATTCCCCTCTGATCACTTTTTCTTCTATGTATATTTTTTAGATTTCAATGCTAATATCATTATTACTTAGCATAATCATAGTATATATTATTCAAATGCTTCTTTCTTCACTCTGCATCATTTAATAGATGTCCTTCCATATTTCTCTGTATTCATATTTGTATTTCTTATAATGCAATAATATCCCATTATGTTAATTTATCAGTTTGTTCAGCCATTCTCCAAGTGTTGGACATATGGGAAGCTTTTTGCTATTAAAAATAAAGCTGCTATGAATATTTTTGTACAGATAAATAAGTCCTTTTTTTCCTTTTACATTATACTTAGGGCAGTGGTCCAGTAGTAGGACCCCTGGGCAAAGGGGTATGAATAATTTTGTAGCTCTCTCTCTTTTTTTTTAAATTGCCATATTGCTTTCCAAACACCCTAATTCACAGCCCTGCCTGCAGTGTAATAGCAGTGTGCCTATTCTTTCAAAACCACTCCCACAATGAATTTTATAATTTTAACTATCTTTGATGGTTTACTGGGTGTAAGATTCTACCCCAGAGTTGGGATTTGGTGGGTTTTGGTGGGGGCGCATTCTCTCATTGTTCTTTCCAAATAATTTTTTCAAGTGGTTCTTGATAATTTGCATTTCTTCCTCTGAGAACTGCCTGTTCATATCCTTTGACCATTTATCCATTGAGGAATGGAGCTTATTCTTAAAAATTTGTGCTTTGATTCCTTTTGCTGAAACTTCAAGATAATGTTTCCTCTCAGCTGTGCTGGCAGAAGACTTCCTCTGTCTCCATTCTTGTTTATTGCTTAAAACTCCCTTGGCTTTTTTTGGGTCAGTGTTTCCCAAACTTCTATATTACATAAATAAAGGTTAATGATAAAAGGTAAATAGGCATATTTTCTCCTTTGAAGTATTAAGTATTAAATTACGCGAGCCTCAAAAATACTTATGTATATTGTTCAGTGTAAAAAATGGCTTAATTTCGATCTGTTTTCTTCAAAATTTTCTTGAACTACCTTTGTTTCTGAGGGGATTCTAGACCCTCACACCCCTAGACTAGCATTTATGTGTCTCACCAATATAATTCAAGTCCTAGAGCTGTCTTTTTGGGAAATGCAGGGCTATATGGGCTCTTTTTTGTCTGAAACCCTGTTTAATGATGAAAAGAAGAGGAACAAAATACCCTTCTCCCCCATAATAGTAGGAGAAGGGTTGCTCAGGATGTTTCTATAGAATATACCCCACAAACTGCCCAGGGTCTAACTTCTATGAGATTCCCTCTAGATTTCAGCATAGTTCATGTCCTCAAAACATCCCTTTTCTCTGCACTGACATCTTTGGAATAGCTTTAAACAGCCTCATTTCTCTTTAGATTTAAGGTAGAAGTCATTAGATTATCTCAGAGAATACCTAAGCATTACCCCAGTGATCCAAAAGGGATGGTATTTCTACCTGATGCCCTGGCAACCTGGAAGTCTGTCCTGCCTGTTTGGTGGAGAGTTAAACCTAGAAGCCCCTTCAGCCTGAGCCACGGCATCTCTCAAGAGTCAAATCTTAACTCCATTGGCAGATCCACCATCTTCTTTTATATCTGCCCCTCCTTTATAGCAAAGACTGTGGATTCATCTTGGAAAATGACCATTTTCCTTCTCCTGAGCCCCTGCCCAGAGATAAAAATATCCTTCTCACAACTTGCTTATCCTTCCCTTCACTCCTCCCAAGGCCAAGGTAGAGGGAACAAATTCCTCACTCCCTCTCATCACTCCCTTTCTCCCTTGTCTTTTTGGACACTAATTTATTCCATCCCTCACTCAACTCCAGCTTCAGTTACCCAATCTACCCTCTGTGAGGGTGTGGCTCCTCCTCCTTATTTGAGGCTCTGCTTGATACGCTGAGTCATCATCTCCATCTCCTCCCCATACCCTCCCAGATCTCCAGGGCTTGTTCAGGTTTAGTAGGAAAAGAGGACTCCCTTTACTTCATTTTGGGTAATGGAGGAAGGAGGATGGATTGGATTGGCTCCTGGCCTTCATCAATATCAGAATTTTCCTGGACTTCAGTCCAATTTTTTTTCTACCTTAAATTGCTATTCTCCCTACCCCTACTGAGTACTCCCAGATTCCTTATAACTTCATAGTCACTTGGGAAGAACTGCAATAAGAAACAAAAAACCTGAGTTCCAGGACACTGCTCTACCACCATCACCACCACCACCACTACTTAGCAGCTGTATGACCCTGAGCAAGTCACACAGCTAGTAATGGGGGTGGTTTGTGTGAAAAAAGAAAGACTTGAAGGTTTTAGGGGACTGAAATCTCAAAATGAGTCAGAAGTGTGATGTGGCAGCCAAAAGATGTTTATGTGATCTTGGGTTGCATTAATAAAAGCAAGAGTCCAGAGGAAAGGAGGTGATAGTCCTTTTGTGCTCTGCCCTTGGGCAGTCACCATCTAGAGTACTGTGTCCATTTCTAAGTATAATATATTGGAAAGAATCCCAGTTTATCAATCTCCAGGCAAAGGTTGAATGCAGCAGAACCAGTAATCTCTTCAAAGATATTCTAGAAGGGATTCGTGCTTTGGGGAGGGTTTAAACTAGATGGCACCTAAGGTCCTTTCCAACTCTGAAATGCTATGATTCTCTAGGATTCAATTGATCTGCCTATAAATGGATGTGATATTGGACATTAAAAACAGAAATCTCTTAAGGGCCTTTCCAGCCACCAGAGTATGACTCTGTCACCTTTGACATAGAAGTGGTTCCTAAGGGAAAATAAGCTCATAGAGACTTAGGGTCATTCTGGGGACTTGACCCCATTGGAGCATCAAGTTCTCTCTCCAGCTCAGGCCTCCAACTGAACTGAAACTCCAGGTAAATCTCTAAAATAAGGTTTAGGTATGACTTTTGTCTACCATCTTCCCAAAAGTGAGTGACAAGGTTCTCTCCTACAAAAGTGCTGAGGTACAAAACAACATTTTTATTTTCTCCACCATAGAAATTATCTAAAACACAAAGAACTCAAAAGACTCACATGAAGAAATATTTTTTTGTTCTCATCAAACACTCAACTGGCCCATTACACTCATTATGTCTTATCACTCACCCCCTGGAAAGACAAAGATAATTTTGTGGGACTGATGAGTAGATGTTTCACATTCACTGCACTGTCTGAACAATTCACAAAATTGAGCTCTCCTAGACAGCAAGGTTTTCTTTAGTCCTTCAGGTACAGAATGACCCTGGTAGTGTTTCACTTCTCCTAGATGCATGCTCTCATGGAAATCTCCACTGGTTGGCCAGGAACTCTTGACTCATGAAGTAGCTGCCAAGGCTGGAAATGTCCTTTCCTTCCAGAATTTATAGCCTATGCTATGTCTTTCTACTGCAACGAAGGGGAAGAGAGAAGTCCCCTCCCATCCTATTGAAAGTCCAGGGGAGAGAAAGTGATAGAAAAGACTCACAGGGACAGGGCCAATTCTACTGTTTGCTCTTTATAGAGGGGAGAGGGGGCTCCTTCCAACAAGAGTCCATCTTTTGGGGTGCCTCAGTCACCAATTCTCTTTGACATAGCTCTAGTCTCTGGGAACCAATCAGGAGTTCACCGTGTCCACCCAGTAGGGGGTCTACATGCCCAGTTCCAAGGGAGATTCCTCTTTCTGGCAAAGGTCCATGCCTTGTAATTTCATCAAACGAATTGGAGGGGTTCATCAAACTGATGTCCTCCTAATCCCCTTGGCTATAATTATCATTCCTGTCTCTTTCTTCTTTCTTTTACTTGAAACCATTTACTATGCAACTGCCCTGAAAGTGACCAGTAGAACCCTTAGTTCTGACACAGAACTTCTTCCTTCTCTTTTCTATGCAGCTTCTGAGGCTGAGATGCAACAGAATATGGATTGATTCTCTGCCACTTGGGCTAATTTTCGTCCAACAATAAACACAAAGAAAATAGAGGTTCTCCACCAGCCAGCACTGCACCATCCATATGTGGAACCATTGATTCCAGTAAATGGAGGGACTGTGAATACTGTGAATAAGTTCACTTACCTTGGTAGTATACTTTCCAGGGATGTCCACATAGATGATGAGGTTGACACACACATTGCCAGAGCTAGCTCAGTGTTTGGGAGGCTCCAAAGGAAAGTGTGGGAGACAAGAGGTATTAGACTGCCTACCAAACTGAAGGTCTACAGAGCTCTTGTGCTGACCTCATTGTTGTATGCCTGTGAAACCTGGACAGTCTATTAACACCATGCCAGGAAACTGAATCGCTTTCATTTGAATTGTCTTAGGAAGACTCTGAAGGTCACCTGGCAGGATAAGGTACCTGCCACTGAAGTCCTTTCTTGAACTAAACTGCCAAGCATTCAAACTCTACTGCAGAGAACACAACTCCAAGGAGCTGGTCACATAGCCCACCTGCCAAAGTTACCTAAAAGACTATTTTAGGGAGAACTCACACAAGGCAAGTGCTCACAAGAAGGTCAGAAGAAGCAGTACAAGGACACTCTCAAGGTCTCTCTGAAGGACTTTAATATCAATTGTGAGACATGGGACAGGACCACCCAGCATGGCATGCCCACCTTAAAGAAAGCGCTGTGCTATATGAGCAAAGCAGAATCATAGTAGCACAGAGGAAAAATAAGATACTCCAATCTAGAGACATGTCTAACCTAAATGTTCGAACTATTTGTTCCTGACCAGTGGCAGAGCATTCTGAGCTCCTATTGGACTGACCAGCCACAGTCAAGAGCACATGTTGGCCCCAGCCTTGTAACATCATTGGTCCTCTTTGAGTACAAAAGATGAGCAACAGCTCTCTCTGCCTTCTCTTTCTAGTAACATCCACCTTGGCTTCTTTCTCCCTTCCTTATCCTCATTAACTTCCCAATTTCCCTTCCTCTCCCCCCCCATTCCTCTTCATACTTTCTTGTCTAGGAGGATCTAGCAAATCGACCAAGCAAGGCCAGGCAATTTCCCATTATGTTGTATCCCTGAGCAGATGTTTCTAGGGGCTAAAGGTCATTGCCACTCTCTCCTTCTATGGAAATACAAAATATTCCAAGAACCTCGGAAGTCAACTAAAGAATATCCCCATGTCCTTTGTAGAAGGGGGACCCTGCACCTGTGTAGGGAGAAAAGAGCTGGATTTTTGGTAGAGGACCTAGGGTCCAATCCTGATTCTGCTGTTCACTTTGTGACCTTGGGCAAGTAGCTTCCTCTCTCTGGGCCTCAGATTCTGTATCCATAAAATGAGGGGGTTGAGTTAAATAACAAAATCTCAGGGATGACCATGAAGGTCTCTTTGAACCTTAAATCAATGAGCCTATAGTCTGATTTCCTAGAAATTTAAAGAGAAGCAACTTTAGCTATCTCTTCAAAACATAGCCCTGGTTACACATATACTCATCTTTCCACACAATCACATTTAGCAGCCCTACACATTTTTCCTACAAGCAGGCGCTCGCGCATGCACAACACACATACATACACACACACACACACACACACACACACACAGGCACACCAACATTCTCTCTTTCTTTCCCTCCCCCTCTCCCTCTCTAGCTGTGTTCCTCTCCCTGCACACACCCTCCCATCCTAGCCAATCCTACATAGGCTATGCATGTAAACAGTAACTCAAGAATTCCATGGTTTTCCCACTCAATTCCTCTGACCCCTCCACACCCCCAAAGGGAGGAACCAGCTCTGACCAGCAAGGCAAAGATATCACAGATTTTCCAGACCTGGGTGCAGCTGCCTTTGTGGGAAGGGTCTTGGAAGGTTTTCCAGCTTTCTTTCTAACCTCCTCCTTCCTTATATTCTCTGCCCAGTCACCCCAGTCCAACACACACACACACACACACACACACACACACACACACACACACACACTATTAAAAACAAAAAAAAGAAAAAAATATTGAAGTCAGGTTAATCTCTTACTGCTATCTGATGAGGGCTAGAGGAAAAGGAAACATTTCAGGTGCTTTTCCTCATACTTCCTGGATTTTGTATCAAAACACAGGACACTCACCCTTTAAAAAAAATTTCTGTTTCCTTTCTGAAAATAACTCTGAAACTATCATTTCCTCCCACTGCCTTTTCTTTATAAGCAAACTTACTGGGTAGGGTGGCAGGGAGCCACCGTACCACTGACTGGAGGAGTCATTCTCTGTCCCTGTACTGGCTGACTAATAGGGGGCCTAGAACCATCTGTTGCCAGCTGGGAGGGGGGGGCAGAAAAAGCGAGAAAGGGAGGGAGGGAGGGAGAGAGAGACAAGAGAGGAGAAGAGAGAAAAAGAGATAAGAGAGAGACAAGAGAGGGGTGAGAGAGAGAGAGAGAGAGAGAGAGAGAGAGAGAGAGAGAGAGGAAGGGAGAGGAAGAGAGAAGGAGAGAGAGGGTGAGAGAGAGATTATATGATTTTATCTAGGTATATGTATCTGTGTGAGTGTGTAGAGCCTGGAGGCTGACACTTGAAAGGACAAGAAGTAGGGAAATGACAACCCTTACTTCCTTGCCTTTTTTTTTGCATAAGTGACATCTGTCAGGGAACCCAGGTCTTTAAATTAAATCCAATTTCTCCTCCAATTACCTCCCAACCCACAAAATGCCTCTGTTCCCCGTGATGGAAAGATTTTGGGAGATCAACACTCCTCTGTTCAGGTTCTTGCTCATCAATGGCTTCTCATTTCAAGGAGCAGGCCAGCGGCACTCCTGCCCTTAGTTTGTTCAGAAAACTCCCTCTCCTTTCTGACATGTGGGTGAAATTATAGTAACAAATTGGAGGAAGGGGATAAACAGACACACTTTTGCTTATGGGAGAGGAGAAATGGGTCAAGGGAGAAATGTTTCCCTCCAGTTTTTAAAATCCAATGACTTTTTCTGTTCCATATCATTTCCCAGACATTCCTCCTCATTATGGCAAAGAGCAAGTTCCTAAGAGGATCCACTGGGAATCAAGAAGCAAGAGAGTTGGAAAGCTCCCAAGAAAGGAAGAAGTCCTTCCTCCAGTTGCCCTAACTGGGACCGTACCCCAACTTGAAGTGTAAGAGGCTCCTAATCGCACCACCCTGATCTCACCACTCTGATCTCACTTTTTAGAGTCTGGGCTGTTGAGCTGAAGGGGCCCTAAAGACCATCTAGTCCATGGACCCCTTGTAGGTGCAGGTATGATAAATTTCAGGAGGGTTCATGAATATGGGCTTTTTTGTCTTTTTGATAACTGCATTTCAATATGAATAATTTCCTTATGGTTCTATGTATGTTATGCGTTAAAAATGTGATTCTGAGAAGGGGTCCATGGGCTTTGACAATATTGCCAAAGGGATCCATGACACTTACAAAAAAAGTTAGGAACTCCTGTTGTAGTCTAAGCCCCTTCCTTTATGAATGGAGAAACTCAGGCTGAGTGTGGTCCCTACTTACAGCCCAAGGCTATTTGTACTATACCGCATTTAGACTAATAATTGCCCCTACTCACCCACCTTCCCCTATATCTTCCACCTTCTCCTCTTCCTTTCTACCTTCCTCTGTTTCTACATCCACATCCCTACCATAGGCAATAGCACACGAAGGGCCAGAACCTTTCCAGGCCTGCTCTAGGATAAAGATCCCCAGAAAGGATGATGAAAACAGTGAGAGGGGTAGATGGCCCCCCATGCCTGGAATGCTCTCCCTCCTCCTCTCTGCCTCCTGGCCTCCCTGGCTTCCTTCAAGTCCTAGCTATATTTCCACCTTCTGCCCAATCCCACTTAATTCTAGTGCCTTTCCTCCGTTGGATACTTCCAATTTATCCTGTATGCAATTTGTTTGTATACATTGTTTACTTGTTGCCTGTCCCATTAGGTTGTGAACTCCTCAAGGGCAGAGACTGTCTTTTGCCTTTTTTCATACCCAGGACCTGGTATACACTAGCGTTTAATAAATGCTTGCTGACAGACAAAAAAAAACCAAAACAGTGAGAGGGGACTAAGAGATACAGTCCTGTGGCAGACTGAAGAATTTGCTAGGAGCCTGTCCTTAGTTTTCCAGAAGCCTCTTTTTTATGCTCTTGTCCTTACCTTATCTGACCCTTAGATCATACATTTAGAGCTAGAAAGAAACTCAAAGACCACCCCCTCATTTTTCAGATCAAGAAATTGAGGCCTATGGAAGTTAAGAGACCTGTCCCGGTTCACACAGGTAGCAAACATTCACAGATGACATCTGAACCCAGATCTTGTGACTCCAGTATACTTTTCACTGTGCTACGCAGCCTCCCTGGGCAGGGCACACCAGGCTCTGGCTTGGAGAAGAGGGGCAGCTTCTTCAAATCCATTTTAAAATCTCAGTTTCAGCAGTGCATTTCACTTAATAAATGTTTGTTTAATTGATCATATTTCTTTATTGATTCTGGACCAAGCAGCCTCCAATTTTCAATGCCCCCAAGAAAAATGAGTTTGAGTTCCAACCTCCAGTCACCCAGAGGTTTAGGGTGTCAGCTTGGAATGTCCATCAGAAAACCACCCCCCTCCTCTTTCCACTTCCCATTTTGCTTCTCTGGAACAGGGCTGACTGACGCCTCCCCGCTCAACCTTGTGGTATAATCAGAGCACGGAGATAATGACCTGCTCCAGTAGGTCACCACAGCCTAGTGTCCAGGGCTGTCTCCTCTATAGAAGGGAAGGGAGGGACTGTCCAGCTAGGAAAGGCAGTCTCCCCTCCCACCCCACTCCCCACAGCCAAGGACCATAGGCCCTGACCTGAAAACTATTAGGCTTTTTCTGGAGGAAACTCTTCCCTTTGATTAAAAAAAAGATATATCTATTGTGTGTGGAGAACTGTGCTAACCACCTCATGGAAGTGTCTTCATGGAGTTCATAGTTCAGTAGGGGGATTAAATATATTTTATATACAACTATTATATATAATATGTAAGTATAAAATTATGTTATACAGTAATACTTAATGCACTGGAAAAGTACCAAATTAAGGTGCTATGTAAAGTCATGGGGAGGAGGGGAGGAGGTCATGAGACAAGGGGTGGGGGGCAATGAAGGACTTGGGACTTAGAAGTAGAACAGACATTCAAGGAAGTGGCACTTGAATTGGGCTTTAAATAATGGATAGAAATTCGACCAGTAAAAAAAGAAGGAGGGAGGACATTCCATGCAGGGACTGCATCCTTTTTCATCTTTATAAGCTCTGTTCCAGGCACAAAGCCTAGTACGGACTTAAACACAGCAAAAAATGAAGATATGGACGTAGAAAGAACAAATCCAGATTGAAGGACAAAGAATCGTCCACTTTGGCTGGCCAAAGTATACAATACATTGGGAAGAGTAGGTATGGTGGCACCAGTTTGTAGTAGACTTTGAATGCCTGGCAAAGGAGACTTGAACTTCATTTAGCAGGTAAAACAAACACAGTGAAGATCCTGGGAGAAAATGACATGATACAACCCTACTAAGCTAAATATGTCTCCCTGGAGATTCAGCATGGAGTGAGAAAATTTGATAGGGTTATAGATTAAGAGCTAAAAGGGCTTTTAGGAGGGAAAGGGTCAACCTTACTCTCATTGAATTTGGCTTAGGGAAGGAATGACATAAACTCTAAACTGGATATCTTGCCACACAGGAGAGTAGTGGGGATGGGGATGAGAGGTGAGATGATGGAGGGGATGGCAAGGTGGGGGAGGGTTGCTGGAAACACACATTTCTGTAAAGGTACAGAGAGAGGGTAGAGAATAGAACAAGGAGGGGGAGGGATAGGAAGGAGGGAAATATAGTCAGTCCCTCACAATATGCCCACTGTAGAGAGGTTCTGTGTAACTACACATGTACAGCCTGTATTGAATTGCTTGTCTTTCCAGTGGGGGTGGGTGACGAGGGAGGAAGGGAAAGAATCTAGAATTTAAAGTTCTATAATCAAATGTTAAAAATATATATGTACATATGTATATATATATATATATATA
>CM053585.1:113391337-113426796 GCA_028646515.1 Pseudochirops corinnae | reverse complement strand
TGGAAATGAACGATGTAAACCAGAAAATAAATAAAAACAACAAATATATATATGTATATAGTCATTAATTCAAGTTAAAAAAAATAAAAATAAAAGGGCTTTTAGGGGTCATCTGGAAACTAAGCTAGATGGAGGTTAATGACTTACCCAGGGCCATACAACCAGCAAATATCTGACAGTTTCCTTATTCCTAGTCCAGCACCCTATCCGTTATGCCATGCTGCCTCTACTAGGCAAAGTTATAGCTTGGTCTTCTATGTTCCTCCCTTCTATTTCTGACCCCTAATTTTCCCCTACCATCTATAAACCCATAAGAAAACAGGAGTCATCCTCTCCTGTCCTTTACTAGTACACTCTAAGGGCCCCTCAAAAGATGAATTCTTTTGAGGGTGGGATACTTAAAAGTACAGAAACCAAAGAAAGGCAGTGCTGAGAGGTCTGGAATGAAGGGTTTCATCTCTGGGAATCCAGTTCCATCCCCTCCTGGGCTGGTCCAGGGGCTTGTCTATTTCTCAAGAGAGCCTACATGTCTCTTCCTCCAGAAATATAGGACAGTGTTCCAGAGCAAATATATCCATTTAAATCCCTTCCCACTCTTGAAAAAGCAATTCACAGTGCTAGACAGCAGGTCAAGATCAGTAGTATCTTTGTCTATGGACCCAACGTTGTTATTAGATGCAGATCATCCCTCTAAGATGGAAGGGATGCCCAGGAAACTGTAAAAGCAAACACTAGTCTCTGGATAGAAGTTGAAGGTCAGAGATCAGAGTAGGGCTCAAAAGCTTCCTCTAAGCCCCAGGCTATGGGGACCAGCCCAAACCAACTGCTTTTGGATACCTATTTTTGGGGCACAGCCACCATGCCCACAGTCATCTGGCCATTTCATACCTTTAGCCTGTCAACATCCCCCTCTCCAATAGATAGCAGAGATATGGCATCCTTTGGGGGGGCCTTCTCATTTCTCTTATACCTCTATGCAGACTAGCAGTGACCAAATAGTCTTTCTCAGTTTTATTCAATGACTGAATGATGTAAAGAACTTTGGAAGAGGAAACAGTATCCCCTATAAACTGCTCATGGACTAAAAATCCCAAGAAAAAAGACTTTAATGACCTTTCCTAGAGTCCCTTTAAGTCTTCCCACTGAGGGTTCAAGCCTTAGGAAACAGGAAAATTCTGCAATGACCCTTTCAGAGCACTTCTGGCAATGCCAGTTCATGGAGGTTTCCCCCCAAATCCAATCTGGGTTCCCTTTCTCCTTCCTTTCTCTCCCCCTCTCTTTTGCTGCCTTCTCACTGGGTGCTGCAAGCAAGTCAGAGAGGAGGAGGGGGATTGCTGTAAGCTCTATCCGTTATCTGCAGCAATCCACAGTGACTAATGCTCCCAGTTGGTAAAAAGGCAGTGTAATCAAAACACTTTTTTTTTAGTCCTTAAAGTTAGTCATTCTCCAGAGGAAAAAAACCACACATACACACACACACACACACACACACACACACACACACACACACACAGCAAGCAACATGAAATAGAAGCTAGGAATCCTACAAAAGTAGCCAAAACTCGGGCAGCATCTCCAGACCACAGAGCACCGGAGAGCATCATGGTCAATCTACTCCTCCAACCCTCTAGACCACCTGTGGCTGTTAACTTTCCTGTCCCTCCTCTCTAGTCAATTCTGAAAACCAGGACAGATTCTTTCCCTGAAAGTCCTTCTACCAGGTACTCTCCTTCACCCGTGTCCAACATTTTGTCCTAAGCCATGCTTGGGATGTGGGTCCTACCCTCACGAGAAAATAAAGTCCAAAGAAAAATCCCTTGGTTGCGGCAGAGCTCTTGTGGCTAGTGGTCTGCAATGACAACTGGATCAGCTGAAACTTTTGGTCCCTTTGCCTTATATTGCTGTTGGATTATAGCTATCGAGCTAGAAAGAGTCTCAGAGACCATCTAATCCACTTATCTCATTTAGCAGATGAGGAATGGGAGTCCCGAAGAGGTCAAAGTCACACAAGGAATAAGCATCAGAGGTAGGATTCTAATTCAGTCCTTCAGTCAATAAGGATCTCATAAGGGCTTACTATGTGCAAGGCTCTCTGCTAAGCACTAAGGATGCAAAGAAAGGCAAAACCAGTCCCTGCACTTAAGGAGCTCACATTCTAATGGGGGACACCATGTAAATAATTAATTTATACAAGATACACAGAATGGGTGGAAAGTGATTTCAGAGGAGAAGACAGGAGCAAGTGAGGAGCTCCCAGAAAGGCTGCTTGCAAATGGTAAGACTGATCTCAGCCTTGAGCCAAGGAAGCTGGCTTCAGTCAGTGCCAGAGTCAGGATTCACACTGACCTATTCTTTACTGGTGCCCTGTAAGGGCCTCCCTGTATCATCCTTCATCCTTCTGGTTCTCATCAGGCAGACAGTTTCTAAGACCACTTGATTCCTATACATTTCTAGGTTCTCTGACCCATCATGGTGGCTGGCCATACCCAGTACAGCCCTGCAAGCCTGGCAGACTCTTGGTTTTTATCTTTTTGGCTGCTTGTTCCTTACCTACATTTCTAAACTATTCGCAGCCATTGACATTCTGATGCACCTTAATGCTCAGGTACAAAGTGGGAGCAGGAAGGAGTAAAACCAGAACAGAAATGGTTCAAACATCAGAGGCATAGTCATTGTGGAGAATCCTCTCTGAGCCATTCCCTTTGCCTCAGGATGGATGTTCCTCCATTTCCAGATTCTGTTTGGGGACTGTATTTGTCTCTACAGTTCCTTTAGAATCCATCATCTAACACTGATGTGCTGACATCCTGGTTCAAAGGAGGTTTGGGAGGGAATATTTTAAAGCACCTACTATGTGCCAGGCACTTTACAAGCATGATCTCTTTTGATCCTGGTGTTATTGCTACGGACATAATATCAGGAGAGCCTGCAACTTGTTATTCTTCTCAATAATAAGGAAAGGCTCACCCTGATGTGGCCCCTCTCTTTCTGACCCAATTTCCCTTGCAGCCAGTGCAAGATAACTGAATTGGATATGTAGGGAACACATGCAGGCAGAATTAGGAACCCACAAGTAGGTAAAGGAATGCAGCCCACCATCAGTACCTTGCAGCCCTAGGGAACATGGATTTGAATGTCTCTGAGCTTGTACCCAAAGGTATGAAGGTCTTAGGGAGCATCTCCTCTTCCCACCATTGGTTATCAGGGTTCCTCCACTTCTGATCTATCTGAATTCTAAGACACCCATTGGAAATACAGGGAAGAGCTTTTAGATAATATTGTCAAGGATGTGGGGGTAGGGGGCAGTTGATGATCTTATGATAAATACAGAGCCACCATCACATATCCCTTTCCTGTTCTTTGTGACTAAGAAAACCTCAGTCAATCAAAAAACATTAAGTGCCTACTATGCGCTAGGCACTATGCTCATGTCAGGTCCCTCAATGAACAGCCCAGCACAGAAAAATATCTCAAAGACACACAGAGACACAGAAAGAAAGCCACAAAGGAATCACAGAGGCCCCGGCACTGCTGAGTCTTGAAGGGGGCTCACCTGACCCACTGGTGGATGCTGTCCGTCTATCTCTTTCTTCCCCGAGGATAACTTGTTATACAACCACGTTATGGTGAGCTAACCTAGATCAAACACCAGCCCAAAAGTTCTGAGTAGCCCTGTTTTCTTATCTATTGGTGGCTGCCAACGTTGGAGTTGAATGAGAAATTGGTATCTTTATTAGGTCTATTGTTAACAGATATTGCCCCTACAATTCAATGCTCCCGCTCCCTGATTGTAATAACATCGATCCCTTCCTCCAACTTTCCCCTAACCTTGGAGACAGCAACCAGCTTCTTACTGTACTCTACCTATTACACCAAGACCCTACAGGACATAGTTCTAGGGGGACTCCTAGGAAAACTAGTATATGACCTGGATTTTCTGTGACAATCTCTGCTTTAAAAAGAGATTGTTTTGTTGTTGTTGGGACTGGTATTTATGCCACTTAGAATGAGGCTTTGATTGTGAAGTGGTGTTGTATAATGGGAAAACCTCCAGATCTGTAATCGGAGGACCTATGTGATATTGGGCAAGTCTTTGGGCCTCAGTTTCCTCACCTATAAAATGAGGGAGTTGGACTAAATTTTCTTCAAAGTCCCTTCCAGCCCTAAACCTATGACAATTTGACATTATGGATAGATAATTTCTAGGACCTCTTGCAACAATGGATCATATACTGACTGTAAGTGTCCTCACTTACATAAATAAAAGAAAACCTGCATGCTCGATAAAATGGGAGAAATTGCTCTAGAACGTCATGGATACTAAATAAAAGCAGTAAACAAACAAACAAGAACACTATGAGTACCAAGCAGTTGGGCAATGACTGGGGTGGTAGATAGTAGTGGCTTAGATGGTCCAGAAGACCTGAGGTACATATCCCTGAGCAACATTTTTCCAGCATATTTTTCCTCCCTCACCAAGATATAGCCAGAGGATCTATCCGTGTGACACAATACTGAGGCTGCTTCCAGACTACATGTAGCTCTTTGTGATGACCCTTCCCTTTTTTCTCTTTCACAGACGCTGGGATTTTACTTGAATGAAGTCATGGAAGAAAGAAGTACATAAGAACATGATTGATTGATGACAGGGTTCATCTCAGGATGGTCCTGTCAAACACAGCTCCCATCAGACTGATGACCAGGAATGGAAACAGACATACTCCCCAGACTATTCTGAGCAGTGTCCCTCTCCCTACCTGGTCTAAACCCCCAAGGAAGCTTTTTACTATAGACAACAATACATCTTATATTTGTTCCTAAGCACCACCTACTGCTCTGGGGATTCATGAATGGAGGGAGCTCTCCAGGGCAGAGAATAAAATATGATGCAGCCCAGGGAAACTGAGGGGTAAAGATCAGACCCTAATCATATCTACACCCCCCTGGGGCTGAACATGATGCTTTATACATCATCAAGGGGGTTCTAGCCTCAGCTCTAACACGAATGCTTTGTGTGACTCTGTGTCTGTTCCCCTCTGTCTGGGCCCCATTTTCTTCATCTGTTAAATGGAGATAATATTTGTACTATCTATTTTACTAAGTTATTGTAAGGATCACTTGTTATATGAGGGAGTTGGATTTTCTGCCAGTTCTGAATACCATGAAGATATCAGATAAGACCATATGTATAGAAAACTTTCATAACTCTGAAGTGCCATGTAAATGCGACCTATTATTTTAATAACAGTAGGTAAATTTACCCCTTTTTGCCCTCACTAAGGTACAACCATTGGAGTTGACTCTCCCAACAAACATAAGATACTGCTGGGAAATAGCAGTTACTGTTAGAACCATAGCAATCAGTGAGCTGTCTGTGTGTACAGTAAGATTATCTATTCAAGTTAGAGCAAAGGTCATGCTGACTCCATCAAGTTTCCTCATGAGATCCAAAATTACGCAGAAGAGATTAAGTCCATACAGGAAAAACTAAATAGATGAAAAATGCCAATTGCATTAGATTATGACACATATTGGGATGGACAGTCTATTGAATTAATGCATTGGCACCTACATCTGGGAAAAGTGTTAAAAATGTACAATGAGTTGGGTTTCCAGTTGAGTAGGGGGAAGAGAGGAAGCTGGGTTGAGTTTGGGAAACTGGATAATGCTTTCAATGACATCAAGCACATCCCCTGCACATCTTGTTAACATAAATATCCCCCCAGTGGTGTTTTCCGTTTTGAATCTTGGAAAACCCCAATCTTCATAGAATCAAAGGTATATATATATATATATATGCCTTGTCCCACAAGGCATAAAAAAGATGCATGGAGATAATAAGCAGGCTTCAAAGTATTTCCTAAAGATAATCTATGGGTAAGAAATAGTAACATACATATATAACATGCATTTAGGGATACCCACACATATATAATATATATACATATATATACATACATATACATCTATGCCTATACATATACATACACACACACACACACACACACACACACACACACACACACATGAAATATGTGCTCAGAAGAAAAGGTGGGCCAATCATGTAATAAGACGGAAATATTAACTGGCAAGGACTTATTAAGTTCTTACTACATACCCAGCCTTTTGCCAAGTGCTAGGGACAAGAGCACAAAGAATGAAACAATCTCTACTCTCAAGGAGCTTACATTCCAAAGGGGGAAGCAAGTATATTTAACTTCCTCTTTCTCTGTCTCTCTGTCTCTGTCTCTGTCTCTCTTTCTCTTTCTCTTCCTACATAATATATATACACATACAGATGTATATATAGTTAAATATACTTGCTATATAGAGTATGTAGCATGAATATCAAGTTAATAAATACAAAAATGTACATTTTCATACACAGAAGTTAAAATAAAAAAACCTTTTGGAAGACACTAGCAGATGGGAGAGCAGGAAAGATTTGATACAGGAGAGGGTGCCTAAGCTTCATTTTAGAGAAAGAGAGGGTCTCTATGATGCTGAGGCAATGCATTCTAGGCCTGAAGAAAGACCAGTGCAAACTAGGGAGTTAGAAATGTAGTATTATGTGAGAGAAGCAGGGAGTAGGACTATTTGGTTGGATCAAAGATTTGGAGGGAAAGGGGGTAAAGTGATGTCCAACGATGCTGGAAAGATGGGGTCAGGTTGTGCAGGGCTTTAAAAGCTAAACAGAGGAGTTTATATTTCATCCTAAAGACAGTAGGAAGCCGGTAGAGTAGACTGAGTAGGAGAGTCACATGGTCAGATCTGTGCTTAAGAAAAATTACTTCGGCAGCTGTGTGTAGGAAGGCCTGAAGTGATGAGAGTCTTGAGGCAAGGAGACCAATTAGGAGGCTATTGCAATAATATAGGCGAGTGGTGGTAAGGGGCTCGACCAAAGTAGTAGCCGTATGAGTGAAGAGAAGGGTCAGATGAAAGAGCTGCCTTGGAAGGAGAAATAAAAAGATTTGGCAAATAACTGGATATGTGGGGTGAGGAAGAGTGAGGAGTCCAGGATAATGCTGATGGCATTATCCAAGCTCTTGTTGAGCTGTCTCACATGGACGAAATGCACTTCCCTTTCACCTCTGCCTCTGAAAATCTATAGCATCCTTGGAGGCTCTGCTCCCTCCCTTCCTAAACTTCAGTTTTTTTCCCATCTTCTGGTTCGTTCCCACCTGCTTACTGACATCTTTGCAATATCCAAACCTCCTCAAAACCTTAAAAACCCGCAGTAGACCCTACCATCAATTTCAAAGGGTTCTCTATCTCTCCTCCCTTTCAGAGACAAACTCCTAGAAAAAGCTGTACACACACTCGTTGCATGCACTTCCTCATCCTCTTACTTCTAAGCTCACCCCTCAGCTGAAATTGTTCTCTTCAAGGTCATCCTCGATCCCTTAATTGCTGACTACGCGCCCTTTTTCTTAATCCTTATCATTCTCTACTTCCCGACAGCACTCAACACTCTTGACCACCCTTTCCTCCGGGACATGCTCTCCTCTCTGGGTTTTTGTGACACTGCTTTCTCTTGGTTCTTCTTCCACCTGCCGGGTCACTCCTTTCCAGTCTCCTTTGCTGAATCAATATCTGTACCACACTCCCTAACTGTGGGTGTACCCCCAAGGCTCTGTCCTGGGCCTTCTCTTCTCCATCTACGTTTTCTCTCTTGGTGAGTTCATTAATTTCCATTGGTTCAATGATCATTTCTATGCAGTTGGCTCTGGGATCTAGATATCTTGCCCTAGCCTCTCTTCTGTGCCCAAGTTCTGAATCCCCTGCCTATTAAAATTTTCTAACGGATGTCCCATAGGTATCTCAAATTCAGTATGTCCAAAACAGAACTATATTTTCCCCAAGACCCATCCTTTTCCCAAACCTCTCTATTTCTGTAAAAGGTACCTCCATCTTTCTAGGCACTCAGGTTCCTAATCTGAATGTTGTTAAATCTTGCTACCTCCATAACATCTCTGAAACCTGGCCCCTCTCTCCTCCCAGGCATCCACCCACAAGTAACATTTATTTAGCGCTAAGTGCCTTACGATTATTATGACAACTATGATTGTTATTATTATTATTGCTAACACTTACATGGTGCTTACTATGTGCCAATCACTGTGCTAAGCACTTTACAATTATTATCTCACTTGATCGTCACAGCAAACACGGGAGGTAAGTGCTATTATCACTCCCATTTTACAGATGCAGAAACTGAGGCAGACAGCCGGCTAGGTGACTTGCCCAGGGTCACACAACTAGTAAATATCTGAGGCTGAATTTGAGGCCCGCCCTCTCTATCCACTGCGCCCCCTAGCCGCCATACCCTATTTCAGTCTTTTTGAGGTTGCTCTCACACGACATTCAATGCCATCTCATGCACGGGCTCTTCTGCATGCCTGGAATGCTCTCCCTCCTCATCCCCACAATTTAAAAACTAACCCTTGCTTGTTACAAAGCACAGCTCAAATGCTGCCTCCCACAGAAGGCTTTTCTTCATCCTCCCAGCTGTTATATACCCTGTAATTTACTTTGTAGATATTTTCTGTAGACTTATATGACTACACGTTTCCCCCGAGAGAATAGAAACTCCTTGAGTCAGGGACCATATCATGTTTGTCTCCTTCTCCCCAGTACATCGCTTGGCGCACAGCAGGCCCTCAATAAGTTCTTGTGGATGGATTGGAATGAAATACCATTTCCTACCGGAGACCTCATCATTGGTTTGAAACTGCTCTCTTCAAAGTTACCGGAAATCCCTTCACTGCAAAATGAATGCTCAGCCTTTCAAACTCTGTAGCATTTGAGGCTCAGCCTGATCACCTTCCCCACGGCCCACCCGTGGATTTCCAGTGTTTCTCCTCACCAAGTTAAGTCTTTCTTTGTTTATGTTATCTATTTACCTATCTACCTCCTCCCTCTACCAGGGGCTTCTTCTCCAGGCAGGGGCTATTTCCCTTGTGTGTTTTTAGTGCATAGCACAGTGCCCGGCATTCAGCAGGCACTTAATAAATGCTTACTGAATGAATGAATAGAACAAAGTAGTACTGGAGAATTTGGTGTAAACCATTGCGTCCAGGCTCCAACTTCTGCAATAACCTAAGAGTCCCCACTTTCCATGGCACTCCATTCGGCTTCATGAGTGAATCACCTGGAAAATGACCCCTGAACTCCAATATGAAGGATAACAGTAATAATGACCAGCTTTTACATAAAGGTCGGTAAAAGTGTTTTACACATGTTATGTCATTTGATCCTCATAATAACCTCGTAGAGTACGGACTATTATTATTCTCATTTGACAAATGAGAGGTCTAGTGACTTGTCCAAGGTCACACAGCTACACAGCATTTTAACTTGAGGTCGTCTTGATTCTCGATCTAGCCTGTGACCCCCTCGCTGTACTCCCCCTCCTCATATTCCGCTCTCCTCGAACTCATGCTCATCCTCAGCCTCCGAAGCTCCACAGAAGCCAGGGCTGCCTTCCTCTTCCTCCTCCTCTTTTTTGCACTGCACATAGTAGACGTTTAATAAATACGTATCGTGCTTTACTGCATTGTCGCATTCATTTCTGCAGCTGGACAAACTGACTCAAAGAAGAGGCGTGAGCGCTGGAGACTGGAACAGCTTAGGGGACTCATCTGGAGCCTGCGCAAGCATTTAGGGGGATCGCGGAGAGTTAGTCGATAGATTCCGCACCGAAAGGGTTACTAGGTAACCACGCTAGGCTCCACCCCTTACGTGCCCCGATACACACACCCCCGTCCCCGCGCCGCGCGCTCCGCCTCTCTTCCGGGAGTGTCTCATTCGTCACTTCCTGGAGACGACCCGAATCCGGAAGTGGCCGTGGCAAAGCGGGCTGAGGCCTGGGCCGGGGCTGCAACGCGGGGCTCAGACGCCGGGGCCGCCGCCATGAGCTGGTGAGTGAGACCCAGCCCTGGACTTCCTTAGGCTCCCCCTCGTGCCTCACGCCAGACTCCGCTCTGAGTCCCCGAGACCCCCTACCCCTGGCTGGGATGCCCCGCCCCCCTTCCAGGGTCCCGGGACGGAGCTTCTCCCCGCCGCCTGGCGGTGGGCTGGTCCTGTCCGGGAGCAAGACCCCCGGCGCTTCTGCGAAGTTTCCCCGAGAAGCGCCCGGAGGGCATTTGGTTAAAGGAGCTGCCCCGTCCCCGGAGGCTGGATGGCCACGATCCAGGCACTTTGTAGAGGGATACGATGACCCCTGAGGTCCTTTCCGTTGCTGTCATCTTAGGACATTTGCCTGATGCCCTGGGGGAATGGGGCCGAGCCGGACCGAGTCACCGCTTGGGTCCCAAACCGCACTCTGCCCAGACCGCTAAGAATAATTGTAATAACCCTTTACGGAGTCCATCATGAGATCATCGCGCTAGAGCCAGAAGGGATCTCAGAAGCCACCCAGTCAAGTCCCTGTCATTTTACAGAGGAGGAAGCTGAGGTCCAGGGAGCTTAAATGACTTGCCCCAAGGTCACACAAGCATTTGTGTGACTTAAATTAAACTGTTACCTACTGCAGAGCTAATGCTCTTTCCATTGTACCAGCCTGTCTGTTGTATGGAGACGGGCCAGGAAGTACATGGGCTCTTTGTTGATATCCCCACTTTTCAAATGAGTAAGCAAAGACACTGCTGGTAAGTGTCCGGACTGAGGCCATCGTTTCTTGATTCCAGGTCCTAGGCCTTTTTCATGTCACCATACCTCCAAAGTTCACTCTTCCCAAGCAGACGAATTGTTTAGGAAAGGGATTTAAAGAGAATCTCACATCCCTAGAACTCAACAGCAGTGGTCTTAAATTTATAGCATTTACTCTAGTGCTATCTAAATCTTTGTTTTTCTTGTTAAAGATATAGTAACATATATATATATACATATACATATATATACACAGATATACATATATACATATGCATATACACACACACACACATAAACAAAGTGTCAGAAGTCTGAATAATAACTGTTAAGGTCCCTATTCTGCAGTACTTGCCCTTATTTGCTGTTTCACTAAATAATGTTTTATACACATTAAACACATTAAATATTTGATGATTGATTGACTTTGGGACTCCATTTGGGCAAAGCAGTTTGTTCTTTATATACTGGATTGATTTTTGTTTTTGGAACAAGATTTCTGTTCTTGGAAGAGAAATACTTTATCCCCTTTTTACCCTCTTAAATTGTATTGAGACTTTGAGGAACTTCTCTGTCTAGTTATCAGCTTTGCAGAACCTTGCCTTTGGCCAAGACCTTTGTGCCTAGAGTATAAGACTAAGAGGATTGTCCTTAAA
Source organism: Pseudochirops corinnae (assembly GCA_028646515.1). NCBI lineage: Eukaryota > Metazoa > Chordata > Mammalia > Diprotodontia > Pseudocheiridae > Pseudochirops > Pseudochirops corinnae. The sequence continues at coordinate 113,415,490 of CM053585.1, read as the reverse complement.
GCTTTTTAGTTATGTCCATTAGCCATAGAGAGATTTGAATGTACATTCTTTTAAGGGCTATTTGTAGATTATTTTTCTGCCTAAGCATTTGAGACTGAACTCTGCCTAGAAGCAGCTGATTTGTCAATAAACATCAGAAACAGATTTGTGGTAGGAAATTCAAACCGCTTCTGATTCCCTTTCTCCTTGCTGTGTTAAGATTTATGTGCAAATATTGAACTGACAGTCCCCAGCAGATTAGGTAGAGCCCCAAGCAATAATCTAATAAGCCCCTCCAGGAATTGCTCTTTTCTCTAATGTCCTTTCCTGCTAGAAGCCAATTGCAGGCCTTTACCTAGAAAAGTGAATGTTCCAGCCCTATTAGAACCCAGTCACAGAGACCCTTCTGCTTGCCAGTCAGAGAATAGTGATAGCACAGGGATATTCTTCCTCAGGAGAATCAGTTTCTTAGAGTGTAACATGGTCCTCTTCTTCCTATGGCTAGATTCATTCCTACTTAGCACGTGATTTCTCAAGATTAAAACCAAAAGGGGCACTTGCCTTCTAGTACTCTGAGTATAATTTACAAATCAAACAGAACTCATCTTTACTTCTCAACCTGGGAGATGATTACTGAGTGAGGTTCTCTGGGGAAGTTATCAAGAAAGTTGTTTTTATCTTTCTCACTGAGAACATTCTGTAAAAATAAGGCTGAAGTTCCAGGTTTCTGAGGTCTTTTAGGAGAAGAAAACAGTCTATGAGTAAGTGCTACTGTAGGAACTGAAAAGAATGCTGTCATAGGCCTGTACTACCACATTTTCGAGCCACCTCTTGTACTCTGCCTTATAAGACTGCTAAAGGGGCAGCTTTGTCTCCCAAAACTGAGATTTGTCTCTCTTCCCTTTAGACTTAGCCCACGTCATCTCTTGCGTGGACCTTGACCCTCTCCCCCTGAAAGGGGAACAGCTCTAGTGACCAGGCATACAATCATATTCAGTTCCTGGCTCAATGGCTGGCACAGGGAACCAGGGTTTGGTCTATCTGATTCATGCATGGAACTGTTTTCCTGCTCCTGGAATCAATCTCTTCATTCACCAAAGCCTGGAATTCCAGGAGTAGGAAAAATGGCCAGAGTGACGTACAGTCATCATGGGAGGCATTAGCCCAGGGTCAAGTTCACCAAGCCCAGGGGATGTGCCAGCTATTGGTGAGTGAGACATAGGGCATTCTGAGCATGGCTCCCTAAGGAAAACCATTGTTCTGGGCCAGGCTGTGCTTTCAAAATGTCATGCTGAAAAATTTCTAACATTAGTGCCCTTTGCACACTGGGTTTTGCATAAAGATCTAATGGCCTTTGTTCCCAACTTCCTCTGAGCAGGCGGCCTGCCCACCCCTCCTGTTTGTTTAGTTGGTGTGTGCCCTCCTTCAAAGAACATCCCTTTCTAATCAGGATGGCTAAGAGGAAGACACTGGGGACTTAAGTCTCTAATCCTTTATTCAACCATGTGACCCCAAACTAGATTCTCCATCTCTCCACTTTCTTGTCTCTGGTACAGAGTAAATAAATACCTTCTTCCCTAAGGAGTGAGTTAAAATTGAGTAGAATTAAGTTTTGTTATTGAGTTTACCATTATACCCTTCTCTGAAACCTTAAAGATCACAGATAAGATTAGGAGAAAGAAACCTTGGAGGAGAAACTGTTGGATATGTCCTGTACAAAGGTTTATGTATGCCCTGGAAGGTGAACTCAAAAGAAAGTCTTAGTGTAGTGTGAGTGAAGTACTACCCTGGGAAGTAGGAGAGATGAGCTCAAGCCCTGGTTTAGTTGCTAATTGTGGGTCCTTGGCCAAGTCACCCTGACTTTACACTCAGTTTCTTAAGAGCAGACTGTTTTCTGCCTTTCTGCCAGCACTTACCACACTACCTGGCACATAGTTAGCACTTAATAAATATTGATTGATTGATTGACTCCGCCACATGTGCAGTTTGTGAGAATAAACCAGACTATATCTGCATACTTTTAGTTTCTTACTGGAATATAGTTTGATTAAGTTAATCCTAGCACTGGTAATTACTAGTGGCTTTTTCCAAATCTACCTTTTTAAAATGACAGATTGATTCAAAAAAAGAGAGAAATCTAAATACCAAACATTTGTATCTAAGAGCTAAGGCTCAGTCACCTTAGGCAGCTAGGTAGCGCAATGGATAGAGTGCTGGACTTGAAATTATGAAGATCTGAGTCTCAATCCTGATTCAGATACTTAGCTGTGTGACTTTGGGCAAGTCAGTTTACCTCCAGCCTCAGTTTTCTCATTTGTAAAATGGAGATAATAACAAAAACCCTTCCTCACAGGGTTATTGTGAAGATCAAACAAAATAGTATATATAAAGGAATTAGCAAACCTTAGTGTTATGTAATTGCTAGCTATTATTAGCACTTTTGATATGGTTCTGTCATAGGACTGGGAAAAATTAAGAGTAAAGGCATGTACTCCTTGCCCCCAAGCTTAGGTTCAAAAGGAAGAGGCTGTACAGATGCCATTGTGAGACCTAATACCCTGCTTTTGCCAAATGGAACTACTTGTTCCCTCATCTTGTGATAAAGATTCAAATGGTACCTGTATCATGAAGCTTTTCTTTTATTCTCCTCTCAGTAAATGTGATCTCGCCCTTCTCTGAACTCCTCCTATGGCGTTTAGCCCATCTCTTGTGGCATTTATCACATTCTGCCTTTTACTGTAGTGATCTGAATCAGACCTACTGTACTTCCGTTTGACAGAGCTGCTAGACAGGTAGATGAATAGAATGCTGTAGACATAAATATACCTGGATTTTCAGCAAGGCATTTGGCAAGTTTCCCCTGATATCTTGTAGACCAGATGGAAAGCTGTGGACTGGGTGATAGTTATGATTAGGTGAATGTAGACCTGAGTGAGCTGCTTCACCCAAAGAATAGTAATTAATGGTTTGGTGTCAGCCTGGAAGGGAGGGCTTTAGGAGGGTGACTCAGAGCTCTGAACTTGGCCTTTATGTTCAGTGTTTTTATCAGTGGTGAAAATGAAGGTAGAAATGGTATGCTTAGCAAGTTTTAAGAGGACGCAAAGTGAGAGGGCTAATATGTTAGATGACAGGATCAGGATCCAGAAAGATTGTAACAAGGTCAAAAAATGAACTACAGAAATTTAGTAGGAATAAATATAAAGTTCCATACTTGGGTTAAAAACTTGAGTGAACAAATTCAAGGTGTGGAAGGTGTGGCTAAAAAAGTTTGTGTGAAAAAGAGTTTTTTAGTTGAACTGTACGTTTAGTGTGATGTGCCAGCCAACAGAGCTAATGTGATCGTAGGCCAAGTTAACTGAAGTATAGGATCCAGAACAAGGCAGGTTATCATCCTGCTATTTTCTTTGCTTCTCAGAACACATCTGAAGTATTATGTTAGTTTCTGAGTGCCAAATTTTTGGAAGGACATTAATGATCTGGGGAGCATCTAGAGAAGAGTGACCAGGACATTGAAGAGACTCAGGGTCCAGTGAGTTTAACCTGGAGAAGACTTAGAGGGAAGATGATAGGTCTTTAGGTTTTTGGAATGCTGTGTTGTGGAATGTTAGACTCGTTTTAATTGGCACCAGATTGTAGAACCAAGATCAGTGAATGAGAGTTGCAGAGGCAAATTTAAACTCAATGGGTATTCCCTCAGGAAGTAGTCATTTTTCTAGAGCAGAATGGAGGGCCACTTACCAGGAATGTTATAGAGATGGTTCTTGCTCTGGTATGGATTAGATTAAGTGAATTCTGAGCTCCCTTCTAACATTTATGTTCTGCAATTCCATGCACTGATTCTATGTTGATTTGCCAGAGATGAAATGGGCTAGATGACCTAAAGTCCTTTCTTAAAGTTCTGAAACTTAGTGCTATGGCATGGACCCATCTGGTGCACAATAAATGTTAATAAATGATGAATACGGTTACTGTTTGGGAAGTTAAAGTAGGGAAGAGTACAGCTTTGTCCATATCCAGTCCTTGTGCAGCAGGACTTTGGGGTCTCCCCACCTATGGGTCGCAATACAGTATAGTCTTTTCTGCATCATTTGTAACCAAAGGTGAAAGGACATCTTCTAGGTCATGGCCCTGGAGGGAATAGAAGGGAACCAAAGTATTCGAATCCTACTGTTAATCAGTAATTAATAAACATTTATTTGAAGATCTAAAGCCTAAAAGCACTTTACAAATATGATCTTATTTGAGCCTCACAACAACCCTATGAAGACAGTACCATTATTATCCTCATCTTACAATTGAGGAAACTGAGGCACACAACGGTCAGTGACTCACCCACTATCACACAACTGTTAAGTGTCTGAGATTAGACTCAAACCCAGGTGTTCCTGATTGTGAGCTCCTTGAGGACAGAGACTGTCTTCTGCTTTCTTTGTATCCCTACCCAGTTAACACAGTGCTTGGCCTATAGTAAGCCCTCAATAAGTGCTTATTGACTGATTCCAGACTTAGCACTCTATTATCTCCTGTGCCACCATACTGCCTCTCTCTGGGCCTCCATTCTTCATCTGTAAAATGAGAAGTTCAGACTAGATGGTTTCTGGGATCCCTTCCAGATCTAAATCTATCTCCCTATAAGTAGGAGAGCTACAATTCAAACCCATGTCCCCTGCATCTAAATCCAGCACTTCCCATCGTACCATTGCTTCTCCAGCCAATTTGTCTAATCAACTAACTTCGAAGTAGATAGAGTGCTGGGCCTGGAGTCAGGAAGTCTTCTCTTCCTGAGTTCAGATCCGGCCTCAGACATTTACTAGTTGTGTGACCCTGGGCAAGTCATTTAACTCTGTTTGCCTCAGTTCCTCATCTATAAAAATGAACTGGAGAAGGAAATGGCAAACCACTCCAGTATCTTTGCCAAGAAAACTCCAAATGGGGTTGGACACAACTGAAATGACTTTGAACAACAAGTATTTATGTAAGGAGAGAGGTGAAGGAAGGACATTCTGGCAGGGGAATATCAGGGAGAGTGAGGAATTATATTTAGAATTATAAGAAACATTGGAGGTCACCTGTTCCTATCTCCTCACTTTACAGATAAGAAAACTGACATACACAGTCCAGTGACTTCTACCTTATTCCAGTTTCCTTCTGATATTCAGAGAAATTAAGTGACTTGTGTACTACCTTATTCATATTTCTCTCTGCTCAAGCCAGATGGAGAGGCAGTATGTTATAAAGGAAACAACACTAAACTTGCTATTACTTGAGATGTGTGTTCAAATCCTGCCTCCTCTATTTATTGGTTGTATGACCATAATCAAGTCACGTAGTCTCTCTAAACCTCGGTTTCCTGATGGAGTAATAGCAGTACTTACTTATCTCATAGGATTGTGAAGATCAAAAGAAATAATGTTGGTAGTGTATTTTTCATACCTTAAATCATTATATAAATGTCAGCCCCAGGTCACACAAGTAGTAAGTAACAGAGCAAGGATATGAACTTAATTCCTCTGATTCCAAATCCAATAACCTCTCTACTCTACTGCATAGCCTCTGCAGTCAAGCATGAGCAGAGAACAATTTGAATGGAATAGTAGAAGATAAAATTGGGGTCAGATTATCAAGGGTCTCAAATGCCAGGATTCTTTAGGACTTCATCCTATAGATGTTAGAATGCCATTGAAGATTTTTTAGGATGGGATTGATGTGAGACAAACTGTATATTGAGGCACATAAGTTCATAATTGCTTTTCTGTTCATAATCTGGGAGTATGTGGACGATGGATTACATTGAGTGAGTGGAAATAGGTAGACCACTTAGGAAGCTAGTCTAGACTATAGCTCTCTCTTCTCTGACACCAACTAAATGAACATATAGTGGCAGGGGGAGTTATTTTTATTTTTTTTAATATATAATGATGGAGAGAAGAAAGAACCAGGCACCCAAGAGGTTATGTCCATGTTGTTTATGGAAACCTGTACTGTGGGTTTGGAAACTGGTCAAGCACAGCTTTGGCAGCATCATCCCTGATGACTGTCTTCCAGTTTCACTGAAGCAACATTCTTGGCTAGAATATCTTGTTTATTGCAACTGAACAATCACCTTGAAGAAAGCTGCAGCCTCCCATGGCCAGTGTAGATTTGACTCTTAGTGCTCTGAGCTGACTTCGGGTCCCATAGGTCAACCCTGGCTGAACCAAATGTGATTTCCAGGATCAGAGATAAGGCAAAAGTATTGTACCTACAGCATGTGCCACAAATGTGCTTCCAAAACTGGTTCTACAGTTGAAGCCCATCCTCTGTTCCTACCTCTACTGGCTACTCTTACCTCTATTCTTGGCTACTGGGGACACCACCTAGATGAGAGGAGTAAGAACAGATCATGCATGGTACCAGGACTAAAAGCTGCAGGGTTCTTTCTGGAGTCCTTAGACCGACCATAAAAGGAGTCAGTACAGCTAGATCTGTTCCTTAACTGTTCACTTGACAAAAGTGAATTGTTTCATTTCTACTTCAGTTTACCCTTCTGTAGAGTAAATTTCTCTATAAAAGATTATTTCCTCCACACATACTCTATCTCAGAGTTGTGAGAATAAGTGTGATCATATCTATAAAATCATAGGATCATAGATTTAGGGCTGGAAGGAACCTGAGAAGTTATTGACTCAAACCCCGACACTTTGCTAATGAGAAAACAGGCCCAGGTAGGTTAAGGTGACTTGTCCAGGGTCATACAGCTACTAGTAGCTGAGAGGATTTGAACCTAGGCCTTCCTGATCCACATAAGGATCTTTAGGGGCCACCCATTGACCTAATTTCAAAATGTAAAATTATCTGTGTTTTATTGTATTTTTATTTATTTTGTTAATTATTTCCTAATTACATCTGGTTCGGCTGTACTTGGGAGTTTTGCAGGCTGTATTTTTTACACTTCTCCACTACCTCATAATACCTATCACTTTCTCAAGACAACCGCAACAAAACACAAATTGCCATTTTTTAAAAGTGATCTGCCTTCTTCATCTTCCTTCGTTTTCTTCACTTCCCAGCTTTCTCACCTGGCAGTTCCAGCAGCAGACATTTTGTCATTGGCTTTTTTCTTTACGGTGTCTCTTTTGACAAAGCCATATATGTACTCCTATGGCTTCAGTGCCCAGCTCTATGAAGATGACTCAGAAAGCTCTAACTTTACCTCTGACCTTTTCCCTGAGTTCTGATCCCTTATTTCCAACTTCCTGTTGAATATCCTTAGCTGAATGTTACCCCATGCTCAACCTGTCCAAAACTGAAGTCGTCATCGTTCATCTACTCTGCCCTTTCTTCCAGCTTCTCTGTTTCATTCAGCATTATTCATCCTCCCAGTTACCCAGACTCAGAACTTTCAAGTCCTCTCTGAGTGGTGCTCCCTCACTCCTAACATTGTCAGCTGCCAGGTCCTGCTGTTTCTCTCCGCAATCTCTCTCCAGTATTTCCCATTGTCACTACTCTAGTTCAGGCCCTCATTACCCCCTTGCTTTACTCTATTTTAGTAGCCACCCTGTTGACTACTAAATGCAATCTAGCCTTCATAGCCTGTCATTCAGGAACCTTCATAGTCTGATGCCAGCCCTCTTTATTTTATGCTACTCCATGTCACATACTTTACGTGACCAAACTGGACTTCTTAGTGTGCTCTGTCACCTCTAGGCATTTGTACTCATTATCCCACAGTCTGACTTATGATCCTTCTCTTCAAGGACCAGCTCAGGTGCTGCCTTTCCTCAAACCTCCTGTGAGCCTCCTTCAGACAGAGTTGTGTTGTTTTTCTCCTGCTCTCTATGGAGGATAGGTGCTGTCTTTGTCATCTTTGTTTCTTTCCTCTCCCCTATGTGTAGCACAGTGCCTTGTTATAATGTGAATTAAATTAACCTGACTACTAGGAAGAAGTCTTCATTCTGTTTCAAACCTGTTAGCTCGTTCCAGGCGATAGTGAATTCTGAAACAAGTGTTTTATCTGTGAAACAAGACAATCTGCACCATGCCAGACCCTGCATTTGATGATTATTAAGGCCTCTTCCAGCTCTAGGCTGCATGATGTAGGGAAAAGAATTGTGTGTTCTTAAGAGCCTCAGCTTCCTCATCTGTAAAATGGAACTAATATCTGCAGTGCTGATTTGATGATTTGATTGGATTGTTGTGGCAGTCAAAACAGGTAGCATTCATAAAGTGCTTTTCGATCCCAAAAGTGCTGTGTACACACATCAACCATGATCATGGAGATGTTGGTTCTGGCTATTATTTCTAGTCTGGTCAACTTAGAAAAGAAAGATTTTGAGCAGAATGACTGTTCTGAATCAAATAACCCTTATGCCAAGTCACAAAGAGACTGGTCACAAAAATCTGGTACCTGATTTTTAAACATGTAAATATTCTACCTCCATTTGGTGAATACTGCTAATGTTCCCTTTTGTACCTGCCTACCTACATCAGACTGGTGGTTGTTTGGGGGAAGGGAGCTGAGGTGGGCTGTAGCTACTGTTGCCATGGACACTGACACAGAGCCATGATACCCTCTAATTCCAGTCAAAACTTTTCTGACTTAGGGGCTGGACTTTTCTTGTTCCTTGAGCAATCTGGTGAGCAAGTGCTTTCAAACAGGAAAGCTGGAACCCAATAGATAGCTATTACCCTGGTTCTAGCTATCTCCTCTTTTAAGTAACCCTAAGGCAACCAGAGAGTTGTTTATTTTTTTCCTATCTATATGCCAGTGGGAAGGTATCTCTGGTAGACTAAGTTATGAACTAAAGATAGATAGTAAACCTCAAGATAAGAGTGACCCTGAGGTTTATTTAATTTTGTTTTGGGAAAAGCAGGGATGGAGGTGGGTAGAAGAAGGGGTAGAAATCCTGTCCAGGCAGCAAAAACCTAATTCTACAACCTGCTGCTTCTTACCCACTTTCCTGCTCCTGGTGAGACAGTGATTAAGCCCAGATCATTCCCCTGGAATAACCAGAGTCTTCAGCCATTATGGACTATGTCATGCTCTTTGCTCAGTTCTAGTCCCCTACTCATCAGGGGTCAAATTGGATCATTTATCCAGTCAAGGACAGCAAAAGTTCATGGAATCAGATAGATGGAATCATCTACTTCTTTATGAAAAATAATTTTAGGGCACTCCTCACTCCCAGACCAACTTAGAGACACTTGATGCTCAGTGACCAACGATAGCCAATAGAAGCCAGGAGAAGATGGCTAGGATTTAACTAACTTATTAATACACTTGATGAAGAGAAAGGAAAATTTCCCAAAGAAAATATGTGTCAAGAAATCAGCTTGAAGTCAGGGAACTCTATGTTGTCTGAGCATCTCTCTTGTCCTTGCTTCTGCAGTAGAGAAGAAACAGGAGAGGACAAGCAGAAAGATTGAGAAACCCCACAAGTTGAAAATGCAGAAGAGCTGTTTTTGTAAATAGACATTACACAAGAGCAGTTTTTTTGGAAAGGTTTTACTGAGACAGACAAAATTAGCCAACTGGCATCATGCTGCTAATAAAGATATTTACTGTTTGAAAAAGTATATTTGTAGCTTTGGGGAACATCCTGTTGACTTTTCTTTGTTTTGAAAGAAAATAGAATCTCTTTTTTTTCTTTCCCCTCCTTGCACACATAGAGGTTGGCTTTTTGGTTTTGTTTTAGGTAAGGGGGTGGGGATGTAAGGAATAGTTGTGAAAAATGTTTTTCCAAGTGTTGGGTAACTGTTCCTGCACTCTGGAACCCATATTTATGAACTGGAGAGCAAGGCAGGTTGGAGAATTTCAGTCTCAACTCATCTGTGAGCTCTTGATTTCTCTCAGTCCAGAACTCTGAAGTTCTGGGAATAGCAAGCTGTGACCTCATCCTGAGCCTTTGTTTCCTCTTCTGTAATACGAAGAGGAAAATCCAAGTAGAATGTAAACTTCTTAAAGGCGGGACTTATAAAAAAAAATTCCCAGTGCTTGTCCATGTTGGGAAATTAATAAATGTTTGTTCAGTTAAATGTAATTAAATCCATGTGCCTTTTATGCTTTCCTTGAATGCCGTGAGGATGGAATAAATAATGTTCCTTTGAATTACTGTGAGCTCCTCCATACACTGGAGTAAGTGTTCCTTCAAGGCTTACCATGGGCAAATAAGTTCTGTGTGTTCTAGCTATGTCAGGCATGGTCATTCTTCCCCAGAATCCTGGGATGTTTGTCATCCCAGCCACACTTTTTCCAGAGCAGCTGTTTTTCCTCAGGAAGACTCTGCATTCCCACAGGGGAGCAGAATCAAAACTTCACTTCAAACACCATGGAAACCACAGAGATAGATTGAGGAAATTATAGAAAGTTATACTGAATCTATAGTTGTTCTCTCCTCTTTCCTCCTTTTGACACACCACCACTACTACCAGTGGGGTCTTTATCTCAATTTCTCTAGTAAAAGAGTTCCAGTTTTTCTACAGCAAGGCATATATTCTCATTTTTCAAGCCAATCCTATAACAGAGTATGAGTATATCTTCTATTTGGCAGCTTCTGAATGAACCAAGAATGTTCCCCTTATTTGATATTTCCTCTCTTGGATCTTTTTATGTGTTTTGCCTTGTCCTACTCTGATGATTTCACCAGCTTTCATTTTTCAAACTGAAAGCTACCCCCCTGCCCTGTGTAGCAGCTGAGTGCTTGGTCCTCAGATCCCAAGAGAGCCATCCTTTCAGGGTAATTGTTGCTCCTGCATCTCTTTTGTTTGAATAAAGACTCCAAATACAATGATGGTACATCATTTTCACCTTAGCTGGGGGCAGCAGTTCTTCACTAGCACAGAATTACTTATGGAACTACATAAGTAGTTCCTGTGGAGAATCTCATTCACTTAACATTTTTTTAGAATGGCTACTCAGCATGTACCCAGCACTATAGGAGACTCTGGAAAATAAAAACAAGCCTAGTATCTGATTCCTGCCCTTGAGGTACTTACAGTCTCATAGTTAAGAAGATGAGATGTGTATACATGCAAAACCAAGCAAGTCATGTGATAAATGCCAGGTGAGTAGTATAGGCAGTTCTTAGGAGTAAAAGGAAGGAGGGAATCACTGAGGTTGATGTGATAAGAGAGTTGTGACTTGAGAGAGGTTTTGCAGCATGGATTTTGGGCAGACAGAAAAGAGATAGGAAGGCATTCTGAGGGACCAGGAGGTTCCTGTGAATAACTGGGTCAGCATGGCTAGAACAGAAGCTTTTCACAGAAGAACAGTGAGAAATAGGCTAGGAACCAGAATCAAAGAATATCAGAGCTGAGCAAGACCATAGAGGTAATTCACTACCACCCATTATATATGCCCAAAGTCATAGTGAGGCAGTAGCAAGCCGGGTCTCAAACCCAGGTCTCCTGACTCATAAGCCAGGGCTTTTTCTGCAGCACCTTACTCTGTCTTAAATCTGATCCCTGCCAGGCCTCTCCACTGTAGCCAGAGATGATACTTCAGGTTAGGAACCCTATTCAGACTATGGAAACCTTAAGTGACTTAGAGTAGACTTTTTCCTGCCTGCAGTGGGGGACCATTTTTTGGGCAGAGGAATGGCATGACACAGGTAGTATTTTAGGATTTTTAAAATGATAGCAGTGGAGCAGAATCAATAGGAATACAAAAACAAGATCAGGGAGACCAATCAGGCTATTCTAATTAATGCAGGTATGACATAAAGGCCTGAAATTCAGGTCTTTTTTTCCTTTACCCGTAGACATCACACCCTACAACATCCCTGCTACCAAGAAATCTCTTCCCTTGAGTTGATGATCACTTTCAGCAGTGCTTTCTACCCATGGTAACCTTCACTCCCCTCCAAATCTTCATGTTAAGCATTTGACTAGGTAACTTTTCCTCCCCAGTTTTTTTAAAAATAGTGACAAATACATTTTAAGTCAGAATCCAAATCATTTAAGCTTTCCAGTCTAGGAGACTTGTGTGCCTTAGACAAATCACTTAACCTTTCTGGGACTGTTTTGTCATTTCTGAAATAAAGCAATCAGACTAGATGATCTTCAGATATCCTTCTAAACTCTAAAACTTTTATGATTATAATTCTAATCCAGATAGAGATGATAAAGAATAGAACCCAGATCCCTAATTTAGCAGTCCCTTGTCAGGAGCATTGCATCTCTTAAGTACAAATCCATTTGAAAACCACATTGAAATTCAATGGCTTTGCTTTTTGTCTGACTCTTCTGCTGGGTTCTCAGATTATATAGAGAGGCTACACAAAACCTAGTTAAGTTCCCACCCCAACCCCTCATTTTGTTTTAAACAGATTAGGAAAGTAGATTTCAAAGAGATGAAGAGGAGAGCCAGGGCTCACACAGTTATCAGTCTCAGAGCTAGGGACTACAATCCTGATCTTTTGATTGCTAGCAAGGCATTCCTTCCACACCATAGGTCTCAAGGAAAACAATCTCATAATGATGCCACTTTGAGGACCTTATTTACACTGTCACAGAAGGGGCCTTAAAGATAGCTTTAAACGTAGTTGCCAGCTATCTAAAAACTAGTACGTGGACTTTTAAGCCTCACCCTTTATGAAGAATAGTTGTGACTTAGAGAAGGGTCTCAGGGGATTTTCTCACCTAGCTATTGTCCCTCATCGCCAGGCTGAGAAAGGGAAGCAGGTTCTCATTCTCTTCCCTTCTTTATCCCTCAGCCTGATCTCTTTCTCAGTAATTATACAGTTGAAGATTATTTGTTTATAGAAGCCACGTGAGTTTTGACTGCTGCCAGGACCAGCCAGTCCCCAAAGAGTTAAGCCTCCCAAATTACTGGGCTGGGTTAACAATAAACAGGATGTCCTCCAGAAATTAAATTTAACCGCTGTGACTCAGGCCAGCCCAACCTCTCCACAGGATCGACGTCTGGGGTTATTATCGGTGGTTAATTACACTGTTGGGTTTAGAAGCAATGTTGGTCAGTTTGGACCAAATAGACCTAGGTACAGAGGAAAAGAAGTATGAGGGGGCTGGTAGGAGCAGTGAATGAACAGATAAGTTGCAACAGTTGAAGCAAGAAGTTTGTATTAGAGGAAGTGTGTATACTCAGTAAAGCTGAGTAGAACTGAGTGATACCAAGTCGTTCATTCTCCTGCCTCCAGGGCTTTCTTGAATTTGCTCATCTATTAGGGCTGGTCCCAGTGACTCCCTACTCTATCTGATGTTAAGACATATCTACAATTTCAACAATTCTGCCAGGAAGTGTCTTCTACCTCCCTGTCTGAGCCTGGGTTCTAACTTTGGCACTGATTTTCTGGTCCATCTGGTGCAATATGTGTGTATGTGAATTTATGTGCATATGTGTAGAATATACAAATAATATATATGTAGAATATGTATACATGGATAATAATAATGTCTTCCATTATATAACACTTCACAGTTTTCAAAGTACTTTCACATCCTATCTGATTTGCTCCTCCCAACATCTCTGTGGGATAATCGAGGTAGATATTAGGGTCCTCCTCTTACAAGTGAGGAAACTGAATCCTTGAAAGGGTTAAATTGACTCATGACTTGGTGCTCTTTTCCATGCCACTTCTCAGTAAGAATATTCCCTGTTTTCAGGTGGAGAACCTAAGGTATAGAACTTCATAGTAGGGGCAAAACAGGTCCCTAGAACATCCTTCCTCTCCTGCAGCCCCTTTCTCTCATTGGTGAGCTCCATTTCAAAGAAGGACATTGGTGACTTTCCAGACTTCAACACCAGGCCCCTAAGTGAATACCTACCTTGCACCTTCCTCCCTGTTTTTCAGCTCCCTTTCATGTGTCACAAGTTGTCTTCTCCCATTAGTATGTAAGCTCCTTGAGGACAGTGGTTTTCCTTTTGCTTTTATTTGTGTCTATAGTGCTTGGCACATAGTAAGCGCCTTAAAGGGTGCTTGTTGACTTGACTTAAAGACACATTTGAAATTGAATCTCAGATTCTAGTTTGAGCTTCATTTGGATCTTACCGGTTTCTACTGGGAACTTAGCTTCACCAGTCTTCCAAGTGTACCTGAAATCTGTCACCTCTGTCTAGCTAGGAAAAAGAACACTTTAGATCCACAGATAATTAGAGTCATCAGGCAACTAACAGAGAAGATAGTCAATGTGGGTTTATTTGTTTTTTCAGTAATATAAGGACTTTTAAATATGATGACTGCTAGCCTGAAGCTACTGTCTTTGAAAGTTCTCATAGCTCTGGGGCCTCATAATAGTCTCATTCTTCATGAAACATTTATATTTATTTAATACCACAGTGACTATCAGCAAAGATAGGGACAGGAGAATGCTCTCAAGAACCTGGATTTGAAAAAGCACTGTTTAGAAGATCATTGCCCTGAAACTAAGCCTAGCTGTAAGTAGCCACAAGAATCTGAATTGAGAATGACATCTCAGGTGGTAATCTACCTGCCCTCTTTCTTTATACTCCTGAAATAGGGTCAGGGTATTTAGAACTATGAGAGATTTTAAATCTATCCCAACCCTGTCATTTTACACATAAGGAAATTGAGGTTCACAGAAGTAAGTGATTTGTTTATGGTCACACAGCTAGCGGCAGAGCTTATATTCTAACCCATATCCTCTGATTCTAAATCCAGTTCTCCTTGTGTTATAAAGAGTTGCCCAGATTTCAGCAATTCACTTTATCCCCTTCCTTACAGTAGTACATTCTTCCCTGTCTCCTATAACTTGTCTCTTTATCTCTTATAGGATTCCATTCAAGATTGGGCAGCCCAAGAAACAGATTGTCCCCAAGACAGTGAGTAACCTAATTTCTTCCCTAAGAGCCAGTCTTGCCACACATGGCATTTCTAGTGGAGCCATGATTTTGACCCAACACGTCTTAGGGATGGAAAAGAAAAGCTGCCTTTGGCTCTGTTCCCATTTTTGTAGATCTGAAGTATGGCACAGGCTAAGGCCCCAGAGGTCCTCAAGTCTGAGACCTTTTTTTTACTTGATTCAACCTATTCTGCCCCCTCTCAAGAGCAGATGAATAGGGAGAATTGCAAAGGACCTAGGAAAATTACGAGCTGTAAACAAACCCACCTTCATAAATAGGGTAGAATTTAATGATCTAAAGCTATTTTGATGCAGAAAAATCTAAAAATTCTTGCTAACATAATCTCTCCAGAGTAGCCATTTTTGTTACTGCCTAATAATGTTCCCTCTAGCTTCTATTCATTTTCCTAAAGAAAGAGTTAACATGCCAACAACTTTTTTTGGAAGATCCGGATAGAGTTTGTACTCCCATAGAGAGTTTCCATGTTAAGTTGAAGCCAGCAGTTTTAGGCCCTTACCACTTCTCTTGTTCAGTGGTCACTGCAGCTGTGCATCAACTAAGAAGTTGTGATTAATTGTCTACTGAAATGGTTTCCTATTGTCTTGACTTCATAGGAGAACTCTGCCTTTCTCCACCAGTTCCCGTCCCATCCTCTCCTCCTCCCCCTACCGGCTACATATACAAGTATGTCCTTTACTTTGGATGAGGTTCTAAGCCAATTTAACATCTAGGGAATAGGTCAGCTCCAGAGAAGCAGGCTTCAGACATTACACCCCGGCAGGAGGTTTGTTCCCTGATTGTCCCATCCAGTTAAATAGCCTCTGATTATAAAGATACTTCCAGCAGGAATTAGATCATGCCCCTATTTTGAGGTCTCTATCTCCCACTCCCATTTTGTGCTCAGAATTAGAAAGAAAGAGGTCATATGCCCTTTGCAAGATTTTTGGAAACCCTGTAAGAAAGAGACACTTCTGGCTTCCCCATCTGAGTAAGTCCTTTGAATTTAGTTTGAAAGCCATGAAGAATCTTTGAGGTACAAATTGGACCAGCAACTGAAGGGCCTTCCAACTCTGAAATTCTGTGTTTCTGGGAATCCAAGCCTCTCCAGTATGATTGTATGCTAACGCCCCTTCCTGCCCTCTGTGCCTAATAGGTTCTGCTCTCTTTAACTGAGGTAACTAAATCAAAAGCAAAACATCTCTACCAACCAGCATGAAGTTCGGAGCAAACATTGAAACAGCTCTATCAGTAGGAAATCCATAGCCTAGTCACTTATAAAAGAAGGGGTTGGAAGGAAGAGGCCAGGGGTACAAACTACTCCTAGATCCTAAAAAGAGTTTTCCCACTTTGTCATCAAGAATCAGGATGCTGGAGACCTCAAAACTTAAATGAGGCCATCCATCTGTACAGGCTGACTTTGAGCCAGAGCTCAAAGAATCTGGGTGTGCAGATGTTGGGCTCTGGCCGGCTACAGGAAGTGGGAAGGTGTGGCCCCAGGTTTCCAGGGCTTAATCTAGGGTAGATCAGAAAGAGAAGTGGTTTTGGGAAGGTTTTATATCCCTATCATTGATATTTAAAAAAAAAAACTACTCCTGCCTTTACTGAAATGAACTTTGTTCCTTCTGGAACATGCAACTCCCTGGAAAGGTACAGGGCTAAGATCCAACTTGTTTGTAGAACTCTTGGCTGGAAAGACCCCCTGGGCCTGACAGACTACTTGGAGTGGCAAAATGACTCCCTAGGCAACGAAGATTATAGGGGAGAAGGGCAGGTGTGTAGAGCTTAGAAAACCCCTTGTGCCACCCCAGCTTGGGTTGATCTCCCTCATTTAGTTCTCAATCCTTCCTTGGGCCTGCTTCATTTGTGACAGAATTTTTTCCTCTTAATCTCCAATACTTTTAAGTGCCACAGAGAGCCTTGCTTTCACTGAAGTGAAGGGGAACCTGCAGATAGTTGGTTTCTCCTTATAAATTTCCGAGACATAAGGCCATACTAAGCAGCTAGAACCCTAGCTTAATCAGATTATGATCAGAATCTCTGATGCCTAATGAAGGAGTTGAAATAGCCCTCAGCTTGGGTAAGAAACATCATTGGGTTTATTTCCTTGATGTCCTTACCCCCTGAATTCTCTAGGAGTCTTGGTGTTTGCCAACTCTTCCTCTTCGCTGCCCCTCACCCCTACCACTACTTTCACCCCAACTCTCTAAACAGGCCCAAGCTGTACAGTTGTCTCAGCATCTCTGGCAGCTGCCATCTGAACACTAGTGACGCACACTGTTTTTCTTGCCTGAGCGCTTTCTGGGAGGGGAGCAGATGTGGATAGCTAGGTTATTGGAAGTCACAGAGGCGCTGTCATGGGAATAAATGCTCATGTTATCTTCAGGGAGTTTCAGGAGATTTTTGGCTCAAGGCACCCAACCATCAGACACAAAGAGGGCATTGTGTTTTTGCCCTCATTGTTCTCCTGCACCTAGGTTATTCATGAAAGTTCTGGGACGTTTGCTGGAATGGCATGTTCTCTATAGGAGCTGACAACTGAAACTGAAATTTAAGAAAAAAAAATCCTCATCAAATGCTATCATTTTGTTTGGTCCCTTCACAGTCCAAAGAATCTCACAAAGTAACTAGAGCATCCCCCTGAGGAAAGAATGGAGAGCCATTGTACTTCCAAGGGGAAATAGAAGGTATCTTAGTCCAAAACTTCCTTCTCCATGACTCAGCTATCCCCCTATCTTAAGACTCACTTGAGTCTGTAAGTTAAAGGGGTCTCTGTCTCCATGGTCAAGGCAAGGAAAAAACCCTGTCAGGTTGGACCTCTTCTGATAAAAGGTTCTTACATGCAAAGTAGATGTTGCCATGTCTGCATTCCTTCTGAATGTTTATCCAAGCCCTGTAATATCAAGCTCAGGAGAATATACCATTTGAACCCTAGCTTCCTGAGAGAAGTCAGAGTCTGCAGCCTTTTCTGGCAATCTAGTCTTTTTATTGCAGCATGAGCCCCATCTGTCCTTGTACTTTCTTGTCATGGTCATCTTGCTCATTAAGAACCATGGCATCCTTAGAGCTGGAATGACCTTTCAGCAGCCATCTCCTCCAACCTCCTACCCTTGCCAGAATCTTTTGAGTCTCTGACAAGAGGTCACACTTCAAATGGGCACTAGCCCCAAACCTTGAGGATGTTGGGAGCAGCCAGGCAGTGTTGGCCATTGGCCTCCAGCTCAACAATCCATGAGTTCACTTCATTGGCCTGACCCAGCCCTGTTCAGATCTCGTATTGTCCATGCATTTCTAGCATTGTTGACTGAGATCCAGTTGCTCTTTTAGCAGAGGGAACAAGCATTTAAATGGATTCTAATCTTTTCTGGTTAAATCTTTCTCTCAAAATAAGGAAATGAGATACCTTTTTGTGCCCTCTGTCTGAGGGACTGAAATTCCCCAGGATCTCCTTGAGAGTTTTCTCTTGTGGAAGTTGGAGAGCCTTTTTTAGTTTATGAGGTATGGAAGTGACCTAGCACTTGACTACTAGAGACCTAGGGATAGCATGGTTTCTTCCAGTATTTCATAGGCTTTAGGGCATCCTTTCTTGGCATTCGATGTAGGTATCAGTTCCCACCCCTGACCGCCCTTCTCGGCTTGCAGCCCCTGTGCAAGCCCAGGATCATGTGCATCCTAGGATGAACCGACCTAGTTGGAAGCTTAGAGTCCTGCTTTGTACAAGTCCGAGCAATCTCATTCCAGAGAAGCCAGGTGTTCTTTGACGTCCCACACACCAGCATACTTGGTGAGATTGCAAAAGAGAAGAGTGGAAGCCAGAGGTCACAGCTCTAGGAGTTCAGCAAACTCTTTTGCCTCCTCTCCAAAAAACCACCTGCACTCTGCTCTCACCCTCTCAGGGATTGGTTCTGGCAGAGTTAAAATTCTAAAATTCATCTCCAGACCTAACATGTAATGACACACTACTCACCTGCCACCTCCTGGTGGCTTGACTCGAAGCGAGGCACTAGACTCCAAGCATAAACCTAGCCACTAGCTTACTGGGTCATTTGGGGCATGCAACTCACCCTCAAAATTCTTATTCTCCCTTTTTAAAAATAGCATTGTATCATGCAAAATCCCTTAATGGTATTTTGCTAAATGTCTAAGACTGTCCTAGGCAGTCCTGTGGCTGTAGTCACAAAACTGGTCAAGTTATAGAGCACTCAGTGTGCAAGCACTGGGCCTGCAGTGTAGAAGACCTAAGCTCAGGGCTTCACGAATCCTGCCTCAGACACTTTACTTCTCTCTGTCTCAGTTTTCTCAGTAGTAAATGGGAGATAACAACAGCAGCTACCTCTTAAGGGTTGTTGTGAGGATCCAATGAGATGATGTATATAAAAAGCACTTTGTTATCCTTAAAGCACTTACATATAAATGCAGGCTGTTATTAACTATGAACTGAGGCAGGTGGACTGTGAACCCAAGTCTTTTTGAACTCTGTCATAGTGCTTTTCTAAGTAGGTAACTATGTTGTATGAATTCAGGAGCATAGGTAAGACCTCACTACCCCTCAAACATCTTTCCTACTGACTCACTGATGCCAGAAATTCCATCACAGGAGCATCATTACTTTGGCTTAAGACTCCCTACTAAAACAGTGATCACCACACATAATATTTCACAAAGCACCCTATAGTTTACACAGAACTTGTATATTCATTATATCATTTGATCCAAGTTTTTTAAAATGCATATTCCCTTGAGAGGGACAACACTATCTAAGCTATTATTAGTTATTTATACCTTAATAAGTTTCAGCTCATTCCCTGAGAACAGCTTTTCTTAAGAGGAGAAACAGGGAAGGGAAGAGAGTATGAGGACATTTATTGGGCCCTTGATAGAGGAAAATGGGGAACCTCACTACAGAGGGAAAAGAAGGCAGGTCTGGAAGGCTGGGAGCACCAAAAACAAAACTTAGCCTGCTTTACAATTTTGCCGTGCTCTGGCACAGATTCAAGTTTCTAATCTATAAAGTGAGAAAAATACATCGTTGTCCTCTAACCTAATCAACATAGAAGAGATAAGGCAACTTGACGGTTTTCAAAGGAGAAGCATAAGGAAACAGGAGGGAGCTCTGGAGACCCGAATTCTAAGCCTGGCTTTGCCACTGACTAGCTCTGTGACCTTAGATTAAGTCACTTCTCACTCTCTCTGGGCCCTCGTTTCTTCATCTGTTAAGTGAAGGATTTGACCAGAAAGCCCTGACAGTCAGTGAATGAACAGCTTATGTTGAGCTTTACCTTGAATCTGCATCAATCTATAACCCAGCCTGTGTAGTAATATTAGAGCAGCTTTAGGATAATGCTTGATCAGGCAGCTCTTCATGGAAGTGATGAGTTTTAAGAAAGTATACGAAAGACAGGTTCCTCTGAAAAACGTGGTTTTAAAGGTCCCTGTCTGTTTGGCAGGTACATGCCCTCCTTTCTCTAATGACCCCTGACATTCTGGTGGTTTTTGCTTAGTGACTATCAAGTGGCACTTGGAAGTCAAGGAAGGGTAAGAGTCCAGATTTTTCTGCCTTAAGGCAGATGAGGGCAGTTTGGTTAAAACCAAACAAAGTCTTGCCTCCATCAGTGAGCACATCCTCCCAAAGAGGAACGCTAGGTGAGCAGGTTTGATAAGAGAGAAGCGCACATGGATCCTCTTCTTTGAGAGAGCCTGTATGAAAGCTCACCCAGTCATGCCTCTGACATTTACTTTTTCTGACCAGGGATATCCATTTATCTCCTCCACATGAAAGTGGTTAGAGTGAAAATACATGTTTTTAGCTGCTTTCTTTTAATTACTTCGTGGCACCTTTCAGACATTATTTGTTTCATATAACATCCTACATAAGCTGAGTATTGCCTATAGAAAGCTAACAGTGCAGTCAGGCTATTGTTTCCATTTTCTTGAAGAGGAAACCGATTCATAAGAAAACAGAAGGACCTTTAACTTCATCTGGCATGTAGGTAGCTAAACGCCCAACATACAAATAAATCCAGTTCTCCTTGGTGTATGAAAAATGTGCTAACTAAGCAAAAATTGGGCTTTATCTCTTCATCCAGAGAGTTTCAGTAATTTTCTTCTTTCACTGCTCTGGGAATAGAGGGGAAAGAATTCGTGCCCCTGCCCCTTTGATGGGAGAGTAAGGTCACAGTCCGCTGGTACTTGCCTGGAAGGCCCACATAGGAGAGGAGTTTTATCCCTGAATCAAGCAATTAATTAGTCAAGGAACACAAAGAGAACTTGTCATTGGAGAACTGTCAGTACTTGTAGGAACTAAACAGTGTTGCTTCCTGGAGGCCTAGGTGGGGGATGATTATCATATATTGTTTGAAATAAGGGCTGATTTTTTTTTCCAATGTTGTCATTTCTTTGATGATTGAATTGTCTTTCATTACAGGTGGAAAGAGACTTTGAAAGGGAATATGGAAAACTCCAACAGTAAGTGATCAACTGCAGGAGAAGGAGGTGAAGGGACTCCAGAGAGAGAGAGAGCTCTATTTTGTTTAATTTCTTTACTTGTAACATTTGTTTAATGCTCTATTAGTGACTTGGAGAACACCCCCATTAGTACACTGTCAGGGCAGCTGAGTTCATTATACTGCCAGATCCCCATGTTCCTCAGTCTTCACTGATATGCTGTCTAGGGAAGCCTGTAGAATGAGTTATCTTTTGGGTTAGATTGAAAATCTCCATAGTAAATGCACCCCTGTTCTCTAGCAGCATCCTAGAGGAGAAGGTTGGATTTAGGAACAAAAAGAAGCTCAGAGGAGCCACAAATCAGCCCCCTTTGTTTGCCTTGCAGGCTGGAGGATCAGACCAAGAAGCTGCAGAAGGACCTGAAAAAGAGCACCGATGCTGACCTGGGTAGGTACTCCCACTCCACATTGCTAAGGACCCAAGAGTTGGAGGGCATCAAATGTCAGAGAGAATAAAGAGATTTCTCTGCCACAGACCCCCAAGGCCATTTGTTGTGGGACTAGCTTTGGGATACCTCCTCAGAAAAATATTGGCTGACAGTTGGCCCTAGGTTAACCATCCCTCATCAGAGCAAACTTAATATTCTTACCAAAATGCCCCTACTTCCCTGACTTCCCAGGAGGCCCCCTTTGTCCTTCTGGGTCCTGTTGGATTTGATACTAAGCTTGATGAGCTTGAAGCAAGGAGGACAGGAATACTATCACAGTCAACTTGGACTTTAAGCTAAAAGTGTCTCTGGCATATTGGAATCTAGGCTGCTCTCTGCTGTCCTCCTTTCAAGCCCTTTGCAGATAGGAACTTTGGCTAAAGTTATAATAGATCCCCTGGGAAGTAGGGGATTTGCTTTTCAGGAGCAAAGAGCTATCTCAGAAAGTGGATTTGAGAAGGGCAGAGGAAGAAGGTCATGTGGACTAAAACATGTAGTTCTATGACAGACAGGCTTAAGAATGCTTTAACACTGCCCTGTATTTATTTCATTTACTAAGAACTCTGAAAGGTCTGAGAGGGTCTCATGTGTGGAAATTAATAGGAGGAGCCAGCCAGAAGTCCTGGAGATGCCAATCTCTTACCAAGAGTCACTCTTGAATAAAGAGAAACTATACTGGAGCTCTTGCATTTAAAAAAGGAACAAAAAGCAAAAAAGAGCTTGTAGGTAATTCGTATGGTCATGCTAATTAGCACTAATCATCTTCTTGGAACAGAGGAACATGTCAGAAATCTGTAGCTGTTCATTGAGGCTCCTCTCCCAAGAAGGCCCATATAACTAGTATGTAAAGTTTTTCCTTGCAGAAATGACAGGAGAAACACCTACAGAGACTGGATTCCCATTCAGTAAAATGATGGGCTTAGACTAAATGATCTCCCAGATGTTTTCTCACTCTAACATTCTTTGGCCCTATCATTTTGTGACCAGAAGATTTCAGAGAAAGTGAAAGTTGATCAGTAGTAAGTCTTCTTTTTGGTGGGCCATGATAACACTTCTGTGGCTCCTTGGCAGCATTTTCTGAAATAGTACCCAGGCTGCCCAGTTGGAGGCCCTTGTTAACCATTCAGTTCTCTGATGAAACCAAATGAGTGTTCCAGCCTGGACTGCCCTTATTAAACCTCCATCCACATCATGAGACACAAGAGAGGAAGTAATTCACATCAGCTCCTACAGGGAGCCAAGAGAATTAGAAATCCAGGCTTGCCTTACTCCTCAGGCCGCACTTTAGTAAATAATTAATTAGTATTGTGAGACCATTTTTCATGGAACAGAGAAGAGCATGCTGGGAGTCTGTAGGGAGTGATCAGTGGCAGCTGCTCAATGGGGCCCTCTCCACCCATGTAAGATATGTCCTTTGGGGTTTTAGGCAGCTCTCCAGGCATTCCCATCAGGGTCCCTAGAATTTAGGGTGGAGGAACCTACCTTCTACAGACTGCCAGCTCCAGACATTCCTGAAAAAGTCAGACCAGAACCAGCACTGGGTTAGTACAGTGTTCAACACTTTTCTTCCTTCTGTTCAAGGGCAATGTGTACTACCATTACCACTCTACAGCTCTCACTCCCTCCTCCCCACAAGGGGAGTGTTTACATATTATGTATTTCTGTTCTTCACTATCAAATACTCTAAATATGACCTTAGTAGAGTTTGTCCTGTTGGTTGAAATCTGAGAGGAATACAGAATGTATTTTACTAGTTTAAAACTGCATTAAGATTTTTAGAATACCTTTGTATATGTTTTCTATCACAGGCTTTTTAACGTTCATCATAAGAGCTAAGGAACAATTACTTTATGCAAAGGGGTGCCATGGCTTATTAAGGGTAGTAATAACAATGATAACATTAATCAAAAATGCCTAACATTTATATAGCTTTTTAAGGTTTGCAAAGCACTTTACATGTATCTTATTTGATCATAATGAGCTACAAAAAATAAGATGCCTGCTCATGGCTGGGTCGAGCTAATATAATAAAAATGACAATTTTACCTAAATTAAATTATGTATTTAGTGCCATACCAATCAATCTACCCAAGAATTACTTTATAGAACTAGAAAAAATAGTAACAAAATTCATTTGGAAGACCAAAAAGTCCAGAATATCAAGGCAATTAATGAAAAGAAATGCTAGGGAAGGTGGCCTAGCCTTACCAGATTGTAATCTGTATTATTAAGCAGCAGTCATCAAAACTGCTTGGTACTGGCTAAGGGATAGAGTAGTGGATCAATGGAATAGATTGGATACAAAAGACTCAATAAACAATTATTATAGTAATATACTGTTTGATAAGCCCAAAGACCCCAGTTTCTGGGATAAGAACTCATTATTTGACAAAAATTGCTGGGAAAATTGGAACATAGTATGGCAGAAACTGGGCATAGACCATCA
>CM053585.1:113341429-113390837 GCA_028646515.1 Pseudochirops corinnae | reverse complement strand
TGTACAATGTGAAAGTATTTGCAGATCCTATACATGATTGCACGCCACCATGGTGGGGGGAAGGGAGGGGAGAAAATCTGAAACTCAAGTGATTGTGGAACTGAATCTTGTAAACTAAAAGTAAATAAGTCATTCAAAAAAAAAGAAAATGAAGGAGAGAAATTGGGAGGATATAAGAGAAGGTAGATTGTGGGAAGGGGTATTCAGTATGCTTGTCATCTTGATGTGGGGGGTAGGAGAGAGATGGGAAGAAAATCTGTAACTCAAAATCTTTGGGAAATGACTGTTGAAAACTAAAAATAAATTTTAAAAACAAAATAAAAAAAAAAATAAGATGCCATTTCTCCCCAAAATAGTGGCCTGATTATAAATACTATAAACAGAGCCCTGATAAAAACTCACTGTCTATAGCTAAACTGGTGGGTTTAAGCCAGGAAAATTCATACCACATTGATCCAGATTATTTGAGTTGGTCCATACTTGATTTATAACTCATTCCCAGTCTTTATTTTTGGTTCCAATGAGAGGGAAAAATGGCACTTAAGGAAAATGCTGGATTTTTAAAATAATTCAGCTTAGTTGGAACTAACTTTTTCTCATTTCCCTTTTTCTTCACCTCTTCAACATTGAGGGTTAGGATAAAGGGAAGGTAGAGGTTGAGGACAGAGGGAAGGTCTGGAAAATTATTCATTAGAGAGGAATCCTAGTACGGTAGAAAGAACATGGTCGTGTTTCCAAGCCCGACTCTCCTGCTCATTTACCTTGTGACTTGGGCAAATAATGTAACTTCTCTGAGTCTCAATTTTCTTATCTGTAAATGGAGATAATGATACTTTCCTTGTCTCCCTCAAACTACTGTGAAAAAGCACTTTGTGAACATTAAAGTGCTAAATAAACATGGACTCTTGTTATGTTTGAGAAATCGCTTTGCAGATAGTTTGTGAAACACCATACAAACGCCCGGCGATCTTATAATCATGTAGGGATTGGGTGGCATTTGATGACATGATGTCTAAGTGAAGTTACTTCTTTCGCTGGACTTGCGATTCAGCGCCTCTCTTCCTTCTGGGATGTTAGCGTTACTGAATTTTTATAGCTGGAATTAAAACTCTTTATTCTGCAAATAAAGAACCTTAAAAATGAAGGGAATGGTCCACATCTTTAAGTAGTGGTATTCCATCTTTTGGGTCACAGTTGCTAATAAATGATTCCCTTTGACTATATAAACTGTAGGCTCCAGCAGTGTTGTTGGTGTCCTTGCTTTAGCCACACTGATGCCAGCATCATAGAGATAATCTCAGGATCCCAGAAGTGAATCACTGGCCCCAGAAAAAAGAAGGCTGTTATTTGATCTTAGCTGTCCCCGGTCCTGAAGTGATGTTTCCTTCACCGACTCCAAAGGCTAGTCTTTGATGGATCCTACACATCCCTTTCTTGATGCCCCCTGAGTTCTATTTAGCTCAGCTGAGAAAGACCTGAAAACTTGACCTACCGTCTCGCAGAATGGTGACTGCGTGTGATTATCAATCAAGACTGGACCTTTGCCCTCCTTTGGATTAGAGAAACTGCACTGCAGCCATCACGACCCCCGGAGATCTAACCCTGGGCTCTGTGGAGAACGGACCTTCACTTCCTCTTCTTTGCAGTGAAAAGGCTACCCCTACCCTCTGCCCTACATGTCTCTCCAGTATGTGTTAAGTCCTAATCTTAGAGGGTTCATGCTCTTTCTCAACACTGGTACGCCCTGCGTGGCACCTTTTTCTTTACAACCTCTCTTATTTCCTTTTGCCTGGCCAGAGAGCTAGAGTGAGGAATTTTTTCATCAAAAAAGCCAGGTTCAGTAAACACAAGAAATTCTTTTAAATATGTCATCCACTGCATATAAAAGTGACCCATTCTCAGAAAGGAATTACTTAAAAATAACTTTTTAAATAATAGCAATACATTTGCCCTGATCAGCCATAAACTGTCACCTAGCCCATGCCCCTCCTCTTAACACCATATCTTTGAAAGTTAAAAGACGTAGCTCTGGCTGTGGAGCAGAGCTAATTGACTCATATGAAAATGGAATCTGTGACCCTGCTTGGTTAGCACCGTGTTCTAACGAGCCTAGCAAGTTGGCCTCAGATCCCACTGAGGAAAACTTCAAATGGGAGATGGTGACATTAGAAGCAGGTGCCTGGCCCAGCTTTTCCCAGTGCCTAATTGCCTAAGCAAAACTAATCGACTCCAAAGATTTTGCCACAAAATAACCTGTAATTCTGGCCAAGAAGAGATTTACCTCCCCCCCACCACCACCCCAGAAATGTGGAAAAGTAGGAGTTAGGGAATGGGGGGTAGGAGGAGGAATTGGAAGAAGAAATTCTGTGAGGACTTTTTTGTTCTTAATGAAACAGCTCCCCTCCCTCAGGTCTTTTCTCATCTCTGTATTGAACACGATATTTTACAAGCAAACTAGATTATAATCAGTCAATCAGTAGACATTTATTAAGTGCCAGGAACTGGGCTAAGCACTGTGTTTCTAAACGAAATGTCTTTAAAGATCATAAAAGGTACTAAAAATGCATATTATGTATTATTCCCCCAAATAAATTATGTTCTATGCACATACACACATGTATATTTCTCCCACAGTTTCCCCTTTTTTAAAATAATGTTTCTCCATGTCTTCAGCATTTCTAGGAATTTTGCATTCCTGTATCCCACCACATTGTATTGTTTTGTGTAAAAATAGGTATTCCCCCCTTTCAGAGAGAAGAGAAACACAAAGTGGCAGTAGGGTTAGATTTAGAGTCACCAACTCAGTGAATTCCATTTTTGACTTGAGCACAGGCTTATGTGGCTTGGATTTTTTCCCCCATCAGTGAGATGGAGAGATGAATTCACTGCTTCTTAGAGACAGCATATCTTAAAAGCACTTTTAATGATGTACTAAGAAGATATACTACAGAATTAGTCTTTTTTTTTTTCTGAGAAATACTAGACTCTATGCCAGAGACTGTGTAACAAACATTAACTGGAATTTTTATACGCATTCTCTCTTGCATAACATAACTCCAGCCCATCCTATTTGTCACTTACAGAATTTGTTTTTAAAATCTATATAGATTTTAAAACCAATAAGGCATGAAGATCTATAAAGTGCTCTTTTCCCAGCCATGTCCCTGGCATTTTTAAATAAAGGATGTGGACATTCTGTCCTTTCGTAGAATCTTTATCATAGATTCATTGAACTGAAAAAGTTTAGACCTCTGCCTCTAGACCCAGTTATAATCATATCATACCAAATGGGTATCCATCCCATTCCTTAAAATCCCCAAAGGAAATTCTATAAATTTAGTCACTTAAGACAGTATTATATGATAAAACTTAATATGATATATGACAATATGTTTTTAAGAGTTTATTCACATCACTTATTCTCACTTGATACTGTAATCCTGAGGCAGATAATGTGTTGTTATTTTATGGGTGAAGAAATAGACCTACAGAGGTTAGGTGATTTCCCCAAGGTCAGGACTGGGACTAACGGCTAGATCTCTTGATTCCTGGTTCCACTCACTTTTAGATGGCAGCCTGAAGCAGTCACCATTTTAACAATTACTCACTTCTGTGGGCAATAATGTATTTTTTTCTAGGCGCCACATTTCAGGAAGAAATGGATGGCCATGTCATAGAAGAAGCAATGGGAAGAACGGGGGATGATTAGCTTGGAGAAGAATTAAAGAGATAGTAATAGCTGTATTTTAGCATTACTAATGCAAGAGAATAATTTGGACTTATCATTTGTTGCTCCATATGTTAGAACTAGGAACAGTGGTATAATTTAAATACAAAGGGTTGCTGTATACAGCAAATTTAGAGACTAGTGCCCATTTTTCAGACATACTGTCTGTTATCACTTAAGAATCTTTTGACTCTGAGAATCTATGATCCTTATAAAGGAGAACATAGGGAAAATGGGTGTCAGTGGGATTCTGCCCCCTGCTAGAAGGAGCCAAATGACCATAGCCAAATGCTATGCCAGCTTTCCTCTAGGCCATCACAAAATGGGATGATGAAAAGAACTCTGGATTTGGAGTCAGAAGATTTTGGTTTGAGCCCTGTCTGTGCCACTTACTAGCTGTGTCATGTGGGGCAAGTCAGTTAACCTCTCTGAGCCTGTTTCTTCTTCTGTAAAGTGAAAATAATAATACCTACACTACCTGTTTCTTGGGGTCATGTCAGGATCTAAAGACAAAAGTTACTTTGTTGAGTGAAAAGCACTGTAGCCGTTAGTAACTAATTCTCAGGCTCTGGCCTGCTCTTTTCTCTCTTCTTGCCCTTCTTGTGGCTGGCAATTTAGCTACCAGATATGTGGACAGCAAAATTTGAAGTGTTAATGTGAAAGTGGTCGTTGTCATCTGGACTGTAGAAGGATGGAGACTTAAATAACCTTGTTCTCTGGCCTTCCATTCAACCTCTAAGCTTTCTCTTCCCACAGCCATGTCCAAATCAGCTGTGAAGATCTCTTCTGATCTCCTCTCAAACCCACTTTGTGAGCAAGACCAGGAATTTTTGAACATGGTGACTGCGCTAGATACAGCCATGAAACGGATGGATGCCTTTAACCAGGAAAAGGTGATGAGATCTTTTGCAACCAAGGGCATTCATTCCTTTTTCTCTCTTCTCATGTCTTCTTTCAAACCACTGGGTAGCTCTCGTAGGATCCAAAGCAGGCCTCAGTTCTCATTTCCAGTTCACCCTGCCCTCTCAAGATACTTCCACATTGTGTGACTGCCCAAGCTAAAATGTCTCTTAGAATTTGTTTGACTGAGCCATACTGGGCTTCCTTCTATAGCTCTTTCAGTCTCAGAGGCCACTGAGCTGTCAACTGTTTGAGATGCCAAATTAGATCAGTGTTGAGATCAACATTGATAGCATGACACCATTGACTGACGCTAGTTGCAGCGCCACTTTTGACCCTCAGAATGGTCCATCTAGTCTTATCCAATGATAGGTGAGAAGTCTCTGCCTTGAGCCCACTGGATCCCTCTGGCTATCCACACAGACCTGCTGCTGTAGTCTGAGATATAACTGGCACTTTTCATTCAGTTCGACAATATTTATTAAGCACTTATTATATATAAGGCACTGTGCTAGAGCCTGGGGACATAGACACAATCACTACATTCCCTGGCCTCAAAGAATGTCCATGTCATCTAACTGCCCTGGGAAGGGGTCTCAGTATTATCATGTATGATCATGGAAGAGGTGAAGAACCTCATCTCCCTCTTCAGACCTTCTGGTCTCTGTCCATTGCAAACCAGCTTCGTAGTTTGGTCTGAGGAAGTGGAACCTGAATGCCTGAACAACCACGTTGCCACCAGAATTTGACCCCACTATGTTTTATTTTTGACAGGTGAACCAGATCCAAAAGACGGTGATTGAGCCCTTAAAAAAGTGAGTAGCAGCCATCCCTGAGGGTTGCCAAGGATGTTCACTTTATAAAGGGGAAAACTCAAGTGGGGTTGGCAGTAGGCAAGGGATGAGGTGAGCAGGCTGGCATCAGCTTGTGGACCAAACTGCACTGCTAAGGGACAATCCTTAAAGGCCACAAGATCTGTGATTCCCCTAAAGTTCTGGTGCCTGTCATGCAGCTTCTTGTCCTTGCAGAAACCTTAGGCAGCTAAGCCTCTACCTGCCATTACAACCGTACTCATCTGGCTCTTTTCCTTTTGCTGTCTGCTCAAGACCCAGTAGGGCCTGAACCTTCCAAATTAAGCTAGCAGAGATCTTGGCCGGCCCTCAGTGGAGGTGCAGGAGGCCTTTCATCTCTGGGCAGGAGTGGAAGAACAGCTGTCTGGAGTATTCTACTTCTGAAATAAAGGAGTGGCTGGGCAGGGGAGATGGGGGTGGGGAGGAGCATCAGTGTGATTGTTTGACTAGAAAGGCCTCATAATTCATGACCCACCAGGCTCATAAATGCTGCAATGGGATCCATCTGCTCTGTTGGGAGTGTCTCCAGCTAATGATCAGAGAGACAGACTTGCTCCCTAGGTCCCCTAAGTTGAGGGGAAAAAGTAGGTGTGGGGGTGGCAGGAGACAGGAAAGCTGCCTTGAAGCTCCCAGCTCGCTTCATCTTCTTCTCTGGCCTCTCCCAAACTGGCTTTGACCTAGAAAGGATCCAGGCTCCAGTTCAACAGCTGCACATTATTACTTCTTCTATGGTGGTCCCTTGCATTTGACTCATATGGGACCTGGATAAGCAGGATCTGCTAAATTATCATTAGGGCTAGATCAGGGTCCCCAAAATTAGACAAGAGGGAACAGTTTCTGATCCTCAGTGTAACCCTTTGTATTTGAGGAATCATAAACTATCCATCCCTGCCCAGGTCCAGGGGGTAGAGTTAGGAGGTAGTTCTCCTAACCCCTGGAAGGGGTTCTTTCTGACCTTTCCTGATCACTAGCTTTTCCAGGAAATGACTGAAAGACTTAAGTGTAACTCAGAGGCAATGGCCTGTAAGAGCAGTTTCCTACTACCAAGGTTAATTGCTTTCCCTGCCCCACTCACCCCTCAACCCAAAATACCAGGATAAGAAGAGGAACAAGGTATATTGTTTGGATCTGTTGTGGAGAGAGGCTCATGAGCTGACAAGAGACAGGCAGCTGTACTGGTCAGGAAGCCAGTATCTAAATAAATCAGGCAGCTCTGTGGTTTGGCACCTCAGCCTCCTGAGATAAGACTTCACAGAAAGCCAGGAAGGCAGGTGGGCAGCAGAGCGGTCCCTGCCCTTGTGTAGTCTCCTGGACATCAGAAGCCATACTCCAGAGGCCATGTTCCATCAAGGACAAAGTAGGCAGATTAACCTGTACAAGGTATCTGAGCTGGTATGTGGCAGGTAAAAAAGGACAGAAGGCCCAGCTAGGCACTCAGAGCCTGACAAATCTAGGCAAGAAAAGCCAGCCCTGGGAGCTTCTGACTCAATTTCACACACACCAAGCAGCCTTGAAATCCAATCCCTGATCCTGGCTTTTGTAGCTGGTGCCCAGCTGAGAGAAATCCCGGCTGCTTCCCACCACCATGGCAGCCCACCACCTGCCAGGAAGGTGGGCGAGTGGCAGGGGGTGGAAGCTGAGATCTCCCTGGGCAGATCCGTTGACCTCCCCATGAGCCTGTAGACTAGCTCCTCACCTCACCCCGGGCGACATGCAATCTCCTTGACCACATCAAACTAGTACTGGCTGTACCCCCTCTCCACCTTCCCCTCCTGCTTCCGTCTTGGTAGTGGGGAGCCTCCTGGGGACCCCAGGACCGGAAGCAGGAAACAGCAGCTTTCCTGTTCTCCCCTAATGAAGAACATGGCCACATGTCTGCCCCCTCACAGCCTCCTTCCCACCTCCAGGGGGCTTGGCCTCTAATCCCCCATTCTCTGAGCTGGGTGTTCTGCTCCTCCGGGCTCTAGTTGGATTGGGATGCTTTTAATTTCCCTTTCCTGGTGGGTGGAAGATCCCGGTTGTGTGGGCACGGATTGAGGAATGGCAGGCATTCCCCACCAGGGCCGGCTGCTCCCAACCCACCTCCCAGCCGGCCTCTCTCTCCCTCCTTCCCTTCCTGCCCCATACTTACCCAGGGAAGAGAGTGTGTTAGGCAGCCCTGGGCCAGGCAAAATAAAGAATCACACGCTTAATGAGTACCTACTATGTGCACTGTTATCCAGGACTTACACTCCAGAAGAGAAAATAAAATATAGTAAAGATGAAAAACTAATCACTACAAGGAGCCATGTGAGGCAGCATGGGAGAGCAGAAAGAGCGCTGGGCATGGAAATCAGAAGGCATGATGTCTGGTCACAGAACCTTGAATGCCGTGTCTTTGCTGAGAAGGAAGCCAGCATGAATGTCCTGTGGTGGACCATGACTGAGAAGGTGCTCAGGCGTTTGGGACTAGCCTGGTCCCATTGTAGGACCTCCAGCTTGGAGGTTATATAACCCAGCTCTCTTATTTTGCAGATGAGGCAATTTAGATGGACAGGTTAAATGATGTGCCCCCACCGAGGTATTAAGCAGCAGACTCCAAATTCAAACCCAGGCCCTCTGACTTCATACCCAGTGTGCTTTCCATTGTACCACACCGCCCCCAACCTGGGTTCTTCCAAACTGCAGAAGGCCAATTTTGAGGTTTCCTGCTCTCAGACCAACTCCTTTTGCAATGCCGTGGTTATGCATATTGCCCACAACTGGGGAGCTGGTGAAGGCTGTTCCATCTCCTATAAATAGAGAGTAG
This sequence comes from Pseudochirops corinnae, assembly GCA_028646515.1. Classification (NCBI taxonomy): domain Eukaryota; kingdom Metazoa; phylum Chordata; class Mammalia; order Diprotodontia; family Pseudocheiridae; genus Pseudochirops; species Pseudochirops corinnae. The sequence goes on along the minus strand of CM053585.1, from coordinate 113,382,571 downwards.
AGAGGTGGGGGCTGAGTGGGCCAGTATTGAGAGCTGGAAATTCTTGATTCCTAGTCCCATCACTGACTTATCACAAGCCATGGTTTAAGCTGTGTCCTCCCTCCCAGCTCTGCCTCAGTTTCTCCACTCCAAGGAAAACATGAAATTAACCCCCAAGGGGAATGCCAAAGTGAAATAAATCCATATGAATGGAAATTTATTAGTGATTAATCTAGTGAACCATGGAAAATCTCCAAGAAAGGAAGAGCTGGGTAGAGTCCCAGAAGTATTGGTCATTCCTTGCTGCCTAACAGCGGACTGAATATCCCATCATAAAGATTATTCTGAAAGAATTACCCAGGTCCACTATTGCTTGACCACACTGGGAACAAAGTGTATGTTCCACACTCATTTCACCTTACATTCCCAGGGTAACATCCTGGCTGCCATTTTGGCTTTGTACCCACCTTCCCCACCCATGGCATCCTAGTTTGGCATGGGGACATCAACATCAGGGGGCAAAACAAGAATCGTGAAAAAGAATAGTCAATTGACTTCTGTGGAGGAGACTGGACTATATCCCAAAATGAGAACTTATGGGTTTGTTAGGGTACTTAGACTCTCTCTCCCTACTCCTAAAAATGGGTTATGCTCCTAGACAACTGGATACTTGCCAAGTCACCCCCTTGGGGCTGTGTGACCATGGCTTTGGAAAATGCAAGCTCTAGGATGAATTGTAGAGGGGAAGGGGGGAATATACTGGTGGGCCAGGGAACTGGTGCTCCTTAAGGAAGGACCATTAACTATTTCCTTACTGGATTGGTCTCTTCTACTCTCTGGATAAGAACAGCTCACATTTCTATAGGGCTTAAAGGTTTATAAATCTGGGAGGCAGCTAGTGCAGTTTTGTGAAAACAAAGGTTCCAAAGGTAAAGTGACTGACTTGGATCACAGGGGTAGGCCTGACTTACCCAGGATCACAGGGCTAAGTCTTGGTAGCTAGGATTTTACCCACGTTTTCCCCTGACTCCAAATCTAGCAAGTGCCCTTTCCACTCCACCACAACACTTCTCCCTATTACTGAGATTTTACTGAGTGCCTTCTACTTTCAAAGTGTCTTCACATTACATTATCTCTTCCAAAGGGATTCCTTCTGTTTCCTGAAGCAGTAGGATAGAAAGTAGGCTGTCAAAGAGAACACAGAAGAAACCACTGGACAGTTCACTCACCTGGGTCAAATTCTTATTGTCTTCCTTTCCTGTGACCACAGTCACCCAGGTCAGAGGTCAGAGGTCTGGCACTGATGAAAGCCCTAGAACTAAAACCTTTCCAGTGGGTCTGTTCTAATGGCTTGTTCCCCAGTGGGAGCGCCTTGGTGAATTCACAGCTCTGCCTACACCACCTTCTGTGAACCATGTGATTTGTCAGTTGTCCATCATAGACCTCTCAGACAGGGAGAAAAGGGTGGGGAAGAAATCTTTCTCTTCTCTCAGACTGCCTCATAGTAACAACCCCAGATGCCAGTTCTTCTGAACTATAATGAGATAAAGCCCTTGAAATCAGCCCCCCTCTAGATTGCACCCCATGATGGCCCCTGGTTTTTAGAATCACCACTTTACACTAGTCTCCAATGGTACTGACTGGCAGAGAGCACTATGCCTTAGGCATTCCCAGTTTAGTAAGGAAAGCTCATTCAGGGTAGCAGCTATTGATTTATTAAAGATAGTGAAACTTTGAATGCCTTGCTTTTCGAACAAGCCCCAGCTGTGGTTTACTTACTTCCATAGTTAAAGAATCTGTCATTTTATTGTTATGGATACTCCCTCCTCCAACACTGATTATGATCCCTTTGTAACTAAGAGGATGGTTTTAAAGGGTTGTTGTGGCCACCCACAGAGTGAAAAGCTTCCATCTACATAGCGGGGCTGTCCGTTAGCTACCTGACATGCAGTTTCTTATTGTGCCTCTTGAGAAAGTTCTCCAGCTGGACAGGTCCTGCCAGATCTTATCCTCCTCTGCTGGTAGAGTCAGGGTCAGTCTGTCTGTCTGTCTCTTCACTCACACACACATACACACACATACACACACACACACACACACACACACACAGATTTTCTTTGCTTACAGAAAAGCCCCATGTGAACAAGTTGATCATTTCCATCTTTATCTCTGATCATCTTCATATTTTCTTCTTCCTTTGCCCAGGCTTCAGGCGTCATTGAATAATTCTTTAACTCAAGTACAGTGTTTTGTTAATTTTCGTTTGTTTGAATGGTGATCATGTTCCAAGTTTGGGGAAAACTTAAGCAGCTTGATTATTGTAAGCATTATTTGTTTCTCAGTGTATGTTCAGTTGGATCCACATAGGCATTAACATTGGAGATCCAGAGCTCATATGGGGTATTTAAGATCTCTAGATTGCCCAAAGGGAAAAAAAATCATTTCTGCCTCTTTCTCTACAATCTTTCAACATAAATATGTGAGGGGCATTTAAAATGCTCCAGGCGTCTTCTGAACAATGACCGTTTAGAACAATTTGTAAATAAGTGGTTCCTTTACTTTCAGATGGCAAAATTATTGATACCTTATCAAATGTTCCCAAAGCTCTGGGCTTTTCTGGTGCCTTAGTCACAGAGATAATGCAAATCCCTCACAGTTGGTGTCTAAGAAGTGAAAGGTCCTAGAGATCAGTGGGTGACTTCTCTAGAGTTAGATCCATTAGCTTCTAGAGTCTGGCCATTCATGGATCCCATTTTCCCTAAATCTGAGTAGTGGAAAAGGCACAGTCACAAGGAGGGTAGAATGGGAATTCATTCCCAGGTCCTCAGATCAGGGCTCCAGAGCTCTGTTCTACTGTGATACTTTTGCTACGACCCCAAGCCAATCGCTTTCCTCTCTAGGCTAAAGTTTCTACTGTGAATGAGGGAATTTGCCCTAGATCATCACCAAGGGCCCTTACAGTTCTGTGATACTCTTCTCATGTGTAATTCTGTAGGCCAGTGGATATGTAATAAAGCCTGCCCTACCTAGCTCATAAGTCATTGTTAAACTTAAATGAGATAATAAATGTAAAAGCACTTTGAACACACCCGCTGATGGCTTAGCAATTACAAAATGTCAGTACTGTGCATCCTCTTGTAAGGTGCTGCTTTAAGACCAATGGAGTGCTGATACCTTCAGCCCTTCCTTTTTCCTTGAGGCTTCATACCAGGACAGTGAAGTCTAGTAGAAAAGCACATGAGATTTGGAGTTAGACAGTTTGCATTCTGCTACTTACTGCTTGGGAGACCGTGGCCAAACTGAAGAACTCTGACCCTCGGTTTGCTCATCTGTACAGTGAGAGGGGTGCGCTGGGTGATCTCTGAGGCCTTTTCTGGAGTCTGTGTAATCTATGTTCTTCCTCTTCTCCTCTCCTAGTAGCACCCAGGCAGGAAAAATGCTACTCTTCTCCCCAGGCAACTTCTACTCATCTTCCTACCCTGTTTCTGGCAGGTTTGGTAGTGTCTTCCCCAGCCTCAACATGGCAGTGAAGAGGCGGGAACAGGCCCTGCAGGACTACAAACGGCTGCAGTCCAAGGTGGAAAAGTACGAGGAAAAGGAAAAGACAGGGCCAGTCCTGGCCAAACTCCACCAGGTACCAGAACTGCAAAAATAAAACAAGCCAAAGGTTTGGGAGGTGAGGAAGGGGACTGGCTAAAACACAATTAGTGGGGGAGCTCCCCTGTGGCATTCTCCACCCTCACCTGGCAGTTAGGTCTCTCTGAGAAAGGGTGGTATAGATACAGTTCTGCTTCCCCCACTGCCCCGCATGGGACCCTGACTGAGCCCACAATGGACAGGTACGAGAAGAGCTGCGGCCTGTGAAAGACGACTTTGAAGCCAAGAACAGACAACTCCTGGAGGAGATGCCTCGATTCTACAGCAGTCGACTTGACTACTTCCAACCAAGTTTTGAGTCACTGATCCGCGCCCAGGTAAGACTGAGCTTTCTGAGTTCATGGTTGAATTCCAGCAGCTCCCCCAGAGCGCCCCACTAGAAGAATAAGCAACAGAGTGAGAGCAAGGCCATCCACATGACTCCAAGCTAGGGAATCCAGCTCTCAGCATCCTAGAACCATCTAAGAGGAGCCCAGACTAGCATGGTTTGGGATGATTTCTCTGGATTTCAGGTGGCCAGAATTAGAGGGAAGTCCCCATTCTCTAAATCTAATGGAGCCAGTGGCATTCTCAGGCATATATTTGTTTTGTGTAACCCTAAAGAAATGACCCAGGAGACTAAGACCTAGAGGCCTAGGTGTTGGGGGGCAGTAGTGAAGGGTAGCTTTTATTTCACTTCCAGGATAATGATGATGGTAACATGTCACACTTTAAGGTTTCTTCACAGCTGTGAAGTAGATAGTGTGTTTTTATCAGCATGGGGAGACTCCCTCCACAGATTCAGACCAGCAGCTCAGCCTGTCACTTGTGATCTTAAGTGACCTACCTACCAGTTCATCTCGTATACCATACTGCCGTGATCAGTGTTCATGATTCAGAAAGTTCAAGTGACTTGTATATGATTGCACAGCTAGGAAGCAGTAGTGCTGGAATTGGAACCTCAGTCTTTCCAGGGATGCTGGGCTCTGGGGGTACAAAGAGTGGCCCTGTCTTTAAGTGGCTCCTCTCTACTGGGGAGATACAAACAGATACAAAGTCATTTTGGGAAAGAGACAGCACTGACAGATGGGGCTGGGGGCAGTCAGGAAAGGCCCTTGTTTAAGGAGCCAGAGCCTGAGCCAAGCCTTGATGGAAACTAGAGATTCTAAAAGGGAGAAAGGAACATGGGGAATGGAAGCAAGAGATAGCAAGTTAAGGTTAGGATATAGCTAGTAATTTAAGGGAGAACTAGTAAGCCCATTTAGCTTGAACACTGTGAAAGGGACTAATACGAAATTAGCCTGGTGTGATAAGTAGGAGACAGATGGTAAAGGGCTTTAAATGCCTGCCTGGGGAGTTTGCATTTCATCCTAGAGGCAGTATTAGTCAAGATTTTTGAGGAGGTGACCAACATGATCAGACATGGTTTCAGGAATATAAACTTGGCAGTTGTCCGGAGGATGGATTGGACAGGGGAACAACTGGAAGCAGAGAGACCAATTAGGAGGCTATTATAGTAGTTGAGATGATCTGTGGTGAAGCCTTAAATAAGGTGGTGGTCCTAATGAGCAGAGAGATGAGACATTTGAAAAAGGTTGTGGAGGGTAGAACTGACAAGATTTGGCATCTTGTTGGATAGGAGAGAAAAGAAGTATGGAGGATGATAGACTAGAAGTCTATGGGTGCCCTCGACAAAGATAAGGAAATTTGGAGGAATAGATTTGAGGGGCAAGATAAAGCAGTTCTGTTTGAGATAGTGAATTTGAGGTGACAGTGGACTGTCCAGGTAGAGATATCCAGTGGGCAGTTGGCAATGGAACTGGAGTTCCAAGAATTGAAAGCTTAATATATAAACTTGGGAATCATCTGCACAGAGATAACTGAACATATGTGAAGTTGATGGGATCACCAGAAGAAATCAGTTTGGTAGCATCTTCAGAGGACCCAGATAACCTTACCCCTCATTCAGAACCCTTTTTAGGGAAGAAGAGAAATGGACTCCAAGATGGTCTCAGCTCTTACCAAAATGAAGAATGAACCAACCCTCCCGAACCCCCTGATTGCATTGTTGCTACCACCTCCTGGTCTTCAGGCCCCTCAGCCACAGCCCCTTCTCTCTGATAAGGGAATAGAACCGGGAGCATGAAACTGAAATGAGTTCATGAATACCAGGGATCTGGAGGGTCTCATCCTCTTCCCAACCTCATATTAATTCTTTTAATCCTCTCAGGACCCTTCAACTTGCCCTAGCAAGTCTAGAGGAAGTTTTTTCTCATTGTACGAAAGGGAAAGTCAGTCCCTAGGCAGAACAGTGAGTAAGTAGCCAAAGGCAGGGAACATTTAGCCTAGCTTTCCTTCACCAGACCTCAGACCTCAGGCCATTCAAAGGCTGTGGAAAATTTGATTTGGGGAATGGAACCAGACAGGTAAGGTTTGGGGGTTAACCATCTTCCTATTTATGAGGTTAACCATCTTCGTATTTTGGGGGTTGCTTTCATGACCTGGACACCTTTTGCCCTCTAGTGGACAAAATGGTACATTACAGATTCCATAACAGGGGGGAGCCTGACTTCACTTTTCAACCTGCGGGCTTACTTAGGCATATACTAAAGCCTGTTAAGGATGGCCTGGTAGGAGAGTTAGGGGGCTCCTTCCAGGAATCCCAAGGTAGATAGTATGTGGAGAGAACGCCAGCATCTGTAGTCCTTGGCCCTACTGCTGCTCCCAGGCATGATTGTGGAAGAAATGACTAGTACCATCAGTGCTCTAGGCCAGCCTGCCACTAAACATACCTACTGGCCATGACATCCTACGTACACATTGGGATAGAGAACTTGTGGCAGCAGCTCTCCCAAAAGGTCTCAGCGAAGAGGGGAGGAGTGAAATCCACAGAGGTGATGTGCTGTTGCTGCTGTAGTCTCCTGATGGCTTTGACAGCATGAGCCCAGCCTCACAGCCAGCTCCATCTGCATCTCTGCAGGGACATGTCAGGAGGAGTTGAAAGGTAGAACGAAAGCACAGCTAGATTGTAAGCTTCTCCTACCTGGAGATCATACTTTATTTCCTCCATAGTTATCCCTCACATCCCATCACCTTTCAAGTGGCTCCCAGACCTGAGAGTATAGCATCTAAGAACGTATGGCTGGAGTAGGCCTGGTGGTGGCCAGGGGGTTGTTTAGCACCTCTTTCACGCTGGCTTCTAGCCCTCCCCCTGCTTGAATTCTGATGCCATTAGTCATAGTAAAAGTGAGCATTCCTGGTGACTCACACAGCGCAGTGCGGCTTGGGGGGGGGGGGAACCATCCTCCACCCCCGTCCACCCACTAGCCTGCTTAAGCTGCCCACAAGGTTCCCTATTTTCCTGCAAGGCTGCAACAAGGTTGCTAGAGATGTGATGAACTGATAGTGGGAGTTGGAAACTTCCAGATTTGACTCCTATTTTCTGGGCCCCTACAAGGAATAAAGGAACAGGATTTTCTTAGGATCTGTTCTCGAACTCCAGACCCCTCCAGGACAACAGGATGCCAGTTAGACAAGGGTACTATGACCAGACTTATGTGAAGAGACCCATGCTTTAGGGCTCACCTACCTCTAGGTATCTAAACTTGGGAGGGGCAGGAGTCTTACCTGCCACAAAAGGGAGGTAAGGCAAATAGGGAAACCTATATCAGATACCCCAATACAAAGCTATAGTAGTAGGAACCAGTGTTGAGGTACAGCAATCTCTATATGCCTTCCAGTATTGGAAAAACCAACTTTTTTGAGGTCCTTCAAAATGATTTCAGGGCTGTTCTACTTATACAGCTCTACCTTGTTTTTATCGATGTTGATGATCCCATGTGGGGACCCATTCTCTGCCCATACCCTAGTGTCCTCTGTACTTTCAGGAGGAAAAGGGGCAAGCCAGCCCCACACCGTTTTCTTGGCCCACTACTAAGGCAGGAGAGACTGAAGGCCAGAAGGCAGTCTGGTTAGCTTGGTTGTGGTTTTCCTAGGTATTACTTCCCAGTTTTTATGGGGTACCAGCCTGCCTGGTTTGCTCTCCAGAAAAAAAAGCCCAGGCTTTTCTCTTGTAGAATTAGACTCAGTAAATTCTGTGACCCTCCCCCCCTTCAGTTTCCCTACTGTTACCCTGTTGGAAAGTAGAGCCAAAACCAAATGTGACCTTTTCTCCCTATTTTGAACCTTAATCTTAGGTAGGGCCTCCATATCTTGCCCACCACAGTACAGGACATTTAAGGGCTTATTGACTAACCTTGCCAGTGTACTGTACTATGTATGTTTGGAGCTTTTGATCCCTAGGGGCATAAGGGGAAGGGGGGGGAGGGCATACTATCCAGTGAGTCCCAGATCTTACCCACCACTTTCTTCCTTCCTCTTCCCACCTGAACCTAGGTTGTGTACTACACCGAGATGCACAAGATCTTCAGGGACTTAACCCAACAGCTTGACCAACCTGGTCATACAGATGAGCAGAGGGAGCAAGAGAATGAAACCAAGCTGAGCGAGCTCCGAGCCCTCTCCATTGTGGCTGATGACTGAACTCTACACAGAATCCCCCCCCAGGGCAGAGATCCTCATGCCACATACACTCTCAGACCCAGCAAAGCCAACTCTGGTGAAGGGCAGTAGCTACTATAAAACTTTGCTATGACTCATTGGCAAAGGGAGCAAAGGCAGCATCTGCTACCTTCCACTAGCCCTTAGACCAAATGTAACCTTCTTGTTGGGAGAGCTAACCCCCCTCACACCCTCAGGCTGCAGGTGGTCTTATTTTAGTGCCACTCGATAGAATGTCCCGCTCTAAGCAAGCTAATGCCTCCTCCAGAGAGGAGCACTAGTGGACAGCAAAACCATTAGTGTAAAAGCAACAGCCATGAGGGCTTTTATTTCCAAAATAACTGGTCCAACATAGAACTGTTTCTTGCTTCAGCCTAGAGCAGTGAGTAACGTTAAGTCTGTAAGCAACTCAGCTCAAGCTGGGCCAGAACATTGAAGTCTTGAATTTGAAGTCAGTGAGTTTTTTGGCTGTTAGGCCATCTAGTATGCGGATTTGCTTTATTGTATTGCCTCAGTACTCTAGCCTTGGTGAACTTTTCACCTCAAAAGTCATTTTGTCTGCATGAGAGATAGAATAAACAATTCAAGGGGACAAACCAAAGCTGTTGGCCTGATCTGCCACGGCAAGGACAAAGGAACTTGCCTGGACTTCTAAGTGTTAAGAAAAAGTAGTCTGTCTTATCTTCTTTCCATTCTTTGTCCTGTGCCTCAACCAAGTGAAGAGTTCTAAGTTTTCCACCAGAGATAACTTTCTGGGGTCTGGGAACTAGTTTAAAATGTAAATTCAATGCTGTTTTTCTGTTCACCTCTTAACTCAGGAGCCCCATGGAAAGGGCAAAAAGTCTGGGCTCCCCTGACTTCAATACTGGGGATTATATTTTTTCAAGGAAACGTAAAATAAAGCCTACACTTACTGCTGGTGTTCTCATTAATGGGGTAGGAGTCAGACTTACCTAAAAGCCTTGCTTCCAAGGATACATGATGTACTCTGAACAATGTGGTGCTGCCCTCTGGAGGGCTACATGTTTTAACTATGAGAACAGCACCCTTTGCCTAATGCCTGATAGTTCCCAACAAACTTAATTTTCCTTTTTCAAGTTGGCTTTCTGAGGTTATAGTTAGCTGATTTTCTAGAGCAGTGGTTCTCAACCTTCCTAATGCTGTCACCCTTTAATACTTGTATGTGGGCGTATCTGCATGTGGGCAGACCCGCCTGGAGACAGAGGAGCTGTGTCTTCTGTTCGTAAAACCATCGGAAATAATGCTTTTTCCAATGGTCTTAGGTGACCCCTGTGAAAGGGTCGTTTGACTCCCAAAGGGGTCATGACCCACAGGCTGGGAGCCGCTGTTCTAGAGCCTGACGTTTGTTTAACAGGAAGAAACTGAGACAACTCACTACCTTGCACAATCTAGCTTTGGGGATTTTTGGGGGGAGGAGGGGTTAGGGGAAGGGTTAGAGGGGTGCTACTGCCGAGAAATCTGAAAGAGACAAGAAGGCTGGGGACCCTATGACACAAGTAGGTTACAAACCAGAAAGACTAAGGAAACAGCAGGGGAGGGAGCCCTATGATGGCAGACACACACTGTGTTTTTGACTTTGGTTTATTTAAAAAACAAAAAGCCAAAAAAAGGACAACTGTTTATATACAAAGTCAAACTGGAACCGTGGGTTATGGAAAGAGGTGAGAATTACAAAGGTAACAGAGAAAGGCTTGACCTACCCAGGCCCAAGCCATTACCACATTCTGAACAAAGAGCAGAAGAGAAAGGAGCAGCTTTCACCTGGCAAGAGATCTCGTCTTGGGTTGGCAGAGTGCAGGACTACAGACACATACCCCAAGACACAAACTTGCCCCTGCTGCTACCTCTACTCCTTGTGCAGGAACCATGAGCCCCTTTCCTCGAGGATCTGCCCCTACAGCTCAGCAGCTTGACCAGATCAAGGATCCACTGCCCACAACTGGACTCCCTGACCCTTTCTCCAGAAAGTCTGCTGGTGCTAGGCCTGGTCACAGGTTCTCAAGATGTCTTCCCCTCCCTTCCTTTGCCTCATTCTAAACTGGAAGCACAAGTTAAAAGGGCTCCAGGAGGAGCCACAGTAGAGGGAGAAACGGTATTTCAGGAGTGAGAAGAAAAGATGCTCTATTAGTAGTGGGTGTAAATTGGGTCCCTCCCTGCTGACAGCCTGAGAACCAGTCCCTGTTCATGCCCTCGTGACCCAGGCCCCTCCCCCTCCATTTGCCTTGAAGATACTGAGCACTGTCAGCCTCCCCTGCCTGTGTTTCCAGGCCCTGCTCCAGCTGCTTTCTGGTGCTGAGGGTCTAACTTCATCAGACTCCATCGCTGAGCTCACTGGGTGACAATTACTTGTGCAGTGCCCTTCAGCCTCAGTTGCTAGCTGCTGGTTCTTCCTTCTCTCCCCAACTGTCAGCCTGAAACACAGGTGTGTCAAGGATTAGGACCCCAGGGAAGGGTGGGGGGGGGGGGAGGTTCATAGGGCAGAGAGAGGAAGGAAAAGAAACAGATATGTGCACTTTAGCAATAAGGACTGGGAAAGACACCTACTTGGGAGGTAGTCTCTACAAATGGGCCCAAGGAATTAATGAGAAGGGAAAGAGCTGTCACTCCAGCTGTCTTCTCCCAACAGCAACCTTGTGGGGCCTTCATTTCCACAGTAACAGAACCCTCCCAATCCTACCCCCCACCTTCTCTGCCATCCGCTGTATCTCCTGCTGTAAGGGAGTCAAACGCCTTCGAAACTCCTGAAGCAGACGCTGCAGCTGATTCTTCTGCCTCTCAGCAGTTCGGGCCATTTCTTCGGCCTCTGCTAGCCGTGTCCGTAGTTCCTGCATATCTGCTGTCAGTGTCTTATTAGTAGCCTCCGTGGTGGAGAAGCGGCTATGGGTCTCTTCTAGAAAGAAAACACCAGAAATCTTGCTCCCCACCTGCAATTTCAGGACAAATAAGGGACAGGAGGATGCATATCTGTGCAGCACCAAGGTGCAACACAGCCTGTGGGACATTCAAACACGAGCAAGGATTTGGGACTGCAGGCCTCTCACCCAGTTTCAGTTCCAGTGTGCGGATCTTGTTCTCCAGGTAAAGCCGCCCACTGTCCTGTTGCTCTGCCCGCTGCAGCAGGTTCCCCACATGAATCAGGCTGCCATTATGAGACACCAGGCCCCTGTGTTCCACCTGAGGGACACTTGGCTTTGTGCTTTCCTCAGAGGAAGGCGGCAGCAGATCCAAGTTTCCTTGAAAAGACAAAGAGAAGAGATCAGAAGATCTGAGGAAGAAAGCCAAGGCCCACCCTTCCAAAGTTATTTGACAAGGAGTTCTGCTTACCAAAGAGTGCATCCTCGGGAAGCCCACCATCCAGGCCTTCCTGACGACTATATTGTAAGCTCCGGTACTGACAAATGTTCTGGCTCACCACTCTGCTCACCAGCTTTTTGGCCTACAGACAACATGCAACCCATCACTGCACAAGGATCAGAAGGAGCTGTCTATCTTACCCAATACAAGAATCAAGAGCTACAGAATACCTGGCTTGAGTCCTATGCTGGGGAGCAGCAGAGAGAGCACACTGCAGGGTGACAAAAGAGGAGAGAAAAGATACCTGCTCTGCAGTGAGCCGAAGTCCAAGAGTGAGTAGGATCCTCTCTAGGTCCCGTCGATGAAGGTAGCCACACCAGTTGGCATCAAAAAACACAAAAGCAAGAAGACAGTCCAGGGGCAACACAGCCGAGGGGTCTAGCTCCTTGGGCTAAGAGAGAACCAAGGAAAGTGAAGAAAAATTTCCAGTTGGCTTAGTGTTTACAAATATAGCCATTTATGGCTAAACTATTTTGCTGGATTCTAGAAGCTGGAAAAGTCAATGAATCTGAGCCCTGTTGGGTCAGATAAAGGAATTCCACAGTTACTAGATTTCTATGGAGTTTTTTAGTTTTGAAACTAGCTCCATAAAGTTCAGGTGTGAAGATTATCAGAAGAATCCTTATGGGCTTTGACATACAGATGAATATCAAGTAGAGGTTAAAATGTATTCTGAGACACTGAATTCTATTGGTCATCTTTATACATACAAAAATTTTCTCCTTAAGTGTATATTCTCCAGAAAGAGCAAGAAGCCTAGAGCCATTTGGTGTCCACCAAGACTGATGAAGTGCTAAAAGTGCTGCTCAGATCAGACATCTCCCTGAACTGTGATAAATAACCTACTTAGTGAGGAAGAGCAAGGAAAAGAAGGATCCTCACCATGTCCTGAAGTGAGGAGAATTCCATTTCTGATTGGTTTGAGGCAACAGACCGTACCTCAGCATCTTCTAGCTTTGTCCCTGCTGAAGACACAAAGGACAATACAACGAAGAGGAAGCATCAGACCCAAACCACTTAACAACCTAGCCTATGCCAAAATTCCCTCCCTCCTCTCTCCAGCTCCCAACATACCAAAATCCTCCTCCACGTCTTCCCTCAGCAACAGCAGTTCTGCATCCAAGCTCAGCTCACAGAGGTCTTCAGATGCCTCACCCCGGCCCTTCTCTTCCTCTTCTTCACCAGAAGCTGGAGGCTTGGGCAAAAGCCCATCCTCCTTCTGTGAGGGGCAGAACAGTCGTAACAACAATTATCTCACATTATACCACATTCACATTTGCAAAATATTTTACATACATTAACAGGGGTTCAAGGTGCTCTTGGGAAATTCCAGATATTTGTTATGAACTCAATCTCAGTCCCACAGGAATACATGGAAGGTAAGGAATTTTCACAGCTCAAACATTCCCCTCCCATCAATGCAACAGTTCCCTTTTCCCAACACAGTCTTGTAAACTAAGCAGAGACAAGTATGAGCCCTGTTTTAAGACCTGGAACTAAAACCTAGTTTCATTCCTCTAGGCCACACTGATTAGGACATACATGATGATGATCCATCTTCACTTCCTGGTCCTCCTGCCTATTCTGCCTCTTTATACTTCACTTATACTTGACCCTATACTTTGCCCTATACTTGACTCTTAGGAGAAGAGGAGGCAACTTACAAGAAAAACTGATTTTCAGGATTTTTTTTTAAAGCAAATTTCAAGGTGCTTTTTTGTCCTTGGATCAGTAGTTTTCTTGCTCTAGAGCTGGAAAGAATCTCTGAAATTATCTCATCCAGCCCCCTCATTTTACAGGTGAGAAAACAACTCCAGGGAAATTTAAAGTGATTTGTCCAAAGTCATACAAGGATTAAGTATCAGGGTTAGGACTTGAACCCAAGAACCAGTGCTCTTTCCACTAACAATTTTCTCTACCTTCAATATGAAGGTTAGAGGAAGAACAGAGAGAGAAAAAATATTATGGAAAATATGTTAAGCAAAGATCAAAATAAACACTAAAATCAGAACAAAGAAAAAAATGAGAAAACTTTGTGTTAAATTATACATAATTCCAAAACTACCTACTGACTCTGAAAAGTAAAAAAATATTGATTCAGATTATCACCAATTCTTAGAGAAGTTTAACTCACGAAAGTAGCCACCACCACAAGGAAGGGAAAGTCAAAAGGGTTCAGAAACCACTTCAACCAGCCTTGTAAGGAAGGGAAACAGCACCCAAAAGCAACAGTGGTTTAGAGTACATGCCCAGGGAGACACATTCAAAAGTGTTCACTACTCTCACTTGCAGACCACTGCAGAAGGCAATAGTCAGAAAGCTTGACATGAGCTCCAACTAAGAGCATTTATATGAAACTGTTAAGGAGAACAAACAGGAGCAAAATGGAACATTTGTATGTGCACGTTTGTGTGTGTGTGTGTTTCAAAAACAATCTATTATCACTGATAACAGTGGAACTATATCTGGATTCTAACACTTCAGAACCAAAAGTCACACAAGATAAAGCCACAAAGTGACTAATCAAATCAAGTTTACATATAAGACATCTGTGCAGAAGGCAATAGGATCTGAAAAATACTAAGGATCAATTTTCAAGATATCTCAAGAGTAAATGGAAGCCCAAAAACCAGCAGTGGTATTACCAAAAAAAGCTGCCTAAGAAGACATCAGGAACTACCAACTCAGATGTCCAGGTTTTCATCTATTTAAAATCTTTAGGGACTGAAAATATAAAGAGGGAGAGACAGTTGTTTGCAGACCTCTTCTTCAGAGCTGAATATAACACATAAAAAATGAGATATAAAAAAATGAAATCCTGTTTCTTGATTACAAAAAAGCATTTAACTCCAGAAATCAAATCTCAAAGAGGTGTCTCCCCTACAAATGTAAATATAAAATTCCTTGATTAGGCATGACCAGAGATCAATTTGTTTAAAAATTCTACAATTATAAATATGAAATAAGGTATAAAACACCCACAAAAAGTGTTCATTACTATCATGAAAATGTTCTGTTAAGAGTTGAAATAGGAGAACACCCTACAGATGGTAAAGGTCTCTAGATGACCCTGTCTGCAAGTCACAATGTGGTAATTACATCACGAACCAGAATCCTACAGGGCCTCCTCAATAAGATCTACAACTACTCAAAAGAATTCAACATAACAGCAGCTGGATGGCACAGTGAACAGAGTACTGGCCCTGGCGTCAGGAGGACCTAAGTTCAAATTCAGCCTCAAACATCTGCCACTAGCTGTGTGACCTTGGGCAAGTCACTTAACCCCAACTGCCTTGCCTTTCCCTGCTCAAAAAGAAAAGAAAAAGAACAACAGCTACTGCCCTAACAGAAATGCTCTATGGGTACCCCAATAAGCTAGTCCACAGGTGCATGTCTTGGATCCACTTCAGATAGGCAACAAACCTAGAAACAAAATCAGGAGGAAAGTGAAAAATGTACCATTTCCAACAATGCCAAACTGCTCCCTAACATACACACAAACATCTTTTTTCTTTACACCAATATTCTCCCCAGTGAGTCATGTAACACAATGACCTCCAAAGAATAAAAACCGTAGTTGGTGGGCCTAAGTAGGCTACAGCGTATTGTTATGAAAGATAACTTCGAGGAAATGTACTGGTATCCACACATTTGAAAAGACCTGAAGGAAGGTCTTCAGATAACTGGGTAGATCCTCTTTGGCAGATTAATGTCTACATTCAGAGAAAGATCTAGAAAAACCAGAGTTTAAATGGAGTCTGAAGCAATACATGCTATCATTCTTTTCCATGTTTGGTTTTCTTTCTTTTTTCCCATTGTTCACTCCATTGGTTACAACCCTTCTATACAACCAGACTATTGTACAATGTGAAAATATTTGCAAATCCTGTACTTGATTGCACGCCACCATGGGGGGGGGGGGGAAGGAGGGGAGAAAAACTGAAACTCAAGAGATCGTGGAACTGAATCTTGTAAACTAAAAGTAAATAAACAAGTCAATGAAAAAAACCCTAGGAGATAGGTGTTATAATTAGGAAACTGAGGCAGACAATGGTCACACAGCTAATAAGTGTCTGAGGCAAACCTGACTCAGGTCTTCCTAATTCCAGGCCCAATATTCCCTGCACCACAGGTCATCAATATCTCTCAATGAGAAGTTTCATTTGAGTAGTACAAGATCCTCAAATAGCAGAGAAGTGAAATCATGTTCACTAAACCATAATCAGCAGGAAAATATGTTCACTACTTTTAGAATATTTCAACAAAGGTGAAAACACAAGGATTTCTGGCTAATCTTCAGCTAATCAGAAGAATGACCTAAACAACCTGGATAACATTTTTTGATGCTCTCTAACTTGTCACCTATGCTTACTTACCTCTTACACCCAGAAAAATGTTCTGTCCTGGTTTGCTCCCTTCCCACTTCTCTCTCCCTTCCTGGTCTTTTTGGGCTCATCATGTTCCCTAAATATGTTCCCCCAGGTCCTGTGCTAGGCCCTCTTCTCCCTCTCTATTCTCTCTTAGTAACCTCATCAACTCCCATGGCTTTAACCACGTCTTTGGAGATGACTGCCAAACCTGTTTCTCTCCAAGTTTCAGTCCCACACCAAGTGCCACCAAGGATGTTCCAAATTGGACATCCCTGAGGCATCTTAAACTCAACCTGTCAGAAGCTGAACTCGTTATCTTTCCCCTAAAGCCTCCCCTCCTCCTAACTTCCCTACTTAAGTCAAAGGCCCCACTGCCCCTCTGGCCTTACACGCTCACAATCTCAGCATTCTTCTGGGCTCTTTGCTCTCTCTCCCTCCAGACCCAGCAGACTGCCAAAGGGAGGCATTTCCACCTCTACAGTCTCTCTCATGTGGCCCTTTTCTTCCTCCACCCAGCTACCACCTTAGTACAGGATTTCATCACCTCTTGCCTAGATTACTGTACCACCTCCTACCTGGCCTACCTTCCAGAGTCTCTCCCTATGCCAATCCATCCTACATACTGCTACCAATGTAGTCTCCTTAAGCACAAACCTGACCATGGGACCCCTCTACTTAACCAGCTCCACTGACTTCCTGTTGCCTCTAGGATAAAAGAGAAGCTCCACTGTTTAGCTCCTAAAAGCCCTGCGTAACTTCCCTTTCCGATCTCATTAGACATCACTCCTCTCCTTTTCTCTGTTCCTCACTGACAAGTCTCCAGTCTCCAGTCTCCATGCCTCTGGTCCCCTCCATGCCTAAAATGTGCTCCTTTATCCGTAACTCCAAAAGCTCCTCTTTTCCTTTAAAATGCAGCTTAAGCACGATCCCCATGTAGGTACCTATGCCCTTTCTGTTTCTCCTATTACACTCTCTGTCCATACATGTTAGTTCCTTTTTTCCCAGCCCAGGCACTCACACACCTGCCTGGCCTCCCAGCATTCAGGTCCTTGCTGCATGAAGCTCTCTTACCCCTTACCCTCTCTGGCCCTGGCACTCACCGATAAGGCATCTGGCTCAGCAGATGTGCCCTCGTTCTGTGTTTCATCCTTGGACTCTTTGGCTGCCTCATCCTTGGCCGCTTCCTCCTTTTCCGGCTCTGGTGGAGGCACCTCTTTTTCAGGCAGGCTCAGCAACATCTTATAGATTTTGTATCCAAAGTCTCGCTGCAGCATCTCCTGAAACAGTGCTGCCAACACTGTTACCTGTTAATGCAGATTTGAGGGTGCATGAACACCAAGCGGAAATGGTTCCTTTAAGGTCCACTAGACCAGCACATTCCCCAGACCTTTCACATCTACCTCAAATGAGATCTTTTCTCTTGGCCTCCGATCCTCCACAATGGCATGGAGGGAAAGGTTAGTACAGCCAGGCTGGGCTATTATAACAGGCTCCAGAGGAGGGGGAGGGGCCTCTGGGAGAGAAGGGTCCATTTCCTGCTGCAGATTGAGCTCAGGATTCTCTATGTCTTGTTCAGAAGCCTCTGCTGTTGCAAGTTCAGATGCATCTGCTTCTTCTATAGAAGCCTCTGCTTCCTAGGAAGCAAACAAAAAGGTCATCACCTGTTAGTCCAAATGTTTTGGACCCTTTCCCTCCCAGGGTTCAGACTTACCATTGGAGCCTCCAGAAGTGGGCCAGCTGCCTCAGCAGCTTTCTGCTGGCACAAGGCCTCCCACTCCTCCAGGGAGGGCATAAGGGTCCAGATGTCTGGCAGATACACCACTACTGTTCGCTGCCGCCGAGGGGGTCCTGGCTGTATATACTGGAACTCAGCAATACGCCACCTGCTCCCAGCAAAAGGGGGGGCATTGAGACACTAACCTCTGATGAACCCTGCCATCCAAATGACCAAGCAACCCCTGTATCAATCATGAGCTCCCTAAGTTGGGACACATAGTTTTTTAACTATGACCCTTCCCTTCACGCAATGTACTCACACTCCTATACAAAGAGTACATTCCTCATCACTGCTATGGAGCCAGGAAAGATAATGGACAGGTACTAACCCACGCACAAATACAGACACTGAGCTCCCCCCTGCGGTCAATGTCACCTGTCTGTAAGGCTGGGGTCAAAAGTGTTGTGGTCATTGAACAGTGGGAAGCTGGCGTTATTTTGGTTTAAGCACAATTTCTCACCAGTTACACACACTAAATGTCCTCAAATAAAAAGCTCAGAAAGGATACTCACCACTTTGTGCAATTGCTCAAATCAAGGCCTGTCTGAGCTCTGGCACAGCGGAGAGCAGTCCGGACCAATACCTGGGGATCAGCCTTTGGGTCAGGACCATCTAAGGAGGGTGACCACTCACCCCCAACCAGCACAGCCTCATCCTCCTTCCTCCTCAGCAAGAACTACGAAAGAAGAATTTTTAAAAGCTTAAGTGGTCCCACTCCATTCCATTTGCCTCCTCAATAAATCTACATATAACATCAGGCAGGAAGGAGGTAGATACAGAGTGAAAAGTAAGTAAAGACAAGGGTTCTGGTCCCAGCTTTGCCAAAAGTTATGAGCTGTATAAAGTGGCAAAGCTGTGGGCTTTACAGCCCTCAGCTTTCTCATCTGCATAATCACTACATCACCTCAAGGTCTCTTTTAGCCCTCAGATTCTTCAATTCAAGCACAACTAAGTGCTTTCCTGCTTGCAGAGCACTATTCTAGGCAAGGAGTGAGAAGCTGAAACAAGCCACTCCCTCATGAAACCTAGAGTCCTTCCCAATGCTTAGCGCCATACTTGGCATAAAGAAGTGCTTAAATAATGTTTATTCATTAATAGAACTACAATTCATGATGATTCTAGGAATCAGAAGTAGGCAGGGGCATGGGAGAGAAGAGAAGGGCAGGCTTGCAGTAGGAGGAAATCTAGTGATACTGCAGCCAGTCTTCTAGTGGGAACAGAACAAAATCAAAGAACAGGTCTCAGAGAAAGGAAAAGTATAAAATTTTGAGATCTTGCTTCACAGATCCCAGAATCATTCCAACTCTTACCTTAATTTGCTTCAAAGGGTGTTCTGGACTCTCTCTTGGCTCAGCCATGTCTTCCACAAACTGCAGGCAGCAACGATATAATTCTTCTAGTCCCGGGGAGGAGAGCAAAAGTACCTAAGCAAAGGCAGCAAGAAAAGAATAACAATCCAACAGATACTGTGGAGATTCTCCTAAACCATGAGAAAAGCAACAAGATGCTACCAACTCACCTTAGCACTGTAAGTCATGTCAGAATCTGGGGGAGTGGACTCAGGGTTGGCACCTGGGCCTTGTTCCTTCTCTGATGATACCTGGATTCGGCTTGGATGATGTAGGGAGAAGGGATGGCTCAGAGGGAAGGCTGACAGCCAGCTCAGGTGCACAACTAAGAAGTCTGGGGGTACTAAGAGACTTCGGTAACGGCGCTGGAGTTCCAAGAAGTCACAGGTGGGGCTGCAGGCCAACAGCAAAGAAAACAAAAAACAAGAAAACATAAAAAGCCCATGTCTTATCATCAAACTTCCCCACTTCATCTCCAGAAAGTTCCTTTCTAATTCACAGCTCTGTATGCTCACCTGTCCACAGTATAGGGAGTAAGATGGACCCGGTATGGGGGCAAGTCATGCCTTGGCTTCTTAGCACCCCAAGTCTCCCCACCTGCCCTCTGCTTGCGTTTCTTGGAGTCATAGTCATCACTGGAGATTGAAACATTATCATGAGAGTATTAAATACCCATAAGTATTAGGTAATATTATTAAGTGAGTTAAATACAGACAATCCCTGTCTTCTAGCAGTATAAATTCTCTAGACTGTCCCAGACATGAAAACCCCATCTCTTGGTACAAGCATAACTAATTCTCAGTTGTTCAGGAGAAAATTACTTCGGAATAACTGAGTGTCAGCTGTGTTTGTACCACAGCTGCTTCCTTCACCTCTCACTGACCTTCAAAATCAGAGCTTCAAGTGCTAATTCTTGAACTATGTTTTGAGCTATTTAACTAAAGAATGGAAGAATACCTTCTCTCAGCTGTGTCTCTACAAGAATTTCAATGTTAGGGCAGCTAGGTCGTACATTGAACAGAGCACTAGCTTGAGAGTCAGGAGGATCTGAGTTCAAATCCAGACTCAGACACTTCACACACTTACTAGCTGTATGACCTTGGGTAAGTCTCATAACTCCAATTGCCTTGCCTTCCCCCCTTAATAAAAAGAGCATTTCAATGTTTCTATGATACAGCTTTGAAATCATCTGGACAACTGTACACAGCTAGACTAGTAGTTTAAGTAGATTATAGTAAATACAACTTTCCAGCTACATGTTATAGTCTACTATATTCCTGTGGTTTAGAATAATCAGAGACATGTTTCTGTTAATACTATGAACAATAAGGACTTGATTATACTTCACTATGAGTAAAAAAAAAAAAAGCAAACTTTAGTAACAGAAAACCACCAGCAGAAACATACCCAGCCTCAAAGCCCCATGAGAAATAACACTAAAAATCCAACGCGATACCATGCACTGGATCCCCCAAAAGAGAAACTGTCATCACTGAATCACAGAATTTCAGGGTTGCAAGGGCATTAAGTGGCCGTCTAGTCTAACCTATATCCAAAAAAGGGACCATCTAGCCTTTGTTTGAAGAAGGGGGAACTCATTACCTCCTGATGCAGCTCATTTCACTTTCAGATAATTCTAATTGTTAGGAAATGTTTCCTGACATCAGGCCTAATATTGTCTCTACAATTTCTATCTATTACTAATGGTCTTGTCTTTTGGAGTCAAACAGAACAAGTCTAATAATCTTCCATTTGAGAGTCTTTCAAATAGTTCAAGCCAACTATAATGTCACTTGAGTCTTCTGTTCTCCACACTAAATATCCCCATTTCCTTCAACTGATAGACATATCCCCATGTGACATGTTTTTTTTTTCATGACACAGGGTAGAAAGGTGGTACAGTGGACAGAGCGCGAGGCCTGAGTCAAGAAGACTCATCTTCCTGAGTTTAGATCTGACCTCAGACACTTAGTAGCTGTGTGACCTTAGACAAGTCACTTAACCTTGCTTGCCTCAGTTCTTCATCTATAATATGGGTTGAAAAAGGAAATGGCAAACCACTCCAGTATCCTTGACAAGAAAACCCTAAATGGGGTCAGAGAGTCAGACATGACTGAAAAACTGAAAATCTTACATAAATTCAAGACTTCACCATCCTAGCTCCCCTCCTCTGGACACTAACCAGTTTATTAGTGTCCTTCCTAAATGTAGAATCAGAAAACCATACCTTCTAGCAAAGCTATTAATGTTACTGATGCCTCTTGAAACTGACAGTCCCCTTAAGGCACCCAAGTTCTACCATCTCCTTTCCTACCCCACATGTTTTTTTCAACTAATCAAACAGTCATCCTCAATTATTTCCTTCCACTCCAAGCTAGATCACTGTAAAGCTAGGGCTAAAGTCACAGCACCCCAAATGCAACGGCTGACAAGCAAAGAGGATTCAATAAATATTGGTGACTCCATAACTGACTTACATTTTATAATCCAGAAACAAAAAACAAAAAAACTTAATATGCATTTTTTATCTGCTTTAGATAATCTGTAAGGGTTCGATAATAAAATCACTGTACAGAATATGAGAGCTGGCAGGAGCCTTTCATCATCATCCTAGTGTAGTCCCTTCACTTTATAAATTAGGACAGTGAAGCCCATTGAGTTAGGAGTATGTGGACTTGCCCTTAAACATACGCTCCAGCACCACAGGATTGAGAAAAATCAAAGGAAGTATAAATAGAAGTCTCTTGATAGGCAATCCTGAAGGCACTAGGATTATGTTTTAGTTGGGAATTCAAGAGAGACATTCCTAAGCAAACAAACACTAATGCTGCAGCCTGACCTGTTGCTACTTTGCCCTACGTTTTGCAGAGTTCCTTTTCAGGACTCTAGATGGCTTCCTTATTACTTATAACCCTGCTGACATTTAGGATATGAGGTTTTTATCCTTCTTTGATTTTCATTTCAAAAGAGAGCTTGATCAAAGCTTAAACACACACACACACACACACACACACACACACACACACACACACACACACACACACACATGCCACAAACCCTAGTCTGTTTGAGGTATGGCAGGCACAAAAGCTAATTTGATCTGAGACTGCATTAACAGAAACATAGTGTCCAAAACAAGGGAGATTGTGTCCCACTGTTCTCTGCCCTCGTCAGACAACATCTGGAGTATTGTGTTCAGTTTGGGACACTGTATTTTAGAAAGGACATTGATAGGATGGAGAATATCCAGGAGACTGAAAACAAGATGGTGAATAACTTCAAGATCATGCCATTAACAAGGATCAGTTGAAGGAATAAAGAAAAGAACTGCTGAAAAAGATTTAGAGGGGACTCATGATGAGAGTTTTCAAATATCTGAACTATTATTACTCTTTTACTTGGCCTTCAAGGGCAAAAAGAGACAAAAGCTTCCGAGAGGTAAATTTTGGTGAGATGAAAAGGAAAACCTTTTTCAGTTAAAGCTGTCCAACAATGGAATGAATGGCCTTGAGAGGTAATGAGCATCCTATTACACCTGGTAACCGCTGGGTGTCTTCTTGTCACAGAAACAAAAAAAGTATTCTTGCTCAGGTAGGGGTTGGATCAAAAGGCCTCTAAGATCCCTTCCACCTCTGAGATTATGATTCTAAGGTAAAAGTAAGTTAGGTCCCAGAGAACAAAGTAAAAACCTTTAGGGAGAGAAAAAACAGCAGAGGATAACAAGAAAAGAACTAATAACATACTCTTTGCAGAACACATTATTAATATATCACACAAGACATAATAAAAATATCCCACAGGTCCAATTCAACACACCTGCTCCACACTAAGGAACCTGAGACCTTTGTTTTCCTTGATTTCAAGGCACTATATAAATGAGGAACTTTTGTTACACATTTATGAGTACACACAATTTAAAGCAATAACTTTTTAAAATGTAGATGGCAATGTCATTTTAATGAACATTGAAATGTTCACTCTTATGTGATCATTTTAGTTGTATAAAAGGTCTAGTATCTGAAACACTTTGGAAGACCAGTTCACATCATCATCTGTCTGCTAAAACAGCACGTAAGTCATTTATGTTTACATCTCACTGTGAAAACATACAATAAGGCAAAGTGACCAGTTGTAGAAACAGTATCAATGACAGTGGGTCAATACTATGAAAAAAGAAGAAGCACACAAACAACAATTTCCCTCGTTCTATCTTCTTACCTTCGACCCTGATCCAGTCGGCCATGAGGACCCCGAGCAGGAAACCTGCTCAAGTGGCTCAGGTGCAATGTAGGGGATGTTTGGAAGAGACTCAGTGCTAAGGAGAGAAAATACATTATAACTCAAAGACTCAAGAAATCTCTCTGGCCATCTCTACATCTCCATCTCTCAGGCTCTATATCCACAGCTCTGATGAGAACAAGAAGCCTACTAGTTCGAATCATAACCATTATGTCTCACCCTTCTTATCAACCATACTCACGCTTCTGAGGGAAGAGTGGGGGAATCCGATGAGGCTGAAAGATCAGCTGAGGCTGGGCCCCCAGAATGCCTTGTTTCTGACCCAGTGCTGCCACATGTAAAAGGGGAGGTGCTGGGGACTTCAGCAGGGGCTGAGGAGTGAAAATCAGGAACTCAGGGGGCTCTTAATACTGAGCTCACACACCCTAAGGCACAACACCCCCCTCCCAAGAAATCTAACTCCTTTTTGGCTTTCAGGTTAAATGGGTTCCCTTCCCCAATGACTAACAAGGACTGAGTACCTGATTGGAGAGTGTCTGGACCTTGACAGCATTCCAGGGCACTGCCTGGCCCGGATTGTATGCAGCCTTTACCAGCACCTTCTCACCCAACTGGGGCAGCCTGCCCTTCACCACACTGCCAGCACAAAATCCAAAAGTGTCCATTAAGGAGAGGGGCCTGACCAGGACCCTGGTTACCTGAAAAAGACCACTCCCTTCCCCTTCCCCAGAAGACCTTCTGGTAAAAAATATCTTCTCCCCCACATATTTCCTGCCTGTGAACAATAAAATCCCCCGGGGTCCAATGTAAATAGCAGCCTCAGAGATTTCTATACAATCACGATGATAAACTTTAACCCATTACATTTTTTCTGTCAAAGCATCCTCATTCTTTGGAGAGATCATTAGCCTACCTCAACTGAAAGAAGACCTCCTCATCAACTACCCCAAAGTAGTCATGCAAGCTGGTGACAATGCCAGTAAAGACACGCTGCTTCTCTCCACCCTGTAGAGTAAAAAGGCAGTAATCAAAATAAGGAGGAAAATATCTGGAAACAAATGCATATCTCTCATAACCCTATCAACACGAAAGACCTACTTTCAAACTACCTTCTCATCCCTACCCAACACCCTCAACAGTCTGAGTCATCAAGATACACAGTAAAAGGGAAAGATGAAAAAATACAGTTAAAGTCCTCTTTGCCAAAAAATCTCAATCTGTAGGAGACTAACGATTAAAAATAGAAATAACCCAGTCATGGATGAAAATCAGATTGGGTTCTGAGCCACCAACTTATAAGGACTCTGGCTTCTTTGTAGATAAAGAAAAGCTAAATAATTCTCAAGCTCAAGATACAGGACTCCTAGCCAAAGACTTGACTAGCCATTCCTCCAAGATGGGAAAAGGTAGAAGAGAAGAATGACCCATAACATAAAGATCAAAGGATCATCAGAATTCACACATGAAGGCAAGAACTCAATGGACAAAGTAAACCTAAATAAATGCCTACCTGAAGATGCCTGGCATTCTGAGACAACTCTGTGGCTACAGGAGGGGTGAGCAAACCAGGTGGTGGGCCCAGGAGAGATGTGGATGCAGAGCCTATTGAGAATAAAAGTAAAAGTAGGGTTGGCATACTGTCCTGGCCCACTCTAGATGCCAGGATCAGGAAGAAGTTGTATAAAGTATCTCGGTAAGCAGAGAGCACATTGAATTTGGAGTCAGAAGACTTGGGTTCAAATCCTATGCAACCTTGAGTAGGTCACATTTCTGAGAGCCTGCATCCTCATCAGTAAAAGGAGGCACTGGATTAAATGACCACCAAAATCCTTTCTGGTTCTGAATCAATAGATTCATACAGATCGTGCAGCTTCCAAATACCTCTAGCAAATACTTCTATCAGCACTACAGGGTGCTCTCTCCCTCTCAGGGCAATCTCAGCAAATGGCTCTTATCCCACTGCCTACAAGCTCATTAGAAAATCAGGGATACTGGGGGTAGGAGCAGAGGGGCTTAAGTTTGTAGCTATATATCCTTAATGATGCAGCATGAAAGATAAAACTGGCTATCTGCTAGAGAAGCCTCAATGGGGGTAACTCTGGGGAGGACAAAGCAGGCACGTCCCAATACAGCATCAGCGATGGGCACAGGGCCTAACCTGAGAAGTTTCGTCCTCCTGGCAGTGGGTTGACCCGCTGGCGCTTGAACTGAGACATTGAGAATGCTGGTGTCTTTTACCAGGTCTTGGGAAAAACCTTTGATGAAAAGGGAAATGTTATCGGCTTTATGTGGAAGGAAGAGATCTGACCCCTGGGAGAGGTAGGAGGGTAACTGGGGGGCGGGGAGGAGAGAAAAGGCAAGGGAAGGATGAGGCTGCAACAGCGTGGTGAGGAGAGGGAAAAGGCGGAAGGAGAACAGGGACAGGAATGACACGGCCGGAGCTCCTGGGCAGAAGAGAGAACGGGAAGGATCGTGCACCAGAGGGAAAGGAGGGGCATGAGGACGGAACACGGGAATAATAGAGAGCGGGGATGGGGAGGAGACAGAGGACCACTGGGGGGGAGGGCAGCGATGCCGGAGAGTGGGAGGCTGGCGCGGGGAAAGAGAGGTGCGGGGAGGTGGGGATCGGAGAGGGATGGAGGGTGGCGCTGCCAGGCTGCCCCCGCTCCCGGAAGCCCTCTGCCCGCGCAGACTGACCGCCGCCCCGGATTCCAGCTTTCCCTCCTCCGCCTGCCCCGGTCCAGGCAGCCTGGGGCCGCTGAAGAAGGTACAGAGGGCAAAGAAAGGGGGGAGGGGCGCGGCTTCCACTCCCCCCCTCCCGTCCCCGGATCCCAAGCCCGTTACCACGGAAACCGAGGAGGGGGGAAGTTTACGAGCTGTGGCCCGGGTCCAGGAAGCCCTGTCCAGGGGCCCGCGACTCCTCACCCCGGGCGAAGGGCGGGAAGGAGAAGGGCCCTGAACCCACCTGTGGGCTCGGGGTCGCGACACCGGGGGACAAAGGCACCCGGAACCACCGCCGCCGCCGCCACTGCCACCGGAAGCGCTTCGCCGGAAGCGCGACCGCTGCTCGGAAGCCGCTTCCCTGCCGGATATCGTCTCCTTAGCCCGCCCGCTAGCCTTGAACAGCCTAGAAACGGAAGTGTGCCTCCCTCTATCTATTTGGAGAGGGGCGGGGGTGCCTCGCCTCGGTGCTCACGTTATAAGTGTCCGGCGGCAACGCGAAACTCCAAAAAAATAGTTACTACGTAAAAACAACCCTCCCGATCCCAATCCCAACCCACCATTTTCCCCTACCATCCCCGAAGGTGCCTCAGAGGGCACTGTTGCTGCCTGTACGATTTCCAAGAGCTCCCCAAAGTCAGCTTCTGAGTGCCCCCAACCAAAATAACCATAACTCCTGTTCCTGTTTGCCACAATGCCCTACCACCCTAACAACACTTTATACGAGGAGCATTATGTCCATTCTCCAGCTGTGAAACCGAGGCTGGCGAAGGGGAAGTGACTTGCCTAGAGGCACGTGTCTAGGAAGTGTCTCAGCCTTAGGGCATCACAATTCCAAATTCAATGACCTTTCCCTATCAGGTGCTGCCCCGACACCAAAACCTCCGCCCTCCCTTCAGCCACAGCCCTATCTCTCCATCACCGCCCCTCCCAGGCACACACGGCTGTCTAACCTGCACTGTGCAAACTGTGACACGCCACAGAACACAAGAAAATATCGCTATCCCTCCTCCATCAGACATCCCCACCCTTCCAGAGCTCCCACACCCACGGCACACCCTCTGCCTTTATTAGGATTATAATCTAGAGATGAAAGGGACCTCTGAAATCATCTAGTCCAGTGGTGGGGAACCTGGAGCCTCGAGGATTTACGTGGCCCTCTAGGTCCTTAAGTGCGGCCATGTGACGGAATCCAGATTTCACAGAACAAATCCTTTTATTAAGGAGATTTGTTCTGTGAAATCTAATTCAATCCCTTTCCTGCTATAGATAAAGAAAATGAGACCCAGAGAGGGTCTTGTCCAAGTGATTTGTCCGTGATCAAAATGGTAGTAAATGAACCCAGGTCCTCATCCTCCATCTCCAAATGCACCAGGCTGCCTCTACTGTGCCTTTCTCTCCATGTTCCCTCCCATTTCTGAATAAGCCTCTTGGAAGTGTCTTCAACTAACAAGGGATCCAAAGAGGGCTGCGATGCTCTAACCTGAAGGGTCCCCACTCTGGAGATGCTGTACTGCATGAGAATGGTCACCTGAATGGGACAGGTCAAGGACCCAAGGTTCCACAGAGTGAACACTTAATCGATGTGGGTTTGTTGAATTGAGCTATGGTCTCTCCAGAAGGGTGAAGGAAAGCTCCCTTTCTTCTCCCACCTCAAAAAACAAAAGTCTAACCAGCCCCCACAGGAAGGCAGGGGCTGGTATAGCAGCCAGCTCACACCAACACCTGTGTATTTATAAACATGTCTATATATAATTACATATAAATACACATCTGCAACAGGACGCACACATACTTCACACAAAGGCACAACAAATAAGTTAGTTCACTTCGTACAATCCTAGGGATTTCTGACAATGGACAAAAGCTAGGACAGTAAGCACTTTGGCAGGAGATACTTCAGTCCATAGAACCCCACCTCCACTGTAGTCCTCCTCCAGCCCTTCATCCTGACCTTGATTCTTGACCCTTGAATCTTGAAGACTGGAAGTGGAGCCCAAGATCTGGTCAGTCTCACCAAGCTAGAAAGGCTTCAAGGACAGGCCTAGTGACGGACTGTGTGTCTGTTGTCCAAGGTCAAAGAGACTCATCAACACCTTGGTCACAGGGCTATGCAGCAATGCAAGGAAGAGGGGTATACCAAGTTATAAAAGCCCCATATTCTGGAGATCTTGAAGGAGAGAGATCCAGCTCCCACACCATGGAGCCCACTCCAAGCTACTGGTCTTGGTAAGGAACAGATTAAGCCCAGGTAAAGGCTGCTGCATTGAGGAGATGCTGCCCCACTCATGATGTGCCAGGGTGAGAGAAGGAAAGACTGTGGTGTGTAGGATGGTTCAACAGACTGAGAAGTTCTTGGCTCGATGTTTCTTTGCCACCAAACTTGGCATAAAGGTTCTCCCTTGGGAGTAACGCAGGGGACCTTCTGGTAGTTCCTCTGAATCTCTCCTGTAAAGAAAGAGATATGTATCAAGTGAGAAAGAAACAATTGCAATCCCTTCATCTGGGAGGTTTTGTTCAGCATGTCCCTTAAGCAATGGGGAAAAGGAACTTTGTAACACATTCACTTTCCTCTCACCCCTGTGCCCAGTCCTGTCCTTGTTGTCAAGAAAGGGAATGGCACAGAGGCACAGAATGATTAAATCCAGGGTCGTTCTGAGTGATAGCACTTTATAATAGAATAAATCCTGGAGTGAATGTCATGAGACCTAGATTCTAGTCCTAGCTCAGCCCCAAAAGACTCAGGAAAGTCATAGAAAGAATTGTATTTAGGATTAGAAAGTAATGGATTCAGTACTTTCCTATGAAACCAGTTATGTGACCCTGATACTCTAAGTTTCAGCTTCCTCACCTGTAAAAGGGGGATCATATTATGATACTTCACTTTAGAACCCATTTCACAGGGCTATCAAGAGCCTTAAATTCAATGATGTATATACATAAAGCCTTTTATAAATGTTGAAGTGCTACCTAAGTGTCATCATCATCATCATAGCTAACATTTTTACAGAGCTTGCTATGTGCCAGGCACCATGCAAAGCACTTTGTACAATTATTATCTCATTTGATCCTCACAGCAACCGTGGGAGGTAGGTGCTATGATGATCCCCATTTCACAAATGAGGAAACAGGCAAACCCAGGTTAAGTGACTTGCCCAGGATCACACAGCCAGTAAGTATCTGAAGCTGGATGTGAACTCAGGTATTCTGGATTTCAGGCCCAGGGCTCTAACCACTGCATCACCTTGCTGCCCCACCACCATCGTCATCATCATCATCATCATCATTACTTTCACTCTTCTCTTCGTATATTCAATGGAGTTTAAATGGTCTAAGGATAAGGTGAGATCCTACTATCATGCTTTATGTTTAACATTTAGACTGTCATCATCATAAGGCAGCTAGGTGGCACAGTACATAGAATACCACCCTGTTTGCCTCAGTTTCCTCATCTGTAAAATGAGAAATGGCAAACCACTCCAGTGTCTTTGCCAAGAAAACCCCAAATGGGGTCACAGAGAGTCAGACACAAGTGAAATCATTGAACAACAACCACAAATCATCATTCTCATCATCATCAACATTCTCTGACTCTGTTTCCTTATCTGTAAGATGGACTCATATTTGCTCTTCAGGAAGGGACCTAATATTATACTCATTTTATACACGAGAAAACTAAGACTCACAGAGTAGTCCAGTCACATAGCTAGTTAGGTATGTGAGCCAGGATTCAAACCCAGGTCATCTTAACTCCAAGACCAGCACTCAGGTCACTAGGCTGAGCTACCTCAGACAATTTGTAAGGTCCCTTCTAACTGCAACATGCTCTGGAAGGAGTAGCAATTGGCTATAGACCCCAGGGACCCTAGTTCCCAAGTCTCTTCCCTTTCCACTCTCCTTTCTAACCCCAGTTGATGTCCATTGTCCAACTGATCCCTGTTCCTATTTTAAGACTTACCTGGGAGCAGGGGGAGCTTGAGCAAGAGAAGATTCAGAGGCATGAGGGCTCTTCCATCGGATCCTATTGAGCAAAGCTTTGACTTTGTTCCAATGAGAGAGAGTATTCTAAATGGGAGAAAAGGTGAGTCATGAAGACCCATTCAACTACTGTGGTAAAGATGACTCTCACCATGCCCAATGAGGACCCACCCTCCACAATTCTGTCTCCTCACAAGTCCTTTGCCCCACAGGACCTCCCATTCCTGATATCCCCAATACAAAGGGTTCCTAATATTGACCTTCCTGTTCCCAGGCCCT
Organism: Pseudochirops corinnae; assembly: GCA_028646515.1. Taxonomy (NCBI): domain Eukaryota; kingdom Metazoa; phylum Chordata; class Mammalia; order Diprotodontia; family Pseudocheiridae; genus Pseudochirops; species Pseudochirops corinnae. The sequence goes on along the minus strand of CM053585.1, from coordinate 113,352,308 downwards.
CCGGTCCCCACTGGTTTGCCCCTATCAATATGGAGCACCTACCCTGTGCCCTCGATAGGATGAAGTTGTGTGGGCAGCCCCCGCTGGTGCCTCCAGCAAATTTGGTGTGCTCACACTATGTACCTCTGCCCATCGAGGCAGAGCTGACTCTTCCGCTGTGAAGAAAGGGGGTTGGGTTAACCTGGGCAGGGAAGAGGAAGCTCTTGGATTAATCAAGGCACCTGAGGGTAGGGTTATAGGTGTCTGAAGCCAAAAAGACCTGCCATGGAGCAGATGAATGGCAAATGAAGTTTCAGGGGACCAGGAAGTAAAAAATGTTTAGCAAATTGTCACTTACCTGTCTTCACCGAACTCTGAAATTCCTGAGGCCCCAACATGGAGGAGGATCGAGGGTGAAAAGGAGCAAGAACTGAGTTGTCGTTCTTCTCTTCCATGCCCTGCACCAGGGAGAGACAGATCTGTGACCTCACTGACGAGGGGACCCAATCCAACATTGCCGAGTCAGACAAATCCCAGCCTGCCTGTCCAATTAATAACTGGCATTTATACAGCACTTGACGGTTTGTACATACATTAACTCATCTGACCCTCTTAGCAACCCGATTAGGTAAGTTCAACTAGTATGATTATCCCTGTTTTACAGAAAAGGTAACAGAGGCTCAATAAAATTAAGTGACTTTCCCAAGGCCACAGAGCTAATCAGTAGCAAGAGCAGGATTCAAAGCCAGGACTCCCCTAACTCTGAACCTACTGCTCTTTCCAATATAATGTAGGTTCCTACCCAGAACTAGAGTTGGACACAACTCTGACATGCTTCTCCACCTCCCTCCCAAACATGTGCCCTGCCACACCAGGTCCCAGGGTCCTGTGTTACCCCCTATTCCCTGTTTTCCTCAGTCTTCACTCACAGTTGGCATCTGCTGGTAGTGCTCTTGGAGCTGCAGATAAAGCTGTTGGATCATGGCCATTCTCTCCAGGATCAAGCACAGGTGCTCCAAGTATCGAAGCCCCTGCCCTGGGAGGCAAGCCCAGGCATCAGACTCAGAGCTCACTACCTGTAGGACATAGCAGGGTGTGGTGCTTAGATCTGCTTTCTTCTCCTTGCACCCCTACAAGTTAGGAAGTCACAGCTTCAGGGAAAGGAAGGGAGCATGAGGGTATGGAGAGGCAAGCCTTGGATAAAAGACCCCTGCCAAACAGCATTGTGCCCACTCCACACCACCAGCCAGCCTGGGCCAATATCAGGATGAACCTGTGCCCCTGCCCACACACTCTTTGGGGAGGTTGGAAACAACTCCAGCTACCTGTCGAGTCATGAAGCTATGCCAACACCTATCAATTAGGATCAGGAAATGCCTGAGAGCAAGCTCCACCCCAAGAAAGTGTCAGGAAGAAAGAGGTGGGAATCAGGAAGGCCATAGGAAGAGGGGGTCTCCCCCAAACCCTCCTCAGTTGGCAACTCTCCCCTAACATCTCCCTCTTCTAGTCTGATGGCCAGCACTCACCAAAGACTCTGCTGGACTGGGCTGTAAACCAGCCTCTGCCTCAGTGCCACTCTGACCTCCAGTTATTTCTGGGAACACCTCAGGTTCCTGCTCGCTCCGCTGACAACACTTGGGTACTGCCATAGATGAAGATCGAGGCTGGCAGGACCGTGCCACCACCTGCTGTAGTTTTTGGCTGGCCAGGAACCGGTCCAGGTCTGCGGGGGGTTCCATGGTGACAGGGGCCATTGTGAGTGTCCCACCCAGCTCCAAGCTCAAAGAGTTCAGAGCGAAGGCAGTGGGGGTGGTGGGAAGACTTTCCTCTCCCCTCATTTCTACCCCAGAGTCCCTTGAAGGCTGTTCTCTAGAGCCTCTCACCATGCAGTCACCATCCTGGGGCTCAGTGGAGGGTACTCTGGGCATGTCATAAACACGCAGATAGATGCTGTTAGCACCAAGCACCACACAGCCACCCAGAAACTCCTCACAACCACCATCTGCCAAGGAAAGACAGCATCAGGGACCATACACACTCCCACCCCCGAGATTCCTAGACCAAACAACACTCCCATGGGAAGGTGTGTCCCTGGAGGAGTGGGCGAGGGAGGAACTGCTCAAGGCAATACTAAGAAGTCAAATGAGATCACAACATCTCAGAACTGGAAGGGACTTAAGAGGTCACAAAGTCAAAATGAGAGGTGAACATGAAGTACCTTTAAAACATCTCCAACAGGTAACTGACCAACCTCCACCAGAAGACCGTCAGCAATGGAGAACTCATTACCTTTCCTTTCATTGTTGTTCCTAGTTCCAATCCCTCTTCCACCTGTCTGTCTCTCTCTCTCTCTCTGTCTCTCCTCTCTCTTCTCTCTCTCCCTTCCTCTTCTCTCTCTCTCTCTCTCTCTCTCCCCCTTCCACCTTTCCCCCCCCCTTCCTCTCCCTCTCTGTGTCTCCCTCTCCTGCCTTCTCTGTCTCACCCATCTCTCCTGTCTCTGTCACACACACACACACACACACACACACACACACACACACACACACACACACACACACCCTCTCACACATTGTTGTCCAAAATGAATGGAAACTCCTTGAGAACAGGATCTGGTTTTTGCTTTGTCTTTATATTTCCAGCTCCTAATCTCGGTGCTTTGTTTATATTCTATCCTTATATAAATGCTTGCTGGATCAGATTGGATTACAACAATCAATAAACCCTTTTTAAGGACTTACTATCTATAGGGCACAGTGCTAAACTCTGGGGATGCAAAGACAAAAAAATTAAACAGTCCCTGCCCTCAATGAGTTTATATTCTCTTGGGGGCACCAACATGTATATATGAATATATGCAAAATATTCTAAATAGAAGGTAATTTGGGGTTGTCGTTCATTCATTTCTGACTCTCCATAACCCCATTAGGGGTTTTCTTGGCAAAAACACTGCAGTGCTTTATCATTTCCTTCTCCAGTTCATTTTACAGATGAGGAAACTGAGGCAAACAGGGTCAAGTGACTTGCCCAGGGTCACATAGCTAGTCAATGTCTGAGACCACATTTGAACTCAAGTCTTCCTGCCTCCAGGCCCTTTGTTTTATCCACTGCACCGTCTAGATGCCCCAGTTTGGGGGAGTGAAATGCTAGTAGCTGAGCAAATCAAGATTGTAGCTAAAGTGTTTTTATTCACAGGAATGAGGAGGGAGAAAGAGAGAGTGTAGAGTAGAGTTCAGGGTTTCCCCTAGAAGGAGAAACTTCCCTGGCCTTTTTAGTCAGAGCTTTAACTCACAGGTTCTTAACCTGGGGTCACAGATCCCCAAAGGGGTCTGAGAAGAGATTTCATGAACTTCCACCAAATTCTCACCAGCCCTGTACACAACTGAGGAGAATGAGACCAGTCAGTCTTACCCACAGGTCTATGGATGCTGACTTTGGGATCCAAATCTCTTCATTTGAGTTCCTTTACAGAGAGCTGGCACAAGACTGGCTATTGGCACTGGCTTTTAAATTTCTCAAATGTCTCTGGACCATTTTGTAGGACAAAGTATCCTTTGACTACCTATATTGCCTACCATAAAAAAAAAAATCATTCAAGCTAATGAGAAGACTATCACTACTTTCAGTTAGACACCACTGAGATGATGCCCATTTTCTTTAAAAAAAAAAAATCTTATCCAGATCTATGACTGACAGCCATAGAGAGCAACCTGGGGAAATCTAAGAAGTCAGTTACTAGCTATGTGTAGGTGGTAGAACTTAAGCCTGGGACTTCAACTCGAAAGCTGGACCTCTGGACATTTCACCATGCTATGCTGTCTCCCTTTAAATTAAGGGTATGCCCCAGGCAGCTAGGTGGCACAGTAGATACAGCACGAGTCCTGGAGTCAGGAATTCAAATCTAGCCTCAGACACTTAATAGATGTGTAACCCTGGAGTAAATTAATTCATACTTTAATATTTCAAAGATGTATTTATTCCCTTGAATGACCACAAATTGAAACCCCTTTATATATAGGACTGTTTTCATGTTTTGCTGTGGTCAAAGACCTCATCACTTGGTGATCAACACTGGTCCTCAGATGACAGTTCCTAGTTCAAGGGTCACTCCCACAGTGAGATCAAGTATCATAATATAATAATAAAAATAAATAGCATTTATAAGAGCTGGAGAAGGAAATGTACCTTTGCCAGGAAAACCCCACATAGGGTCACAAAGAGTCAGATACAAGAACAAGAAACTCTTTATATAGCACTTTAAGGCTTGTAAAGCACTTTACAAATAATATGTCATTTTATCCCTTGGGAGGTATGTGCTATTATTATTACCCACATTTTACAGACGGGCAACTGAGGCAGACAGAGGGTTAAGGATCACAAAGTAAGTTGTCTTAAGACACAACTTGAAATCATCTCTTCCTGACTTTAGGTCTGGTGCTCTACGCCCTGTAATGATGCTTAGTGGCCATAGGATTATGTATTATAGTATGATATATTCTATAAACAGAGAGCTGGCACAGTCTATACTATGCTATATGTATGATATACTATATGTACTATATGTATACTATACATATGATACTATACTATATACTGTATGAATATATGCTATACTACCATACTACATGTATGATATATGCCATATCATACATATAGTATATATTTTATATATATATAAAATCATCATCGTAGATTTGGAGCAGACCTTAAAGATCACCTAGTGAACCCCTTCATTTAACAGATGAGAAAACTGAGTCTTAGAGCCACTAAGTGATTGGTCCAAGGTCACATGGTTAGGGAGACTCGAAGCTTTGGATTGAACCCAGGTCCTGTGCCTAAATCCAGCCACACTAGACACTAGGAGAGGTTTGCAATAAATTGAAGTTGGAATGCTTAGAACATAACTATAGACAGAACCCCATTACAAACATTACCTCTGGGTAAGACCAAAGCATGAGTCATTGGCCCTTCTCCCCTCCCGTTCTCAATCTCCAGTATGTGTACTGTACATACAATTATCCTTGAAGACCTTTCCATCACTCTAAAATACGATGTTAAGATTTCCTCTCTTCCCTGACAGCTTCGGAATGCTTGGTGGTTGGGGGCGGGAAGGGAATTGGAGAGGGTTTGCTCACCTAGGTTCAAAGGTCTGGGCTGCCAGGATGGGGAAAAAAGGGCGCCGCAAAAGATGCTTTCAGCCCCAAGCTGTAAGAGGTGCCAGGAGAGCAGGACGAAAGCTCTCGCAAACAACCCAGCGCTATAACGAACGAGAGCTATTTAGACAAGTGAAAAACCCTGTAGCTCCCACTCAGGCCACATGGTCCCAAGGCCAAGGGCGGGAGCCGAGGGGGAGGGGAGCGTGGAATAGCGCAGATCGGTAAGGAAACATAAATTCCTAGTCCTGCATAATATAAGAGGCCCTCTAAGGGGAGATGGGGGAGGGTGGGTTTTTAGTCCTCGGCGGGCAGAGTTATTTTTCTAATTAACACAAAGTTAAGGTGCTGTCAGGGGAAAATTCGGTTCGGAAAGGTTGGTTTGGGGCAGGTAAGCAGAATTTAAACTTAGAGCGGGATGGGGGTGCATCAAGGTGGGATGTAAAGAAAAGGGGGGAAGGAGCTGGCCCCATAAATCCAGGTAGGTCTAATCTGAAATCTGGGTCCACAACACGGTGGCAGTCCGGAGGCCAGGGGCTTCTGGGGCGTGGCACAGGGCACCTCCGGAATGCGCCGTGGGCGAAGGAGGGAAGCGCGTAAAAGGTCTGGAGAAAGGGGACAGGGTTCCAGACATGCCTGGGGAGAAAGCCCCATCGGAAGGGTAGACGGCAGCCGGATAAATGGGATGATCCGACGTTAAATCGGAAGGTGAGGGCACCACCTCCGTCCTCCCAGCCCCCAGCCCCCAGTCCCAGGAGTATTGCAGGAGCTCTCCAGCACGCAGACAGCTAGGGGAGAATCCCAGCGCGGGCTCGGACTCCCGGCCCCGGGGCTGGGGCAGGGGCAGCTTAGTAACTCACCCTGGCGGCCAAGCGGCTATAGGGTGAAGACCCGCCGCCTCCCCAGCATGGCCCAGCTCCGAGCTTCGGAAGGCGCAGCTGCAGCCCAGGAGGAGGATAGAGTGCACCACTCCGTCCTGGAGCCCCCACTCCCCTCCCAGCCCCGCTGCCCGGACAGGGCGCGGCTCGGGGACACTCCTAGCCTAGGAGGGCTGGGGGGAGGGTGAGTGGGGGAGAAGGAGGAGACCAGGATTGGGGGAAGGAGGGCGAGGCGAATGCGCTGAACTGCAGTGGGACTGCTGAGGTCCCTTGTGGCTTAAGGGGAGGATTGGGGACAGGTGGGGGAAATGTGAGCCCGAGGCAGCTGGCGTGAGGGGGCAGGGGGGTGCCTATGCATGAATGAACCAGAAGAGGGAAGAGAGGCAGGTGGGCGCTAGAATTAAACCCTCCTGTTCTCCCCTCCAGCCCTCTAGCTTAATCCTGGCTGGGAAAGGAGATAAGGGCGATCAGATAGTTTGGTTCCCACTCCCTCAGCTAACCAAAAAGCTGATCTCCTCATCCAGATGAAATCAGGGCTGAAATTGGAACCCAGAAAACCAAACCCGAAGCTGGGTGGCGGGGGAGCGGGCAGGGAGCGGGAGAGGGTTAAATAGGAGAGGAAAGCCTGCCAATCACACTCCCCTATCCACTATCCTCTTCCTGGGTCTCAGTGTCCCCGGCTGTAAAACAGGAGGGCTAGGTTATCCCGTTCACCTCTAGACTCTACACAAGTTAAATATAACTGAGGGAAGAAGTGTGATCAACGTAAAGAGAAGGAAGCCTAGGGTTCCTTGTGGTTCTAGAGGAAAGGCTGTGACCTCCGGGAGGTAGAGTGTAGTAATACATATTTCCCTGCAGCTCCTGCACTGGTCTTTGCACAAAACAGGCATTTACCAAATCACCTGAATAAATGTCTTCATGTCATTCTTCGGAGTCAAAAGACCTGCTAGTCTCGGATCTACCCAGGTTTGGAATGACCTAAATCTATGAAATAGAGATAATGATAATGTGCCTCCCTCTGAGGAATGTGGTGTGGATCAATTGAGATTGATACACATATGCAAAACATTATTCTTATTTTTAGGCTGGGTCAAAACTCCACTCCACCCCTTTTCCCCTGGGTTGAGATAAATAGATTCTACTGGGTAAAGAAAAGAAATGTCTCTTCCAGGCAGTGCTGGAGTTGATCCAGTCTAAAGCCAGAAGGGCTAAACATGGGCAAGGACCCCAGTCTGTAGCTATGTTAAGGGTGAAGCCACAGAGAGACCTCCCCCAAGTCCCACTTTTACTCCCTCTCCATCCCATTCTACTCAGACTCCAAAGATCCCCTTTTTCCATTCCAAGAAGCAGATTGTTGGAGTGGGTGAGGGAGAGAAGATGTCTGAGTCAAGAACAGAGTTCACTCTGTCCTCTCAAAAAAGGGAGAGAAGAAAAGAAAATCCTTCAGAAGTAGATAAGGGAGAGAATGAGACTGTAAAATTCCTGCCCTGAATCTGGGGAATGTGAGGAGAGATTCCTAGAGGGGCCCAGCTGTCTTTGTGGTGACTACAGGTCAGGAATGTGGCCAGCCAAGACAGGAAGCTCAGGACCTGCAGGAATGCAGTCTCAGGCACAGTTTGTGTGTGCCTCAGATAGGCTTCCTCTAACCTGCCCAACCCCCTCCGAAACTTCTCCAGAAGTGAAAAAAGACCAAAGATTCCCCTACCCTCAGTATAACTATGGCACCTTAGCAAGTTAAGGAAAAGGGGGAGACATCTTCTTTGGGACCCTTTGAAAACTCCAATAAATTTTTGTTTTTGTTTGGGGTTTTTTTTTTTTTTTTTTTTTGCTTTTTGGAGGCCAATTGGGGTTAACTGACTTGCCCAAGGTCACATGGCTAGTAAGTGTTAAGTGTTTGAGGCCAGTTTTGAACTCAGGTCCTCCTGACTCCAGGGCCGGTGCTCTATTCACTTTACCACCTAGCCACCCCTTCGGGACTCTTTGGAGTGGCTTGGTTGGCCTTGCCCCTTAATTCCCTTCCTTATCCCAAACCAAACCCCAAACCCCCAGCCCTTACTTACCTTCTTGGCCTAGGAATGGTTCCCAGCAATGCCCAAATGAGAAACTTCAAGGCACACCCCTACTTCTTTGCTGTTTAAAGGTCAACCCCCTGAACATTCCAGGGACATACCTAGATTTCTCCACAGCTTGCTTCACGTTTTATCCAGCCATCTCCCAATAAATCAAGACCTAACCTTGCTCCTGCTCTGAGAACAGTAATAAAATCCATACTCCTTTGCTAGTGGAAAGGGCATGGTGGTTGACTATCATGTGGGTCCGTTCATAAATCACTTGAATTGGGGCGGTTAGGTGGCGCAGTGAATAGAGTACGGGTCCTGGAGTCAGGAGGATCTGAGTTCAAATGTGACCTCAGACGCATAACACTAGCTGTGTGACCTTGGGCAAGTCACTTAACCCCAATTGCCCTGCCTTCCCCCCCTCCAAAAAAAAAATGACAAAAAAACAAAAAACAAATAAATCACTTGAATCTCCTATCTTAAACTCCCTAACATAGCCACTGATCTAGAATGCAAACTCCTTGAGGGCAAGCTAGGTGTCAAAAGGGAGGACCAGGCCTGGAGTCAGGAAGGCTCATCTTCCAGAGATCAAATCCAGCCTCAGACACTTATTAGCTATGTGACCCTGGGCAAGTCACTTAAGCCTATTTGCCTCAGTCTCCTCATCTGTAAAATGAGCTAGAGAAGGAAACAGCAAACCACTCCAGCATCTTTGCCAAGAAAACCCTAAATGGGGTCACAAAGAGTCAGACAGGACTGAAATGCCTCAGTGACAACTACCTCAGTGCCTAGTACATAGGCATTTAAACGTTTTCTCACTCATTCATCTCCTGAGAAGTAATGTGGTGTCGTAGAAAGGGGAAAGAACACTTGACTGGCTTTGCCACAAACATTTAATCCCTCTGAGCCTCAGTTTCTTCATCTGTAAAATGAGCTGGAGAAGGAAATGGCAAACCACTCAAGCGTCTTTGCCAAGAAAATCTCAATTGGGATCGCAGAGAGTTGGACCCTACTGGACAACAGCAGCAAAGTGTAATCCAAAAGCAGGAAGTGGTCAAATTATGAAGGGCCTGAGATGTAGATGATGTTATTTTTGATCCTACAGGTAACAGAGAGCTACTGGCGTTTATTGAATAGGGAGGTGACACCGTCAGACTTGTGATATGGGAAGGTCAGTTTGGTAGCTGAATGGAGAACGGCTTGGAGTGGAGAGGAAGCTGTGGCAGGCAGACGCACCAGCAGGCTATTGCAATAGTCCAGATCTCCAGGAGAGAAGGTGGTATATATGAGAGAACTGAGGCAAACAGGTTAAGGCACTTGCCTAGGGTCACACAGATAGCAAATGTCTGAGGTCACATTTGAACCCAGGAAGATGAGTCTTCCTGACTCCAGACCCTGCACTCTGTGCACTATGGCACCACCTAGCCGCCCAAATAATTTATGATACAGCAGCAAAGGTCTTGCTGTTACTCACCATACTGTTTCCCCACTCCCAACTTCCAGCAGCTGCTCCCATGCTTGGAATTCTCTTCCCCCTCACCCCCACGTCCTAGCTCCCTTGACTTCCTTCACAACTCACCTTAAATCTCACCTTCTGCAAGAGACCCCTCACTGCTAGTACCTTCCCTGAAATTACCTGCCATTTACACTATATACAACTCGTCTGTACAGCTATTTGCATGTTGACTCCCTTGTTAAAACATAAGCTCCTTGTGGCAGGCACCATGGTTTTGCTCATCGTTTAGACAGTGCCTAGCACATTTTTTGCTAATGTTGTTCTGGCATTTTCAGTCCTGTCTGACTCTCCATGATCCCATTGGGGGTTTTCCTGGCAAAGATACTGGAGTGATTTGCCATTTCCTTAGAATGTAATAAATGCTTATTGACGTGTGAAGACAGGTATGAACTACTATTATAATAACTCAGAAAGAGGAGCAGTCTACATAATGACTTTTGGAAGGGGCTGGGAGGTGTCCAACCCTGTCAAATGAGACTAGCTGAGTCTTGAAGGAAACCAGAGAAGCCAAGAGGCCAAGATGAGGAGGGACAGAGTACCAGGCATGAAAGACAGTGGCATGCCCAAGGTCACCAGTGGGATTTGAAGCTGGGTCCTCCAACTCCAGAGGATGGTGCTTGAGATTATAAATACATATGTGTATACACATATACACAGATATAATCACAAACACATATTGGAGAGGCAGTACTGTGTAATGGAGAGTTCCTGGATTTAGGAAAACCTGGGTTCAAGTCCCACACCTATGATACATGTTGACTGAGTGACCCTGAGCAAGTCACTCACTCTGAGTATATATGTGTGTGTGTACATATATATGTGTATGTATAGATGTATAGTATCTATAGATCTATATCTATGAAATGTTCAGTCATTTTTTCAGTCATGTCCGACTTCATGACCCCATTTGGCAAAGATACAGGAGTGGTGCGCCATTTCCTTCAGTTTAATAAACATTAAGAGTTATTAAAATATGTGCCGCACAAAAAACTGGAAATTTAGGGGATGCTGCCATCAATTGGGGAATGGCTAAACAAGTTGTGGTATATGAATGTAATGGAATACTATTGTGCTATAAGAAATGGGGAGGAGATGGACTGCATATTTACCTGGAGAGGCTTATACAAATTGATGCTAAGTGAGAAGAGCAGAACCAGGAAAAACTTGTACACAATCACAGACACATCATATGTGTGACGACCAACCTTGATAAACTGGACTCTTCTTAGCAATGCACAGCTATAAGACAACTCTACAAGTCTCGGGATGGAAGGAGATACCTACATTCAGAGAAATATC
>CM053585.1:113296132-113334693 GCA_028646515.1 Pseudochirops corinnae | reverse complement strand
GGTTCTAAAATATCAGGGCAATTTTCCTTGAGAATTTCTTGAAGGATGATTTCTAGGGGGTTTTTTTGATCATGGCTTTCAGGTAGTCCAATAATTTTTAAATTGTCTCTCCTGGATCTATTTTCCAGGTCAATGGTTTTTCCGGCGAGATATTTCACATTGCCTTCTACTTTTTCATTTGTTTGGATCTGTTTAATAGTATCTTGATTTCTTATAAAGTCATTAGCTTCCATTTGCTTCAATCTAATTCTGAAGGAATTATTCTCTTCAGTGAGCTTTTGAAATCTTCCATCTGGAAAATTTGGCTTTTTAAGACATTCTTCTCCTCATTAGCTTTTTGGGCCTCTTTTGCCATTTGAATTAGTCTATTTTTTAAGGTGTTGTTTTCTTCATTGAGGTTGTTGACTCTCTTTTCATGATTTTCTTGCATCATTCTCATTTCTCTTCCCAATTTTACCTCCACTTCTCTTATTCGGTTTTCAAAATCCTTCTTGAACTCCTCCACGGCCTGTAACCAGTTCATAGTTTTCTTGGAAGCTTTTGGTGCGGGACTTCTGACTGTGTTGTCTTCCTCCCACTCCATGCTTTGATCCTTTTTGTCCCCCAAAAATGAATCTAAAGTTGGATTGCTGTGCTTGCTTTGCTTCCTTTGCCTGCTCATGTTGCCACTCAATTACTTGACTTCTGAGCTCTGCTTCCAGAGGGGAAAGCTTTGGCCCAAGTCACTGGGGTTTTCACAGCTGCTGGTGCTATTAGGAGGGCATTGTCTCTATAGCCCCCACCAGCTTTGGCTCACTGGTCACACACTTCAGGACCACCACCCAAGACTGTGATCCAGATCCAGGCAGGTTAAGGCAAAAGTGCTTAGCCTCTGAATGGTCACTTGGCTCCCCTGCAATCTGCAGGCCGGGAGCTCTGAAGCAGCCTCATGGAAGCAGCTACAGAGCTGCCACTTCTGCTGCTTCTTGCTTCAGGGGCAGAGGCCAGACTGCACTCTGTCTCCCCCCACAGATCTAGCAGAGTTCCACTGACCTTTTACTTTGTCTTTGGCATTTATGGGTTGATAATTCTGGAAACTGCTATAGCTGCTGGTGATCTACTCTCCCAAATGCTCCAGCCAATGCTGTTCGGGGCTACCTTGGGGCTAAAACTGCGGGCATACATGGAGCTGGGCTCTACTCCCAGCACTCTGCGCTGTGATGGACTATTTGAGGTCCATTTGGGGTTTTTTTGGTAAAGATACTGGAGTGATTTGCCATATCCTTCTCCAGCTCATTTTACAAAGAAACAGGCAAACAGGGTTAAGTGACTTGCCTAGGGTCACACAGCTAGTGTCTGAAGCCAGATTTGAATTCTGGCCCTAGAAGAAGCTTCCTGATTGCAAGCCCAGTGCTCTTTCCACCATGCCACCTAACTGTCCCCATAAAGGAGAGAAAAGGGAGTAAGGGGGGGAGAGGGAATAATTATCTAATTATCATTAAATAATAAATGAATGAAAAAACATTTGTGAAGCACTTGATAGGTGGTAAGCTAACATCTTCCAGCCTGTGGCAAGCTCTTTGGGGGAGGGGAAAGTGAGAAAGAAAATACCAAGAAATTATTTGAGCATGGGGTTCAAAGTCAAAAACCTGGGTTCATATCCCAGCTCTGCTACTTAATATCTGTGCTGCCATGGACAAGACATTTCTCTCCTCCTGCCTTAATTTCTTCATTTGTGAAATGGGAGGGCTAGACTACATGAGCACGGAGGTCCTTCCTTCTCTTAAGTTTTATGTTGATCCCCTCCCCACCTCCAGGTGAAGTGACCTCTCCATCCTCGGTTCCTCAGGGCACCTAGCCCATAATTCTCCCTTTGAAGGACCTCGCTTTTCCTTGTATCACAGCTCTTGTCATATGTCTTTTCCCTGCATAAATCTATAAGCATCTCTGAGGACAGGGTCTTTCCATGGTGCCTAGTGAAGCAGCCTCCTAGGACCCGGGCTCCCCCCTCTCCACCAATCACCTCTGGACCTGCTGGCCCCTAAACCAATAATCATGATAAATTGAGGCTGGATTATACAAGGCTTTAAATATTGGAATGAGGCATTGGGATTTTATTTTGTAGGCAATGGGGAGGCAGGAGACCAGGACATCTGTCCTTCCCTATCAAAGGAAGCTGAGCAACCATGGAAAAATCATTGAATCTCCCTAGGGCCATCTGCTAAATAAGAATAATAGTACCTCCCTCCCGAGGTTATGGTAGGGAAAGTATTTTGTAACCCACAAAGCAATGTAAAAGCATCAACTGTGATTACCATGCACTTGTCCATTGATTAAAAGGCCTTTTTTTCTCTTTCCCATCTCTCCCACCATATACTAATCTGTCACCAGGTGGCAGAAGAGAGGCACTTCTGAAACCTCAAGGTCAGATTTGCACTGGAAGAGGTCTCCAAGGTCCTAACCTAGACCAGCCCCTTCATTTTACAGGTGAGGAAACTGAGGTCCAGGGAAGTTGTCACTTGCCCTAAGATATCGGAGGTAAGAAGTGCCAGAAGCCAGTTCTGCACCAGGTTACAAATTCAAATTTAACCAATGAAATCACAATATTTTTCATAAGGGTAAAGCCCAATTCACAAGCATCAATTTCAACAAAGACAAGAGAATTCCCCATGGAAAGATCAGATATCAGTGCTGATAGTCCACATAGGTAACCTGGGCAAAGCCCACAACACCATCACCCTAGACTCCAGCTGGAAACGGGGAAAAGGCTCTCTGGCCCTGTAGACCTCTGGGTCCCGGTCCCAGAGCCATGACCAGGAAAGATTTAACTGGGCACAACAGCAGTTGGATGGGAGGAGGCTGGGCCCAGTAGATAAGCTAAATCCAAACCACCAACTCTTGACCCCTATAAGCATATAGGGAGGGAGAAGATAGGGCCTTATACAAAAGCCTGATGACAATGAGACTTTAGGAAGGAAAGGGGGAGGGGGTAATTGTGGAAGGAGAACCACTCCTCCCATCTGCAGATCTTTCACCATGACAATTACTTCTCTGCCTAGTCCTATCGTCTCTGCAATGCCAATCACCTGGAAGGCTGGTACTGTGATTTTGATGTCATGGGAACAGGCAGCCTTGCTGCTCACTATAGGCCATACCCTGCTGCATCCAGACCTACCTGCTTCCAAGTCCCAGGTACTGTTTTAAGGTCAAAGTGAGATCTTGAGATTCCACTCAGCAAAATTTGAGTCCAGAGAGTGGCCCTGTATTCAAGATGTAGTTGCAAGGCATAGGAAAGAACACTGGAACCTGGATCTGATTCCCATCTTGCCTTAATCTCTGTGGGCCTTGGGCCAATTACTTAAACATTGTGGCCCTCAATTTCCTCCTTTGGATTAGCAAAGTTGACCCAAAAAGTGGAAAATGATAAATATCGGGAGAGACAACAGGAAAATGGGCAGATTGAAACATTGTTGGTAGGGCTGGGAACTGGTCCAGCTATTCTGAAAACCAGTGTGGAACTATGCCCTAAATTACTAAACTTCCTACCCTTTGATTCAGTTTATACTATTGCTAGGCCGACAGCCCAAAAAGATGAAAAAGGATGTACAAAATGTGTACAAAATAGGGGTGGCTAGATGGTACAAGCCCTGGAATCAGGAGGACCTGAGTTCAAATTTGACCCCAAACACTTAACACAAAACTAGCCATGTGACCTTGGGCAAGTCACTTAACCCCAATTGCCCTACCTTCCCCTCTCCAAAAAGAAAAAAAAATGTGTACAAAATACATAGGTACAAAAACATGTACTGTATATAAAAATATTTATAGCAGCCTTTTTTTTTTGAGATGGCAAAGCTTTAGAAGCTAAGAGGTTGTCCATAAATTGGAGGATGGCTACATTATGTTATATGAATGGAACAGAATACTGTTGCTTTAAAAAATGATGAAAGGGATTGTTTTAGAGAAAGCTGGGAAGACTTGTATAAAGTGATAGAGTGGAGCAAGGAAAACCAGAAGAATGATTTATTCTGTAACAACAATGTAAAGATGAAACGTTTTTAAATTCTTAAGGACTCTGACTGATGAAACGATGAAACAAGATTCCAGAGGAGCAATGATGAAGAATGCCACCCCCACTCCCAACAGAGTGGACAGGCTCAATGTGTAGAAGGAGACACATTTTTGGACATAGCCAAATGGCATTTTTTTGCTTGCCTATGCATATTTGTCACAAGGCACATTGTTTTTCATTCTTTTTCAGTGGGAGGAGAGGTGGAAGAGAGAAAACATAAATGCTCACTAATTGAAAAAAATTTAATTAAGAAAAGTTCCTTCTCTGAAAAAATGAGTGGGTTGGACCAAAGTATTTCTGAGGTCTCAGCTCTAAATCTATGGTCACATGTATTATCCATCTAAATTATAATATCTTGGAGACAATAAATAACAAATGGGCCAAAGAAGCTACTGTTAACCTTAGTGGAAAAATAAATCAAACCAGTCTTGGCCCCAAATCTGGGCCAACCTCAGCTGTTTTGGGCTTGAATATTGGGGGTGGGGCTACCCTCTGAAAAGGGCCCTATCCTGCTACCTGAAGACCCAAGGGGGGACTCACTTCCAGTCTGTCAGCTGGGTTGGGCCAGGGTCAGAGTGGTTACCTGGCATGGGGACTTCGATCACCACAGCAAAGGAATGGGAACGATGCCCATTATGGATTAGTTCTGTGTCTGGACTAATGTCTACATCATTCCAAGCAAATGGCTCGTGCCTGAGTCTAGAAGTTCTGCTCAGACTGTGGTTTCACCACAGCTCCATCTCTGTAGAGACAGAATGTAGGAGTTATTTTATATAAATTCCAACTCTGTTTGTAATTCCTGTAGCTCATACAGTTCCAAATCGGTTTTACTGACCCATACTTTCCCTCTCTCTCAATTTCTCTTTCCCCCTTTCTCTCTTTTTTCTCCTTCCCCCCCTCTCCTCCCTTCTTCCCCCTCCCTTTTTTCTCCCTCCCTCCCTCCCTCTCTCACAAACACACACACACACTCTCTCTCTCTCTCTCTCACACACACACACACACACACACACACACACACACACGCAAGGTAGTTGAGTATAGCTGGCTTTGGAATCATAAAGATTCCTACCTGTGATAGGTTCTAGCTGTATAGCTCTGAACAATTTAACTTCTTTTTGGGTGGACAATTCTCTAAGACCATAAATTACAGATGACTTTCTCATCTGCATTAGGGGAGAGTGTTTCCCCACTGGGATTTCCCCACTCTGATGAAATCATAGACCTGGACAAAAACACACAGGTGTTAATCAACTTTAATGAAGACTGGCCATACGTTGTCTGTATGTGTGTGTGTGTGTGTGTGTGTGTGTGTGTGTGTGTGTGTGTATGTGTTAACACAGGTTAAGTTTATATGTCCTAAATATTTGTTGTGCATAGTTATATATTAAAGCTTCTACATTTAGCATATACATGTTAAACTTGTAAATCAGTGGGCTAAGACAAGAAATCTCACTTTATCTTTCACTTAAAAGTTTGTTCAGTTGTTTCAGTCATATCCAACTCTTGTCCACCCCATCTGGGGTTTTCTTGACAAAGATACTGGAGTGGTTTGCCATTTCCTTCTCCAGCCCATTTTACAGAAGTGAAACTCAGGCAGAGTTAAGTAACTTATTTGCCCAGGGTCACACCACGACTATTAAGTGTCTGAGGCCACATTTGAATTGATGGATAGGAGTCTTCCTGGTTCCAAGCACAATGCTCTATCCACTGTGCCACCCAGCTACCCATTCACTTAAAAGTACTGAGGTACCATGATGGAAAAGGCTGTCCACATCCAATGAAAGAATTACAGAGTCTGAACGCAAAATGAAGAAAACTATTTGCTCTCTTTTTTGTTTTTTGTTTCTTCTTTCTTGTGGTTCATTCCATTAGTTATAATTTTCTTTACAACTTGACTAATGTTTAATGTGAACATATATGTGGAACCTGTATCAGACTGCATGCTGCCATGGTGGGGAGAAAATTTGGAACTCAAAAGCTTGTAGAACTGAATGTTGTAAACTAAAAATAAATAAATTTAAAAGAAAAAAAATGCAAGTTAAAAAAAAAGGACTGAGTTACTAAAGTATGGATGAATGAATGGATAAATAGAAAGACAGATAATGTGCATGTATGCATACATACACACACAGAGAAAAGGGTATGGCCAGTCTTCACTAAGGTTTATGAGATTGTGGTCAGAGCACTTCATGCCAAACTGAGACCTTATAAAATGCAGAGGCCATATGATACAGTGGCAAAAACACTTGACTTTGAGCCAGGGGACATGCATTCCAGAATTCCAGATCCTCCATTTACTAGTTTCCATGGCTACAGGCATCTCTGAGCATCACTTCTATTTATAAAATGATGACAGTAAGCCTTGTACTACTAATTTTACAAGGAAGTTGTCAACTTCAAAGTATTATGTGAAGATGCAGCATTTTTAAAACTATTCAATGATACATTAATTGTACATTGATACATACCCTGAGCCTGGTTCACCAAATACAAAATGTCTGCAGACCCTCCCAACTCTTTCCCCCTCTCTGAATGCTCTCTCCTCTCAGTCACCCAATGCTCACATCTACCTTAGTTCCTGGTGTCAGAAGTAACCTATTTGTACCGAGGGACATGAAGCACCCTCTCCATATTATTTTAGGGCCTGAGATCAAACTGAGAGGATACTGGGAGGGAAGAGGTCCAAGAAGGAGATGTAGTATTATCTACTTTATTTATACATGTATATATATTTTCATATCTTTACACACAATGGCTTTCAAAGCAAATCATTTTTGCCTTGCACTGTAACCCACCCCGTCCTCATCCTCTGTATGACCTAGAGCTCGGTATCTGGTGCACAGCCCATCTCCCCCTGTGGCATGGTCCCCACCTGGTCAGGGAAAACAACCCTTTAAGTCTCTAAATGGGGCTCAAGAGCGTGCTCTTACTGCCTACACCTGGAGACAGCGAGCAGAAAAGAAAAATATTCCAATCCTTGAAATGGTCCCCAAACTCAGCCCCCAAGAGCTCCCAGGATCCCACTACCCACCACCTCCTCTTCCATACAAGCTTCCTATTGGCAAAGACCCCCAGCAGAGTTCCTCAGACGAAAAGTGTGGGAGTAGGGGAGAGGAAAGAGAGATCCAGGAGGGCCCTTCAGGAGTGGGAGCTCAGGGCATGGCGGGCTGAGTAGCGCTGTCGGGCATGTTTCTCACAATACAACTCATCACCCACCCAGAAGTGGCCCCGCATCTTCAGGTTTAGCCCACAGTCCAAACAGGTATAGCAGCCAGGGTGTCGATACCGCCCATCCTGTATCCGTACAGCCTGGTTCCTGCAGGAGGAGGGAGGAAGTGTTACTAACCAGTAACACCAACAATGCAGGAGGCAGTAAGCCGGATAAGGGTGATGTACCAGGAACCTAGTCTTCTAGGGACTAATCCAACGATGGAGTGGGAAGGAAGGGGAGCAAAAAAAAAAAATCACAGAGGGAAAGACTGGAGACCTGATTCCTTTACCCAAAGGGATCATCATGTCTGTCTATTGATAGCAGTCCCCAACAGGGAAATCCATATCTACCAGTAGATCTCAAAATTGATCATTTTCTCCCTCTCCAAAATTTGCCGGGACTCAATGGAGGACAAACAGCAACATTGCCCGGGTCCATTCAGGGGCACAAGCCCTGGCCCTCGAAACACATATAGACACACACACACTGGCACACACTCACATACCCCCTAGTGATCTTGGGACTTCAGAGAAATGAAAAGGAGTCCTCCTCCCCAGAAAGGTTAAGCAGAGCTTGAGATGGGGACCATGATGCTTACTGAATCCACTTGCTACCCCATTTGAGAAGAAGATAAAGGACAGAGAGCACAGTAGAAAGGAATAGCTGTGAGAAGTATTCTGAGGGAGAAGAAAAAGAATTCAGAAATAAAGACCTTTGAAAAAAAAATACTGATTACCTTGCATGTAAAGCTCTATGGATTTATACTATTCAAATTATTTTCACATCTATTACTCGTTCCTCTGTCTGTCTTTTAAGTCCAACATGGCCCCAAGCTACGGACCTAGACTTCTCCTACATTATTTCCATTCCCAAATTCTACAGTCCAGCTAAGGATGGCTTTCTTGCTGTCACTCATATGTGACAATCCAACAATCCATCTCCCACCTCTGCAGCTTTGCATGGCCAGGCCTTCGTGCCTGGCATGCATGCACTCTTAGAGTGCATCTCTGGTTTCCTTGGAAACTCAGCTCAAATGCTACCTCTTTCACATAGAAAAAAACTTTCCTGATCCCCCCCTCTTCACACACCAACCCAGTATCATCCACTTGGCCGATAAAGTGAAGGTCTGACCATGTCACACCCTTCCTCAATTACCAGTGGTCCCCTGGTACTTCCAGGATTTAGAGCTCTTTCTAACCTGCTCCCTTCTTCTTGAGTCACTCCACAGACCCCCTGACCCAATGACACTGGCCTCCTCCATCTCTTGTATCTATGGTTTTGTACTGATACCCTGTGCCTGGGATTGCTGCCCTTCCCCATGGCCATCTCTTAGAATTCCTGGCTCCTTCAAGACTTGGCTCGATGCCACCTTCTTCAGGAGGCCTTTCTGAGTTTCCCCGGCTGCCAAGGCCGCTAGGGTTACCATTTACTGTCTGCATCTTGTATGTATTCACTTATATACCTATTATCTTCCCTATGAGACTGTGCACTCCTTGAGAACAAGGACTGTTTCCTCCTTTCTTTGGATTCCCAGGGCTTAAGAGGGTGCTTGACATTTTAGTATATGCTTGCTGACTGATTAATCTACCCCTCTGAAGGAGATGGAGAAAAGAAGGAAAGAGAGGAGAAGAAGATAAGGTAATAAAGATGTTCCCTTGGAACTGAAATTGTCCTTGAAAACAAGGGGGTCTTTCTTCCAGCTTTGCCTCACCCTGTCTCAAGTCCCAAGGCTGAGGACATCACTGCCCATTTCTAAGAGGCCCAAATGGCACCAGTATCTGCCCTATCCTGGAACCACCATCCAGTCCCTCAACCTCCCCTTTCCAGGAACCACACTCACGTGATATTGGTGTTGCATTTCTCACAGATGTGAAGTCTGGGTGGTGTGGTCTGGGCAGTACCAGCTGGCCGGGAGGCCAGCGGACTCAATGAGCTCGGCAGGTAAGTAGACGTGCCATCTACAGAAGAAATACAGACAGTGCCACAATTACCCTCTGCACCAGAGAATTTCCCTTCACTATCTAATGTCCCAAACCCACCTCCCCAAGATCATCTGTTTGAACATTAAATCATATACATGTCCAGCCTTATGTTAATTGCTTCTGGTGTCTTCCTTGGCCTCCTGAACATCTCTGCTTTGCATTCAAGGCCCTCTATAATCCCACCACAGTCTACATTTCAAGGCACATCTCCTACTACTCCTTTATATGGAACCCTCCATTCTGGCCAGACCCCACAAGACTCTGTTCTCTGTATTTGCCTTTTACTGCTTGACTTTTGCTCTTGACATGACTGCCACCTAGATGCCCTCTCCTTTAGTCCTACCTATTCCATGAATCTCTCCCTAATCACCCAAGCCCAAAGCAAACCCCTTCTGCCTGTGATATCTTACAGCACCTGCTGTCTGGAGCCCTCATTTGGCACTTAGCATATACAATTAACTCTGTGTGAGTATTTGCTCTATCTTGCAAACAAGATTTCAGGTTACTCACAGGTGGACAGAGATGGGGATAGGAACTGCAGCTGTGATTATATTGGTATAGGGTGTTCTCTGAGAGTTGCTTAGAGCACTGAGAAGTTAAGTGACTTGCCCAGGATCACACAGTTATGGGCCGCTAGGTGGTGCAGTGGTTAGAGTTCTGGGTCTGAAGTCAGGAAAATGTGAGGTCAAGACACTTACTCGTGGCATGAACCTGGGAAGTCACTTAACCTCTGCTGTCTGAGTTTTCTCATCTTTAAAATGGGAATAATTATAGCACCTACCCCTCAGGGTTGTTGTGAGCATCAGATAAAAAAATAATTGCAAGACACTGATACATAGTAAGTTCTATATAAATGTTAGCTATTATTATCATCATGATTTATTGTCACTATCATGTCAGAAAGCAGTCATTAAATATTTATTAAACACCCACTTATTAAGCCAGGCTCTATACTGAGTGCTGGCCATACAAAAGAGGCAAATGACGGTCCCTGCCCTCAGGAAGCTCACATTCTAACAGAGACAACCACAAACAAATATGTACAAACAAGCTGTCAACAGAATAGGCAGTGACAGAGGAAGGAAAGAGAACTGAGGAGGGCTGGGAAACGTTTCCTGTAGAACACCGGATTTTAGCTGAGACTTAAAGGAAGCTGAAGAAGCCAGCAGGTAAAGATAAGGAGGGAGAGCATTCCAGACCAGGAGGACAACCAGAGAAAATGCCCAGAGCCAGAACTGGAATGTGTTGTTTGTGACACAGCCAGGAGCCCAGCGTCATTGGATCAAAGTAGCCTGTGTCAGGGAGTAAGGTGTAAGGAGACTGGGACGGGGAGGAGCTTGGTCATGAAGAGCTTTGAACAACAGACACATGGCTGTAGGCAAATGAGTGATGAGATGAAGAAGAGAAAACAGGGACTTCATGGAGAATGGCCTCAAATTTTTCTGTAAAATATAAATCAAAGTTCTCAGCTAAGATGGTGGAGGGACTGGGAGCCATAGTAGGCTTGGGAGGGGTGAATGAGATGGTGAGTTGATGAAGGATGTATAGTAGGATTGTCTAGTAGCAGTGAAAGCCCGAAAGAGAGAGAGAGAGAGAGAGAGAGAGAGAGAGAGAGAAGAGGTGAAGATAGCAGATGGCAGGGTGATCTAAGGCTGAGGCTTAGCAGAATGAAATCATAAATATGATAAGGGGCCAGGGACTCAAAGAAGAGAAGAGTTTTGAGTTGAACCGATTCAACAAGGGATCAAGATGGGAAAAAGAAGAGAGAGTGGCTAGTGCAGGTTAATGGCCTGGGAGAAAACTGAAGGCTCATTATAATTCTAGGAATACAAAGATTAAGAGGTTAGGAAAGGAAGGCAGAGGGAAAGATGGAAAGTCAACAGATTATGTTCAGATGAGGGAATTTCTCAATTCTTAAACATGGAGGTGGTGCTTTTGTGGGTTGTTTGTCCTTGGTTCCCCAAGAGGACCAATGACATCAGGAAGGTGGTCTTGACTTGTAAGTGAACTGGATTTAAGTGAGACAGGGCTGTGCAAAGTCACCAACCTCATTCTCTCCTCCAGAGCCATCTGGACCCAATTTGTGGGTGATGGCAAGACCAAGCGTATGACCATCTTTGTGTGTGGCTGAACTGGGGTGGAGGAGTAGGTCATGGAAAGTAAGTAGGCTAAGAAATTGAGTTGTTAGGGTGTTTGAGGGAGAGTCAGTATGTATACTAACGGCCCCTAGTAGGACGGCAAGAGTTGGGGATGAGAAAAATTGTGAGCCAGACACCAAACTCATTGGGGAAGGCAAAGGTGTGACGTAAATGCCTGTAGACAAGAGCCACCAGGATTGTTGACTGAATGGTAGATATGAACAGCAAAGTGTGTCAGATATTGTGTTTTATAGTTCTTTGAATCCCCCTTGACCCTTCCTCTGTGTCTAGCACCAAGGGCCCTGGGGCCTCTACTCTGTCCTTACCTTTCTCCTCGGCCTCCAGTGCCTCCTGTAGCATCCTGAAGGAACTGGACTGCCTCGGGGCTGTCCGAGCCTCCAGGTTCTCCTGTAACATCTTGAAGACCTCAGAATCTTCCTCTAGGTAAGGCCCTCCCCCTTCAAAGTCCACACTGTGGAGAATGAGGCAGGAATCAGAAGTGATGGAGGTAGGGAGGAGATTGGGGGGGGGAGCTAGGGGGTGTCAAGGGACCTAATGGCTGGAGCGATGGCCTGGGGCCAAAAGGGCACAAGCCCTCAAGGAGAGCTGCGTAAAGTGAAAACCTCTACCCCACTCCTGCTCCTCCCAAGCCCACCGCAGGATTCCTGGGCTCCAGCCTCCCTCTTCCAGCTGCAGGCTGTTTTCTGACCAAACCTCAGCCCTTTGGCCCCAGATACAAGCCTTCCTAAGGCCCACCCTCCATACCTGCGCTTGGGGCTAGAGGATCGGGAGCCTCGGAAGCCCCCTGGGGAAGGTGGCAGCACCCAGACCGCAGAGTCGCCAGCTCGACCAAGCCCAGCCTGGAGGAAGAAAAGTAGAAGGAGGCGAGGGAGGAGCAGGAAGAGGATGGGTCATCCGGGGTGGAACACACCCCTTACTCTTGTTCAGCCAACTCGTTCTCCTGCTAAACACTAGAGGGCACGTCTTTCTCACTGACCAGGAAAACTGACATTCTCCAGGTGCAGGGAGGGATGACCTTAGAATAAGAAACTCCCAGCACGTCAGACCTGGGGCACTAAACCTTCCACTTTACAGAGGGGGAAACTGAGGCCCAGATAAGGAAAATGAGCTGGAGGAGTGGTGGATAGAGCACTGTACCCAGAGTCAAATTTAGTCTCAGAGATTTACTAGATGTGCAACCCTGGGCAAATCATTTAACCTCAATCTGCCTCAGTTTCCTCAATTTTAAAATGGAAATAATAATACATCTGCCCCCCAGAGTTGTGAGGATCAAATGAGTTAATAATAGGAAAGCACTTAGCACAGTGCCTGCCATATAGGAAATGTTTAATAAATACTTATTTCCTCCCTTCTTTCCCTTCTTCTTTCCTTCCTTCCCTTCCTTCTCCTTCCTTACTTCTGTCCCTCCCTTCTTCCCTCTCTCCTTCCTTCCCTTTTTCTCTCCTTCCTTCTCTCCCTCCCTTTTTTCTCCTTCCTTCCCTCCTTCTGTCTTTTCCTCCTTTCCTCCCTCCCTCCTTCCCTCTTTCCTTCTCTCCTTCCCTCTTTCCTTCTTTCTCTCCCTTTTCTTTCCTTCTCTCTTTCCCCCTTCCTTCTTTCCCTCCCTTTTTCCTCCTTCTTTCTCTCCTTCTTCTCTTCCTTTTTTCCCTCTCCCCTTCCTTCCCTCATTTTCTACCTTCCTCCTTTTCTCCTTCCTTCCTTCCCTCTTTCCTCCTTTTTCCTGTTTCCTTCTCGTTCTCCTTTCCTCTCTCCTTCCTTCCCTCCCTCTTTTTTTGCCTTTCCTCTCTTATTCGCTAACTTCCTCTCTTTCTCCCTCCTTCCTTCCCTCTTTCCTTTCTTCTTTCCTTCCTTACTAAGGCTCACAGTGAATAAGAGTCCACCCAGGTCTCCTGACTCATTCTTATACTCATTCCACCTCTCTACACACTCATTCCCAATAGCTCCAAAAAGGCCCCTCACTTTTGTTCTCAAGTCAGAAGGGACTTGGAGGCCACCTTGTCCACCTCCCTCATTTTACAGTCAAGAAAGATAAGACCTGGAGAAATGCAGAAATGACATGCCTAGAGTCACCGAGGTGGTGAGCTCTCAGACGTGGGGATATGAACCTAGGTTCTCTGACCTCAGAACTAGTGCTCCTCACACTGCACCTGGATGTTTAGTGAGGATGAATGCTTTAACACCCTAGGTCTACCTCAATGTGCTATATGTCCAAGGACTGGGGTAGCAGGCCCCTAGAATGCTTTCTCCCTTACAATATCTGTAGTTCAGGTTTACTCCACAGGCTATGTGAAAATCAGTGCCTGCTTATCCCCTGTGAAACTGGAAGAGAGTGTACTAACTGGTATCAGTGTCCCAGAAGGTCAAAGTTGGAAGGGATCACTTTGTCCAACTCCACTGTTTCACAGATAATAAATATCACAGAGCCAAGATTAGAAGCCAGTCTCCTGACTCTTGGGCCAAGGCCCATTCATGGCCATAAGCTGCCTCTCAGTTGCAGGTGAGGATCCTGGGTGTTGTTTTAGGGTTGCCAGTTGTTTTAGGGCTGCCAGCCCACCAGGAAGTTGCTCAGATTCTCTAGGGAAAAAGCCAAGAAGAGGAGTAGCTAGGTGGCACAATGAATAGAGCACCAGCCCTGGAGTCAGGAGGACCTCTGTTCAAATCAGGCCTCAGACACTTCACACTTACTGTAAGCCATGTGACCTTGGGCAAGTCACTTAACCCCAACTGCTCTGCTCTCCCCCCACCAAAAAAAACATTAAAAAAAAAAAAGCCAAGAAGAAAAGGACCTGGTTGTTTGTAGAGGCAGTGTAATGTCATGGAAAGAAATACTGCCTCTGAAACACATAAAGTTCAGTGACCATAGCCAAGTCATTCAGCTGCTCTAACCTCAGTTTCCTCATCTGTAAAGTGGGCATAATAATACCTACAGTACTTGACCTCACAGGGTTGCTGAGGGGAAAATGAAACCATTTGCACAAACTATAAATGGTTGTATAAATGACAGTTGTTACTAAAGGAGAAAGAGATCCAGATTGGGTTGGACCAGGGTGATCAGGCCTGAAGGGATGGATGGGCAGTGTTTGAGAGAGGAGACTCTGGTGGTATTATTGCAAAGGAGAACAGGGAGAAACAAGGATTTCCTGGAGGTGAGGAAAGATAATGGGGACTTAAGTCCTGCCTAATTTGGGAGGAGCCAGGGCAAAGAGGGAGAGGGGATGCTTCAAACAACAGAACGGCTTCGGTCAAAGTCACTCTTGACAAGGCCACTTTAACCTGGGACACCTGTATACCTGAGCTGGACTCAAGATAACTTGAGTCAACGAGGTACTGTAGGAATAGAGTACAAGGTCAAATTCAGCCTCAGGCACTTGCTAGCAATGTGACCCTGAACTACTCACTTAATCTCGGGCTATCTCAATCCCCTCATCTGCAAAATGGGGGTCGGCATGGGCAGAGGGACTGGACTCCTTTGGAACTCTAAGGCTCCTTCTGTCTCCAAATCTGTGATCTTCTGAGATCTCTTCTATAACTGAAATTTACCATTTCTGAATCTGCTAGGTTAGGAAGACCCAGATTTGAATCCAGCCTGAGACATTTGCTATCTGTATGACCCTGGGCAGGTCACTTAACTTCATACTGCCTCGATTTCCTTATTTGTGAAATGGAAATAATAACAGCACCTACCTCTGAGGGTTGTTGAGGATGAAATGACATAACATTTGTAAAATGCTTAGTGCACAGCAGGTGCGTAATAAATGGTTCTTTCCTTTCCTCCCATTGTACCTCAGCAGCACCCAGAAGAAGGCTGCTTGGCCCCCTTCACATTGGCCTTTCTAAGCCCTGGATATGTAGGATGCCAAAGGAGAAGCCTGCTTTCAGCAGGTGGGATGGGTATAGGGTGAGGACATGGAAAAGTCCCCATCCCTCCCTTAGCTGCCCAGCACAAACTTCCCTATAGCCCGAGTGCCTCAGAGCACAAAGGACAGCTCCCTTAGAGATCTAGCCCTGGTCCTCACTGTCCAGGTGAGGAAACAAACCCAGAGAGGGGAGGGGATTAACTCGAGGTTATATGGGGCATTAGCAACAAAGCTGAGGCTGGACTGTGGCACTCCGGAATAACAGGCCAGAGCTCCTTCCCCAGGAACACCCAACCACTCTTTCCTCCCAAATTCAGGCAGAATGACAAGAAAGCACCACGCACAGACTTCAACTTTAGAAACTTGTTCCTTGTAAGACACCCGGACCCTGGGCCTTAACTAGGGCAATAATAACAACAATCATAACAGCTATTAATCGTTATTATTAATTAGTGATAAACGCTACCATTTATGAGCACTTTAAGGTTTGCAAAATTCTTTACAAGTTTTATCTCATGTGATTGTCATAATAACCCTAAGGGGCAGGCACCATTATTATCCCCTTCTCACATGTTAGGAAACTTAGGCAGACAGAGAAGTGACTTGTCCAGAGCCACAGAGCTAGTATCTGAAGCAGGATTTGAATTCAGGTCTTCCCAACTTCAGGTCCAGCCTTCTACCCACTACACTGTCACAAACTGTTCCTGGAACAAGCAGACACTCTCCCCTATTGGAGAGAAGAGATAGGATATTGTCCCATGGGGGAAGAGGGAGATACCGCCCCCCAATACCAATTCCATGGCAATGCTGAAGAGCATGATGGAACAGGAGGGAAGTTCACCCCAGCCCACCATCAGAGATATTTCAATTTTTCTCATTATTCTTGCTAACTAGGTGCTCAAGCTTTATGATTTCTATATTGCTAAAGAATCACAAGTGTTACCCTCTCAATGTGTTGTTCTAGGACAAAGCTCTGGTCACCTCATCTTAGCTGAAGCTTTTCTAGGACCCTGAGGCTCCAGCGGAAACTTCAATGAAGAAAAGGAAGTAGAGGTGTCTCCTAAAACCTCGTGAGCTGTCTGGTGTAACCCTCTTCATAGAATCAATCATCTCGCCCCATCTCACCTATCCAACCTTAGCTTCCCTTCTCCCTAATGACAGCCTCTGACTCCTCCCAGGCTGGCTTGTTCATCATCTCCCCATCCATAAGCTTCACCTCCACCTTTACTCCTGCTCTCCCCTCACACTGTCTACTGCTCTAGTCTAAAATATCTTCCTACTTCTCTTCACCTAGCTTTCAAGGCTTAGATTAAGTCCCATGTCTTCCATGAAGCCTCTCCTGACTTCCCCTAGTGAGCTCCTGCTTCTCTGAACCTCTACTAAATTTAATGTAAAAATCTTGAAAAGAGAGACTATTTCTTTCTGCTATATCGCTCCTGCATCATGGTAGGTATAGTCAGTAATCAGACATTCGACCAATCAAACTTTTCTCCCAAAAGTGACCCTTCTACCCCACCCTCCATCCCCAGAAATCCTTTGCCCCATGGGAGGCCAGCTCTGGGGGCTAGCAGCCAGACACAATCCCCCTCACCCCAGCAGCTGGATACTATATGTCTCACCCCCAACAGCTGGAGTACATCCCAACAGCACCCATGCCCTCCTCTTAAGGGGACTTGGGCCATGACCAGGAGACAGTAGGGAGGTGGGAGAGGTGAATAGAGAGGAGTCATATACGAGGAGCATATACAGAATCAGAACATGGCCCCATCCCAGGAGGGACAGGATGATGCCAGGAGCTGTCGAAACTATTAAAAAATAGGGAAGCAGGGTAAAAATGAGGAAGAGCAAGCCTTGCAGCAGGGGTTTGGAAGTGCTGCGAGGGGGAGGGGGATACGACTTGGAACAGAGGAGGAATTTCTCAGGGGACGGAGTAGGAGCCAAAAGGGAAGCATCCCAACAACAGCAGCAAAACTATTTCACTCTCAGCCCAAGAGAAACACAAAAGCAGGGAGGAAGCCAGCAAGTGTGGGAGCCGAGGCTTTCGGGAATTGAGAAAAACCGAGGGGAGGTGCTGAACAGTGCTGGCACAAGAGAACTCATCCCATGGGTGCAACACTGCCAGGAAAGCATAAGCATCCCTCCACCTGAGCAGTGAGCAGAGAGTAGAGGCAGGAGAAAGCATCCTTCTCCTCCCCAAGGGGCTGCCCTAAGCCCCAGGGTCCCAGGCCCAGGTAGGCCCAGGTGCGGCCCAGGCAGCCCATGACTCCTTTTCCCCAGCATCCTGCCCAACCCTGTCTCTTCCCTACCTGCTTGTTGCTAAGATGGCCCCGAGAGTTCAGGTGTTCGGAATAGACAGAAGCCGGGGAATACGATAAGCTCTGGAAACTGAAACAGAAAAAAGAGAAATGTTTGACCCTGGTTCCTTTATCACAAGCAGGGTAAGGACAATGACCACCCTATACTCCCTACAAGAATTTAGGAGAAGGGGCTGGAAACAGGGGTGTCAACTAGTGACTAAATTAGAAGGGTGGGGAACCTGCAGCCTTGAGGTCACATGTAGCCCTCTAGGTCCTCAAGTGCACTTTTGAGGACCTAGAGGGCTACGTGTGGCCTCGAAGCCACAGGTTCTCCACCCCAGGACTAAAACAACAGAGGTTTCCAGCCAATTAAATGTGAAACTGGTCCCAGGTGGCCCCATGTCCCGGCTCTCACCTGCTGCTATTCACCACCTCTCCTGGCAGGGTGTGGGAGCTGGCAGGGGGTGGGGTGCAAAAAGAGCTTCGGGATGGTGGAGGGCTGAGGGAAGCTGGGCTGGAGTAAGAGGACCTCAGTGAGGTCTGGCTGTCAGTTCTGGTCCTCATGGGAGTCTGAAGGGAGAAAAGATCCTGTGAAGAAGAAGCATTCCAGGCAACAAGGCTCCTATGGGCAGGCCAGAGATGGGAGTGGGATATCGTACCTGGAAACAGGAAGCAAGTTCCAGGGAGCTCCCACCATTGGTTTGGCCAGGAGAAGATGCCCGAGACCTGGGGAATGGGGGAAGAAAGAGAATGATGAGGAAGATCTTAAAATACCAAAGCTAGAGAGGCCTTTTCTTTTTTCAAAAGTGACTTGCCCAGGGTCACACAGCTGGCAAGTGTCTGAGGCCAGATTTGAACAGGCCCTCCTGATTCCGGGGCTGGTCCTCTATCAACTGTACCACCAGAGGGGCTCTTAAAGGTTTCATACCTAGAACGGGACCTGAGAGGTAAAGTCCAACTCCTTCATTTTACAGATGAAGAAATTGCAACCCAAAACCATGAAATGATGTGCTCAAGGCCATGCAAGAAGAGCTGAGGTTGAAACCCTCTTATTTTACCCCCTGTGCTCTTTCCACCATTTCACCTTGTGCCCCATCATTTGGTCTGACCCTTGGCCAAAGGCCAAAGCAGCTGGTTTCTGCCTGTCTTTGCACTTTCATACTTAGCTTGCTTAGAAAACTTTTTGACACCAAGAGTTGAGTTTTATTCACCTGTCTCTTTTTTTTCAGCCCTGTAGGTTCTCCAATGCGGTATGGGGCTGAAAAAACGTTTGTTGAATTGGAAATGCCCGCTTGTAATTTTATTGATGAGGAAATTGTGACCCAGAAACTGAAAGGGACTTTCCCAAGGTGACACAGTTAGTGACAGGGCTGGGAGGAGCCCAGGTCTTTCAGATCCCCGTTTGATGATCTTTCCTTCCCCTCCACTGTACAGCCCTGCCCTAAACAGAAGAAGACTTCACCCAATTTCTGGCCCAACTCATCGTGGGGCTGAGTCCCAAGCCCTCAATCCCAGAAGCGAGATTTCAAGGGAAGCAGGCTTGCCAGGGTGGGAGACACCACAGAACCTCTTGTCGTCTTTATCTGTAAAACAGGGGTGCTAGAACCCATCCTGTGAGGTGCCTGCACTGATTCTGAGGGTCAAGTAAGGTAACATAGCAAGAGTGACGACGGTGAGCATTGACAGAATACCTTAGAGCTTACAAAGCACTTTACCTATATTATCTCATTTGATCCTTACAACAACCCTGGGAGGTGGGTGCTATTATTATCACCATTTAACAGCTGAGGAAACTGAGGGAGACAAAGGCCAAGTGACTTTCCAGGGTCACACAGCTAATAAGCAGCTGAGGCAGGGTTTGAACTCTGGCCTTCCTGACTACCCCCACTGTACTACCCACCTGCCTGCCCCTCTCTCTCTCTGTATATATCTACATCTATCTATATCTATATCTATATCTATATCTACATATCTGTCTATAAAAGCAGTCAATAAAGTCTCCAATGCTTCCTAGATGTGGGGGGCGGGGGGGTTCCACAGGGCAGCACCAACTACTAGGTAATACCACTTCCCTTACCTCATCCCTGTTCTGGATACCCCTTCTAGATCCTTCCTGTGAAGGTCCTGGGTTTAGGAACTGGTTTTGAACTGAAAACTGGAAGTCATTAAGGGGCCAGGAGCTGGGCCAAGGATGGGGGAGGGGTGTCCCAGGGGAGATTAGGAAGAGGTGGGAGGAGGAAGGAGGTGACCCTCCCCTACCACCACTGCCTTGTCCTAGGCACCACCACATAAATTCTTAGATGTCTGGCGGCTCTGTGGGAAAGTTAAAAGAAACCTCATTTACCACTCCACATTCTAGCCTTTAGCCACTTAAGGGAAGGGGGAAAGGGGAGAATCAGGAAAGGGAAGTTCAGGGCACCGGGCCCAACAAAGAATGGTCCCTCTGCCCTTTCTCTACTTCAGAGTTTCTGAATCCCACAGAAGTGAACCCCAAGACAGAGGACAGGGTGGGAGCGGGTTAGAAGAGCAGAGAAATGCATTCAGCAAGAAAAGGGGAATTTGCCATAGAGGCCTTGACCTGCCAGGTGTTGCGTTGGAGTCCTGAGGGACTTGGCTGCAGTTTTACCAACCCTGGTGGGGCCTGGAGGGGGAGGATAGATCATGTTCTCAACTCCCCCACCCCTATTCGGCCTGTTGCCTGCTGTGGATTTTGGTCCTATTCCCAGATGCCATGAGGCCCTTCCCGTCCTCAGGAACCACTTCTGTAAACACTCACAGTCCAGAAAGGCATGAAGGAGTGGCTAGAGGAGGCCAAAGACGGCAGAAGCAGAACGGCATCAGGTTTACTAAATTTGGCCACTCAATGCCACTCTTGGCCCAGGGCACCAATGTCCCCTGGAGACCATGGTGGCTTCTAGCATTGTGAAAAGTGGAGGCATAGAAGGACAAGCCCGTGCCCTCTCCAAATGAGAAAAGCACAAGGAGACAATACAGTGGAGACCATGACTCAGGCCAAAGGGTACTCCTCCCAGAGGTATCTCCTGGCTTGGGGATGTCTCTACATTCCTGGTCTCTGAGTCACTAGGGCACCCAACCCCAGAGAGCCACTTGTCTCCCCCATAACCCTTGCCTTCAGGCTCAACACCCCACCATACCCACTGGCTCTGCCTTGAACTTGGAAGGTGGTAACAGCAAAAGCAGAGTAAGAGAGAAGGGCTAGAAAGGACCACGGAGCCAAGGTAAAAGAGGGAGCTAGGACATGGAGTAAGCTTTTACAATTCAGATACCATCCTCTACACCCCTGCCTAAGGTGTTACTGCTCCATCTCTAAGATGCCAAGGGGGATCCCAGCTCATGAGAGACACCAAACCACAGCTGCTTCCCCCTCACCCCTGAGGAGCTCCCATGTCCCGCCCATGCTCACGCCCTGCACACTCCTAGGAACCAGTCAAACCTGGGCAACCAGGTGCCTGATGCCAACCCGCCCTGCCCTGCCCACAGCTGCACACCTAGATCGGGAGCACCCACCCTCCAGTGAGCTTACAGAAACAGAGGTGCCCACCCAGATTCCCTACCTCCTTCACCCTCTGACTGAAGGATGGCCTGGGGTCCCAGTACCACCTCTGCCCAGAATTTCACTCCTAATGCCTGATGAGACATCCACTCCAAGTATCATGGGAGCCCTGGGGACCATGTCAGTGGTACTTGGGTAAGAGGAAGACACTAATTATTAGGTAAAAAAGGGCCCATAAACTACCTGTCCAGCTGCAACCGCAGAGGGGATGGGCTCAGCTTAATCTTACTCTGTGCCTCCGCGTGAAGCATGCTTCCTGCATTCTCCCCATTGATGGCCACAATGACATCCCCAGGTCGGAGGTCAGCAGCTTCAGCTTTTCCTCTCTCAGTCACCTTCAGAAGATTAGGAATCATGGGTCAGAAGTGGCTCTGTTTAATGTGGGGAGGTATTCCCTACTCCCACCCCCACCCCAAAACAGTAAAAATTTATCTCTGACATCTCCTACCACCATAATCTGAACTTCTCATCCTTTCCAGGTATCTATTTTATATCCTATTTCTTAAGAACTTGTTCTCAGCTGACCTTCAAGAAATCCCCTACCCCCACAATATAAACTTCAGCTATCTGATAAGAGAGAATTACATTTTCATATGGGACTCTGATATCGGGAAATCCTTCAAGGCCCCAAAGTACCTAATTTCTAATGGTGAAATTTCAGGCACAGTTTTGGCCTGAATGACTTGCACCCAGATGAGGGAGGGAGTGGGGAAGGAGGAGGATGGCACTGAAGGAGATTCCGTAGCACCAGTCCTGATCTCTAGACCTCTCACTGTGATAGTCACCCCAGATGGTTACCAATGATTAGGGGGAAAAGGAGAAGGAGAAGAACAGGCCCTATGGTTAGACACTTGTAATTCCTGGGTAGCCTGGACCAAAACACACACACACCCTTTCTTCCCATGGCAATGCCATCCCTCCCCCTCAATCATTCCCAGATATGCATTTTTAAAAAGTAGGTAAGTCATTAGGAGTGAGGGGGGAAATGGACAATCAAGTGTTTGTTCTCGATAATAACAGCTAATGTTTCTATATAGCACTTTTCGGTTTGCCAAGGGCTTTACCCAAAATAGCTCATTTGATCTTGATGCCAGTCTGCTCCCATTCTTGCCCCATAGGAACCACCCACCCCTTCCTTACCTTGGACACCACGATAGGCATGTGGAAGTCTCTACCCCCAGTGATGCGGAAGCCCCAGGGTGCAGGCCCTGTTACGTCCACAGTCAGTGCCATGTCTGAGACCGGAAAGAAATAAACAAGATGGGAGCTGGGGGAGGCACGGGAAACAATCACATGGCGGTTGTGGGGTAAGGGGAGAGGAAGTGACTAAACCCACTGCAGAGGAACAATTTCACTTCTGGCCCCCCCCCCCCCCCCCACCGTGGGAGGAGGTGAATGAATTTCCCCCTTGTATCCTAAAAACTAGAGACTCCCAGGAAATCAGCCACCCAAGGTAAGTGGGCTGGCATGTCTTGGAGAGTAGGTTGTGAGTGGTGGAAACCATCATAGTTTCCTCTCTCTTTCAGCACCCCATCATGCAGTGTGGTCATCATGCCTTATGAGAATCTGACTTCTCGTCTCTCAAACCTACAATATAACCTATTTCCTCCTGCCACTCCCACACTTAAAGAGGTAGGGGAAGAGGAAGAGGTGGTGAGAGAGCCCAGAACTGGGGGACAGAAACCTTAAAAGGCCAAAAGGATGCATCCATGCACATTCATGTGTACAGGCATTCTGTGGACCCTACACTCAGCAGGGCTGGAATCACGAGTAAGACCCAAAGATGATGTGGATGGTGTGTGAGTAAGAAGATGAAGGGCCAGCACTGCTCAGAGAAACAAGGACATGCCCCCACCACCTACCAACCCCCGTCCCTCTTGGGGTGGGGGTGGGGGATTGGTTGCCCTTACAGCAGTTATGCTATGGTTTTAGAGGGGAAAAAAAAACCCTGTTTAGTCCTTTGATATGCCAAGAACATTCAATGCTCAGTACTAGCCAAGCTACAGGAAGCAACCTGCTCTTGGAATCAACAGACAGGCCTGATGGTGGGACTCTGGGTGCTCTGGGGTGGTGGCTGGCAGGACGAGGGATGGGCATCCTTTCCTTCCTCTTCCCTTTCATTGGACAAGGAAACTTTTCCAGCAGTCTTGCCCTTCAGAGACTTTCCTAAGCCTTCAGTCCCCAAGCTGGGATTGAGCAGGAAATGTCTATGCCAGTCTGGGGATACCACCCTGCCAGATACCCACCCAGATAGGTCCTAGGCATCCTTCCTTGCATCCTATCCATCCAGTCTGACACACTAGACCTCTGCTAGAAGCAGAGCTGGACAAGAAGAGAGAGCAGCAAACACAACCAGTACAGTCCCTGACCCCCATAATTTACTCCATGAACCCTAGAATGCCCCGCTTCTTTTTGAGAACACCAATGCAAGATACATAAGAAGGGAGTCCTGCCTTACTCATTTCTTAGAATAACTTCCTCTCCTACCCCTCCCCTCAATCTCAAGCACACTTCTGGAGGCTCACTGCTCCTCTTCTTCCCTTAACCCCTTCTCTTAAGACCCTAGAGTCTGACTTTTTGACTTTTCCACCTCACTTCATCTAGGCCCCACATCTTGCCAAGGAACCAAAGTCAGTCAGTCTCATGATGACAGCACTCTTAAGGCAGCTGTGAGATACCGGGAAGGCACTCAGCTGGTCTTCAGACCTTTGAGCTGAATGGACTCTGGCTCCTTGGTTTTGATCGGAGGAGCCCAAGCCTGGCTTCCATTCAACCTCCCGGCGCATTTCCCCAATTAGGGTGACTTCCCCAGTCCTGGGGTCAAAGTACCTGGCAAGTTGGAACTGGGCTGTTTTAGTAGGATGGAGGCTTCTATCCATCCACAGGATGGGAAAACAAGATGTGGTGGGCGGAGAGGTTTGGGGAAAGAAGGGGGAGGAATAGAAGAGAGACCAGTAAGGAGAATATAGATGGGGAGAAGGACGAGTGGAGTCAGGGGGCTGTGGAAGGGAGATGGGGAGAGCCTAGATGGAATGCAGGGATGAAAGATGCGGAGGAACAGAAGAGAGCAGGAGTGAGGAGATAGAAGAAAACGGGGAGACAGAGGCGGAAGAGGGAGTGGGAGCAGGAGCAGGAGTCGGGGGTCGGAATGGAAGGCGGCAGCAGGAGAGGAGAGATAGGAGCAGGAGAGGGGTGGCGGAGGCAGGAGAGGGAGGATGGAGGCAAGAGCGGGTGAAGCAGGAGTGAGGAGATAGGTGTTGGAGAGGGCAGATGGGTTTTGGTAGCAGGGAGAGACAGGGTGCGGGAGGGCGCAGGCAGGATTACAGGAAAGAAAGGACGAAGGAGAGAGGAGATGAGGGGGCCAGAAGACTGGAGACGCTGTGGAAAGGAGGCCCAGGGGGCCTTGGAAGCTCGGGGGAGGGACGGGAAAGGGGCAGGTGCTGGCACCCTAACCTGTATAGTCTTCACCTGACTGGCTCGGGCCGCTGGGGCCGCTAATCCCCCCGGTACAGGACGCGGAGCGCAAGTGGAGGGAAGTGCGGGCAGCTGCTGTTCTCACCGCCGCTGCAGCTCGTCGGCTCTAGGGAGAGCCCGCCTGGGGCTCCGGGAGGTGCCTCCGCCCATGTGATCCGGGGCCGCCCCTGTAGTGCTGAGCTGCGCCCCGAGCCTCCTCCCAGACCAGCCAAAGCGCAGGGGTCGCTGCCCTCTCGGCTGTGCCCTGGCCTGAGGGGAGGAGCAGAGGGGTAGCCACGCCCCCCAGCCCACCTCTGCCTGGGGCTTCTCCAGCCACTCTAACTAGTCTTCGGCCTCTGGGGCTGCGCTCCTGGAGGCGTATCAAGCTCAGGGAGGCGGAGGACGCCCACCCCTGGGTTTAAGCCCACCTCCCCCTCTTTCAAAAGGCTGCCCTTGCAATAAAGACCCCAAACCTTCTAAGAAAACCTGAGGCTTCCAAGGTCTCCTTCTCCCCCGGCACTGCGTTGCGCTCCCCACTCCTTCGCAGCTCACCTCTTCCTCTCCCCCCAATGCACCTAAAACTGACGCTGTCGAGGTCTAATCCTTCCCTAGGACGATCTGAGAGGGAAGTGGGCTGTGAATGTGGCCGTGACTGGGCCCCTTGTGTCTAGGTTACTGCTTCCGGACCATTCTCAGTTCATGCACTGGCCAGATCTCAAAATGAAGGGTTTGACGTGGTGGAAAAGACTTGGGCTTGGAGTCTGCAAAGACCTGCCACATTCCAGTTCTACCTCTGACATTTAATGGTTGTGTGACCGTGGGCGAGTGACTTAACGCCTCTGAGCCTCAGTTTCCTCAATTATAAAAAGAACAACAATAATAATACCTACCTTATAGGTAGGTATTATTATTGTTGGGAGGATCAAGCGCTTACTCAGATAAAATGTTTTTTTTCAGACCTTAACACACTAAATGAATGGAGCTCATGCTAACGCTCCCCACTCCGTACTATAGATGAACTGTAAATGGCCTCTCTAATGCCAATGATTGGGCAGTTGACTGGGGAAGAAAAAAGGCTCATGATACAGTGCGAAGAGGTAGGGACTTGAAGTCTAATGAGACCAGAGACCTGGGTTCATTTCAGTTTAGCAGTCCCCCCTAGCCCCCCGCAACACACACACACACACACACACACACACACACCTAGACTAAACAAGTCACTTAATCTCTCTGAACCTCAGTTTTCTCATCTGCAAAATGGGAATACTTGGTACTTCATACCTCATAGGATTGTTGTAGGAAAGTCCTTCATACGACCACAGAAATGTGAGCCAACTTGAATTATAAGGAACATGAGTTTCTCTGTTCATTTGAGGATCCTACACACACCAGTCAGTCTCTGTTGTGCTACCTAGATACTTATACTCGTGCTTTCACTGAAGACAGCCATCCACTGGAGATATCCCAGCCCTCTACTAGTGACTGCCACTCATTTTCACCCCTCATCTGGAAACAGGCCCACACCTTTGCAATGGAGGCACACGCTCACACGCTTACCTTTCCACTGGAGATACCCACTCACTGGTGACAACTATTCATATCCCCACCCCTTAACTGGCAATACACCCACAACTTTCCACTTGATGCCCTCATTCCCTCACCTTTCCACCTGAGATACTCACTCATAGCCTATTCCTCCACTTGTATCCCCACCCTAATCTGTTGAGATTTTCTGACATCTGGCTCTCCAATGTCAGGATATCCAATAAGACACCCCCACCCTTTTACTGCTTGAACCTGATCAAGCCCCCATCCTGCCACAGGAGATAACTACTCAAGTCTTCTACCTCTCTGCTCCAGAGATACCTTTTCCCAATCATACCTATTCTCCCTTTCGTGACTCCATGGAGGGTGTTAGGGTAGGCAGCGACATCATGCAGTCAGAGGGTGAAGGAAATAGGGGAGCTGGATGGACACCTATGTACCTGTTAACTTGTTTGAGTTTATAGAATGATGATCTAGACGTACAGCTATGGGCAGGTCAGTCAGTGAAAGAAAGTAGCTCTAGAAATGAGCTCAGCAAAATCAGGGGAATCCTGGGCACAGCTTAGGGTTTACTGCTCTCTCTCCTATCGTGCTGTTCTTGTGGAGAAGATAGAGATATTATGGAGTAGGGGTTAACACAATCAGATGGATTCAGAGGTTGTTGGATGGCCTGACTCAAAGAAGAGCTGTTAATGATTCCATGGCAAAAAACAAGAGGTCTACAGGAGCATGCCCCAGGGATCTGTGCTTAGCCCTCAGCTGTGTAACGTTGTTAACAGTGACTTGGAGAAAGACATAGGGTGTACGCTCATAAGGCAAGTGACTGCAAGTAAAACTAACACTACATGACAGAATCAGGATCTAAGAAGGATCTTGACAGGCAGAGAACATTAGGCTGAGTTTAATAAAATTAAATTCGTTAGGGATAAATGTGAAGTCTTGCATTTGGGTACAAAAAATAAGCTATCAGGTATATGATGGGGGAGGTATGAAGCAATTGTTCAAAAACAGTTACTCATGGCAGCTGTTTCTGACAAAGATCTGAGGGTTTTAGTGGACTACAAGTTCCAACTGAGTCAGCGGAAGGATGCTGCAGCCAAAAATACTGATGAGATCTAGAATTGCACTAAGAAAAATATAGTTGTGCACAATAGGGATATGATTGTCCCACTGTACTCTGCCCCCCACGAAATCTCATCTGCGGTACTGGCTTTAGTCCTGGGAGCCACAGTTTAAGAAGGACATTGATAATCTGGAGAATGTCTGGGGAAGCAACCAGGGTGAGGGAGGACCCTGAAGTCATGTCTTGTGAGAACTGGCTGAAGGAACTGAGCATATTCAAGAAAAGATTTGGGAAGAGAATGGGACACATGATACTTGTCTTCAAGGATTTGAAAGGCTTTTTTATGGTGTGTACCTGGGACTTATGTGGACCAGGTGGTATAGTGGGTTGAGCACCATCTCTGGGGTCAGGAGGACCTGAGTTCAAATCCACTTCAAATCCAGCACTTACGAGCTATGTGAACCTTGGCAAGTCACTTAACCTTGATTGCCAAAAAATAAATAAAAAATAAAAAGGTCATGTGGAAGAGAGATTAGATGGTCCCAGAGGAGGACCAATTAGATTGTAAGTTCTTTGAGAGCAGGTACTGTCTTTTGCCTTTCTTTGCATCCCTAGAACTTGGCACAGTGTCTGCCACATGGTAGGCTGGAAATAAATGCTGGCTGACTGACCAAGAGGGCTGAACCAGGAACAATGAGGTAGAAACTGCAAAAACACAAACTTAAGTTTGATAGGAAAAAATTCCCAACAATTAGAGCTACTTCAAAGTGGAAAGGGCTGTCTTAAAGAGGCAGTGAGTCCTTCCTTG
The DNA here is from genome assembly GCA_028646515.1 of Pseudochirops corinnae. Taxonomy (NCBI): domain Eukaryota; kingdom Metazoa; phylum Chordata; class Mammalia; order Diprotodontia; family Pseudocheiridae; genus Pseudochirops; species Pseudochirops corinnae. The sequence continues at coordinate 113,306,696 of CM053585.1, read as the reverse complement.
AAGGTCTTCAAGCAAAGTGTGTTGTTCAACCATTTGTTTTGTGCTGGGGATTCTCTTCTGGCACGGGTTGTGCCAGATGGTGAAGTCCCATCTGTCTCTCAAATTCTACGATTTTTGTATCCTGGACGAAGCTGTGAAGAGTTTTGATTACAGAGAAAAATCTTGGCTCCCAAGGGTCCCTAACATGTAGGTAGGGAAAAATTTCCAGTCAGCCTTTTCAGCCTTATTCTTCACTAACTCCATGCAGGAAGCATGCCTCTTTCCCATAACATGCTTCTCTGCAGCCAGATTGGTCTTTCTCACTTCCCACTTTGCCTCTCTTTCTCCCTAGCAAGGTTGCCCTTCCCCTCCTCCTAGCGTATCTGAATCCTGCTGAGCCTCCAAGGCCTAGCTCAAGGCCCATTGCCTCCCTAGAGAATATGACTTATCTCAACAACTAGATCGAAATCTCCTAATGGGAAGAGACCCAGTTTTAGGTTTCCTTTCCCATATGACCTAGATTAGAGCCTTGAATACTGTGGACATAAAAAAATTTGATTGATGTCAGAGAACAATTGAATGTCAGAGCTGGAAGAGACCACAGAGATCTGATCCAATCCCCTAATTGTACAGACAAGGAAACTAAGGTCTTGAGGGAGAATGACTTATCCAAGAGCCATCACACAACTAGTTTTTGGCAGAGACAGAACCGGAACCCAACTCTCCAAACATTTATACAATAACAACAAAAAGTTGTAAAGAAAAACAACTTGAAAGATTTAAGATCTGTGATACTGTGATCACTACAATAACCAATCTCAGTACCAGAAGGCTGATGATGAAACTGTTACCTGCTTCCTGATAAAGATAAAGGCTCGGGGTTCAGATGAGACAAGTGGCCAAAGTGAGAATTCGTTTTGCTTGACTACAGATCTTTGTGTTTTTTTTTCTTTTTTTTTTTAATTAGGGAGAATGAGAAGTAGGGAAAGGGAACTTAGGGATAGTGTAACCCCCCAAAAAAGAGAAAAGAGAAAAGAAGGTTATAGAAGCATTTTTTAAAAATTGTATACAGAAGAAGAAGGAAAGACACAAAGAATCACAGACAGGCTAGTTAGCTTTGAGAGTTACATGTTAAATTTATTACTTATTTTAAAAGAAAGACAAACTATGTAACAGGGATTCACAGTTTTATATACAATCTTCATTTTCTGCTCTACTACATATATGGAAATAACCATTTAGTGTATGTCAAAAATTAAACAATGAAAAATAAAAATAAAATAACCCATTTGACATTGACTAGCTGTGTGACCCTGGGCAAGTCACTTAACCCTGATTACCTTGCAAAAATAAAATAAAACAACCCAACCCTTCTGACTCCAAGTTTAGCACTCTTTCTATGACCCCACTACAAGTAGCTAAGTGGTACAGTGGATTGAGCACCAGATCTGGAGTCAGGAGGACCTGAGTTCAGATCCAGCCTCAGATACTTAAGAGCTATGTTAATCTGAGCAAATCACTTAACCTTGATTACAACAACAACAAAAAAGTCAGTCCTGTGGAAGAGGGATTAAATGAATAGTTGGATCCCAGAGGAGGACCAATTAGATCGTAAGTTATTGGAGAGCAGGCACTATCTTTTGCCTTCCTTTGCATCCCCAGAACTTGGCACAGTGCCGGTTACATAGTAAATAAATGCTGGCTGACTGACCAAGAGAGCTGAACCAGGAACAACGGGGTAGAAACTGCAAAGAGAAAAATTCAAGTTTGACAGGAAAAAGAATTCCCAACAATTAGAGCTACTCCAAAATGGCGGTTATAGAACGGGCAAGTTATTTTTCGTGCCTCAGTTTCCACATCTGTAAAAAAGGAGATAACAATAGTTACTGTTATTATTATTATTTGTTGTGAGGATCGATTTAGATGACACTTGTAAAGCAGTTTGCAAACCTTTAAGATGCTATTTAAATACCAGTCGCTAGTTATTGTTATATCATACTGTTCGCTAAGGTAATTCGTTCTGTTGTTCCCCCTCACCCCTACTACACCCTCAAACAAAACAAAACAAACACCTCCAAGGACCAAAGCACAAACTACCAAGATGAAGGTCAGGAACCCAAAAGCAAAAGGAACCGTGTCATGGGAAAGAGGCAGGCAGACGTCCACAGTGCAATCTCGGGTAGATTACTCAATCTCTCTTGATTAGTTGCTGTATCTGTAAAACTGAGATAATTCCTTACCTCCCCAAAGATAGAGGGCTGGACCAAACAACCTTCCCAACTAACTCCAGACTTTATGTACATAGAAGACACAAAGTGGGTGGCTTATAGGCAGAGCAGAGCCAAGATGTCTGTGAGCTGTGGGCAAGGTTTAAGAACTGTCTCTCCTACTCCATGGGAAAGTAGATAGAATATTGTCTTGGAGTGAGGAAGGCCTGGATTCAAATCTCACTCAACACTCATAAGCTGTGTGATCACAGGCAAATTATTTTGTCTCCTAGAACCCCAGTTTCTTCATCTGTAAAATGAAGCCCATGGTAGCTGCCTCTCCAGGTCATTGGGAGGATTGGATGAGATACATGCCTAAACCCAACACCAGTTGTTACTGTTTGGGCGGGGTATGGACCCGTGAATTCATCCACGTAGGTCAGGAGTTGACTGTATGTGGCACTCATCACATTCCAACAGTTCTTTCTTCCATGTACTAAAGATAGCAGGGATAGAGTTATAACACAACGGTGTTTCCAGTGCCAGACATATTGTCATACCGCAACATTTTTTAATTACCAGTGCATGCCTATCATGTCAAAACAAGAAAAGAAGAAAAAGAAAAAAAAAGTTTTTGTTATGACTTTTTGTTGTTGTTGCTCAGAGCCAAGACTGGAATTTTTTCTGAAAGAGAGGAACCTCCCTCAACCACTATGGTGGAGCTCTGGATAGTTTTAGCCATTAGCTTTTGCTGTAGACTTGATAATGTTAAGGATTTCAACCTAAAATTACAAGGCAAAACAGTGACGATATATGAAACTTATACTTTAGCAAAGTCAGTTTGATGACAACTAATGTTATTTGGGGGCAGCTAGGTGTAGCAGTGGATAAAGTGCTAGGAATGGAGTCAGGAAGTCTTGCTGAGTTCAAACCAGACCTCAGACTAGCTATATGATCCTGGGCAAGTCACTTAACCCTGTTTGCCTCAGTTTCCTCATCTGTAAAAATGAGCTGGAGAAGGAAATGCCAGATCACTCCAGTATCTTTTCCAAGAAAACCCCAAATGGGGCACAAAGAATCAAAGACGGGGTGGCTAGGTGGTGAAGTGAATAGAGCCCTGGCCCTGGATTCAGGAGGACCCGAGTTCAAATTCAGCCTCAGACACTTAACACTTACTAGCTGTGCGACCTTGGGCAAATCACTTAACCCCAATTGCCCTGCCCTCCCCCTCCAAAAAAAAAAGGCAAAAAAACAGCTTAAAAAAAGAATCAAACCCAACTGAAACTAAACAACAATAAACTGTTTGAATCACAACAATCAGTAAGTTGCTTTATTTATTTTATATATTTATGTTAAGACACTTCTTACACTGTCAAAGGTAGAAACAAGTAGAGAGATCTCCATTCCCACACAAATTTGCAATAGATGTATTTTCTGAGTTCAAACTACAATTCCAGCGGGTTTTTTCAGACCTCAATGCAAGTGTGAAAGAAAACTCTATATTTCAAAGTTTATTTGTGCAGTTGAGGAGCTTCCACCAAATCTTCGATTACAAGTGATTAATCTGCAATCTGATAACATGCTAAAGAGCAAACACTGAGAGAATCTAATAAAAACTATAAATGCCTTCTAATGGATGAATATGTTAAATTAAAATCATGCTTGGGGATAGATGTCAGTATTTAGCTATACCTGTGTGAGAAGATTTTTTTTTTTTGGTGAGGGGTGAAGGCAAAGCAATTGGAGTTAAATGACTTGACCAAGGTCACACAGCTAGTAAGTGTGTCAAGTGTCTGAGGCTGGAATCGAACTAGATCCTCCTGACTCCAGGCCTGGTGCTCTATTCACTGCACCACCTAGGTACACCAAGAAGATATTTTCAAAGGTGAAATATGTAAGATCACATTATAGGTGAGCATTTGTAACTGATTTTTATAATAGGGAACACTAACTTTGAACCCCAATTAAATGAAACGTTATTTCCCCCAAAAGAGTTCTCATTAGGAAACCTGTATTACAAAAAAATTGTACTCAATTATTATTGTCATATTTTTAATTTCATCAAGAAATTTTGGAAATTCTTTTCCTCTTTTGCTATAAGTACCTACATATTATTCTTCATTTTGCCTCTCAGCCCAAAAAGCCTAAAGTATTTATATCTTAACAGAATCCTAGAACAGACTAACTCAGATGTAGTCCTGCTCTGTAACTTACAGTCTTAGAGCATCTGACTGGGATACTTCACTGAAGTCACCTGGGTTTATGAAAGGACTTGGACCTGGCCTAGCACCTTGAAGACCAGCTTTCTAATCACATCAAGCTGTCTTACTCTTGCTGTTGTTATTATTATTCCAAGTCTGGCCTTAATTTACTGTTCAGGAGCAGCCTAGAACCCAGGTACCTTCTCAAAAGGACAGCTGTAAAGGTGCTGAAAAATCAACATTTCCTTGCTAATCTGTGAGGCCAGGAATTACACCATCAAAATGAAAGGGTATCTAACAGGTGGCTCAAGAATCATGCTTCACGAAGACTCATTCCACAACCCTAAACTCTGGCCTTTTTCCTTTCAATATTCGAAAAAGCTCACAGGTAGATAGATTCACAGGAGCATTTGGTCACCTTATTTGTGATGGGATGAATGGAACTGATATAAGGCATCTATGTGTCCTGGGTAGATACAGTTGTAGACTGACTTCATATTCCACTTTCTAACTGTCTGACCCTGGCTAAGTCACTTACCTGCTTTCTGCTTCAGTTTGCCCATCTGTAAAGCGGAGACAATAATAGCACATTTCCAGGGTTCTAAGGCTAAATGAGAGTATTTTGAAACAACTTTGCAAACCTTACGTTACTAAATAAATGATATTATTATATGAAAATAGCTTCAAGGGCCTGGTTTTCTTTCACTGCGGTGTGTGTATACAAGGTATGCATCCGCTGGAGGCTGTTCTGTTGCGTGCCTGACTCAATTGCAAAATGAATACCTATTGGCCATGGAAAACCACATTTCCCAGCACCAAAAATGTGCTCTTATTAAAAAAAAAAACAAACCCAACATGCAAAAGAGTGTTCCTCACTTTACCCTCTGCACCATGACCCTTGAGGCTACCTACCCCTGGCCCAGGCCCAGCCCAAGGGGCACCACTGGTTGGTTTGTTGCTGTTTAAGCCCCAATAGGAAGGGTGTGGATTTGATTTCTGCCCCAGACAAAAGGAAATCTATCAATTTCTTCTTTTCTATGTATATTGGGTTATGTGAGCAGAGACAGAGACTGTACCCTTGAGTTGGGGGACAGTGAGTGGTTGAGGAATAAGGATTACATCATTGTTGGGGTCATAATGAAATAGAGAGAAGCTACTGAGGGGCTGTGATTGATTTCATTCTTCAATCCTCCTCCAAGGCACAAGCATGTGAATACACACACACTCACACAGACACAGACACACACACACATAGACACAGACATACATCAGATTCCTACCAAGATGTTAAGGGTCCCAGGACTCAATTCTGGAATTCAAAGCTATCCCAAATCTGTCCAGACCCAAATGGACACCACCTGACTCATTCACTTTCCAAATTAAATGCTGCTCCTCCCAACCCACCTGAAGCCTGGGGATTCCAAAGGGTACTGACATCTCTATAAAACTTTTGAGATGTAGCTTCAGGGAGGGTGTGGTAGGACCAAGATCCTAAGGTCCAGTCCCAAGCAGGTTGGTCTAGTCTTCACTTAAAAGGTAAAGAAACTGTCCCAGAGACTTAATTGGCTCAGGGCATTAAAGGCTTGGGCAGATGAAGTGGTTTCCTGGTGCCATAAGTACAAAAACCAGAGCAAGTATAGTCACTTGACTCCTCCCTTTGGTTTATGAACCATGGATTATCACAGCCAAACCTGGTACTTGTGCTGAATCAATGTCAAAGCCTCAATTAAAATATTTTCCCTGAAATGTTTTACATAATTGCACATGTTTAACCTATATCTGATTGCTTACTTTCTCAGGGAGAGGAGAAGAGGGGACCAGAAGGGAGGAGAGGAGAGAGGAGGGGAGAGGAAGAGAGGAGAGGGAAAGAGAAGGGAGGAGAGGGAGGAGGGGAGGGGAGGGAAGGAGAGGGAAAGGAGAGGACAGAGTGGGAGGGATAGAATTTGGAGCTCAAAACTTTAAAATGTTTTTTAAAATCTTTTTTCCTGTTCTAAGTATCCTCTGCCTATGACTAATTCAAGTTCTTTTTCATTTTCTTCTAATCTTAAATCCAAAGTTCCTGTCTCACTTTGTTCTGCTCTTGAACCTGATGTACCAGCTTGGCCAGAGTCAGGCCTGGCCTGCTACAAAGGGGATAAGGCTATAAAGGCACCTGAAAGCTGTGACAGATGAACCCACCCAAGCCCCATAAAAAAGTCCTTCCTGAACAGCCCTTCTCTGCTACCACAGCGGCACGAAAAGGCTCCTGGCTTAGATGCTGAGAAGACAGAGACACGAATGGCAGACATGCTACATCAAGGCACGGGCTGGGCTACCTTCCAACGCTGCCATGACTCTTGGCCAATCTCTCCAGCTACGACTCTCTGACTCTCTCTCTCTCTCTCTCTCTCTCCTCTCTCTCACACACACACATACACATACTCTCTCTCTCACACACATACACACACACACTCTCTCACACACACACACTCACACTCACACATTCACATTCATACTTACACACACACTTTCACTCACACACACACTCACTCTCTTACACACACACACACACACTCTCACATTCTCTTACACACACACACACACACACACACACACACACACTATCAGCAGAACAATTAAAAATATCATCTCATCTAGGCGAGTCTGTGATTGCCCCAGAATCCAGAGGGCACCTTCCCTCCTCCTTCCATAATCTCTGGCTCCTCTCCAGTCATCTACTCTTCTCTCCAAGTTCCCCAGTCACACATGGAAGTTATCTTTGCACTATTTCTGTCAAACTGTGCCTCATCCCCTGAAGACAGGAGGGGGGTGGTGGCTGTGGAAATCAGCCTTATGGCAGGGCTAAAGTTCATGGCGGGGAATCTCCTCCTCTCTTAGAGAAAAGAACCAATGACCAGCCCCAACAAAAAAGTCTCAGAGTCAAGAGAGCTGTGTCCAGGTTTATTATACAATCTCTCCAAGGGGAGAACAAGGGTGTCATAGGTGGGAGAATGTACAGCCAGAGTCTTCCAGGACTACGGGATCGGAATGCTAGCTTTAAAGGCTCAACCCTTACTGGGAGCTCTGAGAGGGAGAGCAGGAAAACGGTCCCTCACTACTTCCTGCCCACCTCCCCCTTTTCCCAACTCAGCTAGCAAAGAAAGCGAGAGGAGGGCTCCAGAGAAGGCATGTGAAGTGGAAGGCAAGATGGGATTGGTGGAAGAAAGCTCTTCCAGGTGGAAGCATTTGGTCTCCATTAAGTTAAGAAGTTGGTCCCTGTTACAGGACATGCCACTTCATGGAGATGAGATGGAGGCAGGAGGGGGAGGAGAAAGAGAAGATGTGTCTGCTCTCAATAAAGCTGGGAACTAGTCCTTGGTAGAGAAGAGCTATACAGTGAAGGAAAGGGGCTGTTAGAGGAATGTCTGTGAGTCTGAGTGCAGAGTTATTCCAGGTCCCCTAAGGCAGGGAGGGTGGGAAGGGGAGGCAGAGGGCTGGTGGTTGTGTCTGACACAGGATGGGGCCTTGCAGAAGCTGCAGCATCCTGCAGGTGCCCCTCACCATTACCTCCACTCCCATCCTCCCTCAGGTCTTAGAGAGACACCACAACAAAGCAGCTCTCGGTGGGCAGTGGGGGTTAGCTGAGGAAGGGGAGGTTACAGAGAGAGCCCTCGCCATCAGTGCCCTAAATGCAGCACCTCCCACCCCCACCCCTCCTCCCCAACCCCCGGGCTAGGCCTTCACGCGGCAGAGCTCTGGGCTTGCTCTAGGATGCCAAAGTGCCCACTCACACGGGGGCCACATAGTTTCCTGGGAATGTTCCGAATTTCTGGGTCCTCCGGGAGACACCTGCAAGGGAAGAAATGGAAATATGAAACATGGGGAGGGGGGAGGAGCACGTCTTAATAGTGATGGGGACGGACTATGTGTGTAGAACACTTGTGTCAGGCATTTTTGATATGCTGACTTTGCTGAACTGTTTTTGTTTTGGTTTGAAATTCTTTGTTATGGGGGGTGGCTATCAAAGACAAGGAAATAGGTATTTATAGGATATAGGATAAAAATAGGTATTTATAGGATAAATACAGGTAAATAGGAGGGATGCGGAAACAAAATTATCCATATAATTTTATCTTTTCAAAAAAGGTATGGAGATGGAGAAGATGCTAGGGGGAAAACAAACACTGGAACACACAAATCTCAAGCTCCTTCGTGCTGTCAGTGAGCAGAAAAATTACTTCATCATGGGCAGCCTGGACGCTTTCTGACCTCTAACTCCTACCCCCTAGTGGCAGAAGCCTAGAAGGGCCGGAAGCAATAACAGGACTCTCGCTGACTCTCAGCATTTACAATTAACTGGGGGGGGACCTTAAGGACCCTCCTGCTCAACTCCCTCACTTTATCAATGAGTCACTGAAGCCCAGAAAGGTTAAGAACCGTCCTCAAGTTTTCACAAGTATCAGATAAAATCTGAGGTGATTTTATTAATTCTGTTCATTAATCCACACTCCTCCACCCATCAATACACATCTGAACCAACAAGTGTTTATTCAGAGCAAGATTATATGTGCAATGCAAAGGTGTCAAAGGGAATGATGCAAAGAGATGTGGTCCTCAGGGAATAACCCCACCCATCCCTTCCTCACAGAAGTCCTTATGCATCACATAGAGAGGCAGGGTAGTTTAGAGGAAACAGCTTTGAAGGGGTTGGGGGTGGGGTACTCAGGACTAGAGACCAGGGTTCCAGTTCTGACTTTGCCATTTATTTTCTGTGTGACTTTGGGCAGGTCCCTTTCCCTCTCCATCCCTCAACTTCCAAGTTTATAAAATGAAAGGTGTGTACTAAATGTCCTCAAAGATTACTTCTAGCTTTCACATTTTATAATTCTAGGTGTTAAATCTACTTCAAAGCATCCAGTTTCGCACACTCTTCTAAGGTTTGGATCTCACACTGCCAAATCAAATCACTTTGCAGGTGGGAAAACAGCTTGAATCAGATGTAGACATCTTGGTTTGAGGGAGGATATAGACTAAGGAACAGGATCAGAATTACAGAATTTTAGCAACCATTCGAAAGTGTATCCTTTCTGAAACATATCTAATGAGTGCTCAACCTGAATACCTCCCAAGAAGAGGAACCCACTTTCTTACCAAGTAGCCCATCCCGTTAAGTGGATAACTATGGCTGTAAGAGTTTTTCCTGACATCAAGCCGAAATCCATCCATCCATCCATCTATCTATCCATCCATCTATCTTTCTATCAATCTATATATTTATTTGTACGTGTCTATCAATCATCTATCATCTATCAGTCTATTTGTCTGTGTCTATCAACCTATCATCTATCTATCTATCAATCTATATATTCATCTGTCTGTGTGTCTATCAATCTAGCATCTATCAATCTATTTATCTGTCTGTGTCTATTAATCTATCATCTATCTATCTATCAATCTATCATCTATCAATCTATTTATTTATCTGTCTATCAATCTATCATCTATCTATCTATCTATCTATCTATCTATCTATCTATCTATCTTTGCAATTTTTACCCATTCCTTTTAGTTATGCGCTCTACAGTCAAACAGAACAATTCTAATCTTCCTTCCAGCTCTTAAAAACTTGAAGACAGCGACCACAGCCTCCTTGAATTCACTCTTCTCCAGCTAAAAATCCCCCAGTTTCTTTAACTCATCCCCACAAGTCATGGACCATCCTGACTGCTGACCTCTAGACATTCTATAGTGTTCTCTCTCTGTCTCTCTGTCTCTTTCTCTCTCACATATACATATGTGTGTGTATACAAGCTCTCTCAAGCTAACAATGTACATATATATATGTATCTACACATACACATATACATATTTGTGTACATGGACACACGTACACATATTCTTTAAAAAGATCTGCAAGTTTTAGAGTACCACAAGCACCACAGGAGCAAACAGTTGGATGTGGCAGCCAAGAAAGTCAGGGTCATCTTAGGTTGCACAGCTTCCAGTAATGAGGAAGTGGGAGCCACCCCTGTACTCTGCCCTGGCCAGACGACTATCTAAGTATAGTCTACAGCACTGGGCACTCAACACTGAATTTTAGGAAGGATATTCAGTCGCCTCCCTCCCTTCATCAGCCAAAACATGGAACAGTAAAAGGCAGTAGAGTAACGGAGAGAGCACTGACTCCTCCCCCCCCCC
>CM053585.1:113285167-113295632 GCA_028646515.1 Pseudochirops corinnae | reverse complement strand
TATATATATATATATATATATATATATATATATATATATATATATATATATATATATATATATATATATATGTAGACAGACAAGACTCAAACTCTCAAAGGATACGATGGGCAACAGAGAACAGTAATTGCATCTTAAATCCTTTTCAACACATTTTCATACACTGGCTTACTTTATTTAAACCACAACCTCAGAAGTATGTAGGGTTTTATTATTACTTTTTTACATATGGGTAACCAAGGCATGAACATCTAAAATGCTTGGATTTTTAGGAAATCATGAAGTAACTGGCATCCCATTCTACCCACTGACACCCCGGAGGCTGCTCTGGACATGAAATGGAATGAGTTTAGTTGTGTTGTTGTTGTTCGGTCAATTCAATCACATATGATTCTTCATGACCCCATTTGGGGTTTTTGTGGCAAAGATACTGGAGTGGTTTGCCATTTCCTTCTCCAGCTCATTTTACAGAGAGGGAAACCAAGGTAAACAGGGTTAAGTGACTTGCCCAGAGTCACACAGCTATTAAGTGTCTGAAGTCAGATTTTAATTTATGAAGAGGAGTTTTTATGACTCCAGGCTCAGCATTCTAACCACTGTATCACCAAGGATCCACAAAAATGGGACCCAAGCCCTAGGACCAAGGCTCCCTAATAGTTGGCATTTCCTGACTACTGTCTATGGTGATTTCTCCTTCTTCTGTGTCAGATTCTACCATAGACTAAGAGCAAACAAAGGAAGGTGGAGCCGGATACAAGGTCCCAAGTTATCCCATTCCTGTTTGTAGGTTTTGCTATATTTAGAATAATTAAAATGCCTGTTTATTCGTATGTAAATACAGTATGACATAAAAGGACCAGAAAATCTTAACCGAAATGAAGCTCAATATAAATACAGGGCACAAGGCTAAGATAATATGGTATCTGTAGAGGGCAGGGACCCTGAGTGCTTAATAATAACCATCATAAGGCCCCCACAAAAAGATTTCAATCTGCTAAAAGGCCTCATATGCTTTTGGGACCACATTCAGACACAGACTGGTTTTCACTGCTCTGCTCAAAGGTATCTCCCACTCCACTGGGTTATTTTGCATTCAGTGTTCTACCTGGAATAACTGCCCCATCTTCCCCCACCAGCTACAGAAATAGGGGAAGAAGCAGATTTCTTATATCTAAAGAGGGGATTTCTCACTGACTTAGGATGTCTCATTCTCTTGATGAGAAGCTGGGAGTCACCTGGTTCTGAGGTCTGGACGGAGAGGCTCGAAGGGAAGGGTCCTGAGTGCTGGAACGCAAGGTAAAACCAGTGCGATAGGAGGAAGTTCGGTCCCCCCAGTCGGTAGTGTCAGCTGTGCTTTGGGGTACAGAGGGGGAACCAGATGGCCTTGCTAGGCGAGAGGTGCCCAGGCGTGGAGACCCAGGGATCTGGGAGCCAGTCAGGTTCAGGTGGGTGGGGGGAGGGCCATCTTCGCAGACCTTGAGCCTGGGTTCTTTGGAGATTTGGACGTAGTTGGCAGGGAAGATGCCCTGTCGTCCAGTCCCTGAGATTCGACCTTCGTACCAGTTTTCATCCACCTTCCTTATCAGGCAGATCCTCTCACCCTGCAGGAAAGAGGAGGAAGAAAACACAGCTCTCAACCACATCTTCCCTTCTGTGACCCCACCTCTCCAGGTCAGGCAGATACACTAAAATCATACCCCAAACATTCCACCCCTTTCCCACCTCAGGCCATTCACCTATCTGGAGTTCCTTCCGAAATCCCCGTTCAAATTGTTATCTTTTCACCTAAGTTTTATCTATCCAACCAGATTATGTGAGTTTGTTATGGATAACCTTTTTTAATTTGGAAAGAAACTGATTAGAGGTAGCTGGGTGGCTTAGTGGAGAGAGCACCAGCTCTGGAGACTGGAGGACCCGAGTTAGTTGTGTAACGCTCTGCAAGTCACTTAACCCCAATTAGGAAGGAAGAAAAGGAAGGAAGGGAAGAAGGGAGGGAGGGAAGGAGGAAAGAAGGAAGGAAGGTTATTTTTTTTTTTTTAAACCCACCCATTTAGAAACTTACAGCCCTTTGTCTTCTCCCTAAAGTCTACCTCATAGTAAGTTCTCAACACATGCTGATTAGTGGGATGGCTAAGTGGCACAGTGAATAGAGCACCAGCCCAGAAGTCAGGAGGACTTGAGTTCAAATCTGGCCTCAGACACTTAACATACACACACAAAAAAACTAGCCATGTGACTTTGGGCAAGTCACTTAACCCCAATTACCCTACCTTCCCCCCACCCCCTTATCCCCCAAAAAGCAAAACACATGTTGATTATTTAAAGTGGAGGAGCCAAAGGAAAGGTACTTGGAAGTTCCTTAAAACCCTTTTTGCCTCTTTTTCCTTCCTTTCTCCTTCTCCCCTCAATTTTCAAGTCCCTTTCTTGGTGTTCTGTTCTGTTTTCTCCCCCTCCTCTTCTCCTCTTCTGGCCTCCTTCAATCCTCCTGCTTCCTCTAATCTCCCCTTTGCCCAAATAGAAAATATATTTGCTGTTTATGGTCACATCTTACACTATAAAAATTGATCCAGAATGATCCATAATTCCTGCCCTCCAGGCACTTACAGCTCATGGGAAATGTGGTTCTGAAGCCAGCCACAACAGGGAAGGAAAGTATTTTATCCCAATAAGTCAGGGAAGGAAAAGTTCCAATTATCTGCAGGGTCGTTTGACTTTGATTTTCTCCCCTTCTCCACCCAATTCTGATATTCAGCTAACACTTGGCCCTGCCCCTCACCCTCACCTTTCGGAAGGAGAGCTCCACCTCCAGGTCCCCCTTGAAGTTGTATTGGGCCACAGCCTCTCCATATTCCAGGACCTGGTAGGTTGGGGGTTTGATGGGCTTTGGGATCTCATTTGGGGGCAGCACCTGGAAGAAATAAAAGGGAAGAAGGAAGGGTGAAAGGCTCCTGCATCAGTCACCCACTGTATAAGGCAGCTAGGTGGCCCAGTGGATAGAGTGCAGGGCCTGGAGCAGGAAGACCTGAGTTCAAATCCAGCCTTAGATACTACTCTAGCTGTGTGACCCTCAGCAAGTCACTTCCCCCATTCACCTCAATTTCTTCATCTGTAAAATAAGCTGGAGATGGAAATGACAAACCACTCCAGTACCAAGAAAACTCCCAAAAGGGGTCACAAAGAGTAGTACACTATCAAAAACAACTAAACAACAACATTTATTGAACATGTACTTGGTGAGTCATAGCAAGAAGTTACCCCTCAGTGTGATGACTGATTTTGATAGACTTAGCCCTTCTCAGCAATGCAAGGACCTAAAACAATTCCAAAAGACTCATGATAGAAAACGCCATCCACATCCAGAAAAAGAAATATGGCATCTGAATGCAGATCGAGGCAGACTATTTCTTTTTTGTTTTGTTTTATGTTTTTCTTTTTCATGGTTATTCCCATTCATTCTAATTCTATACAACATGACTAATATGAAAATGCTTAATAGGAATGTATATGTAGAGCTTATATTGGATTGCATGCCATCTTGGGGAGGAGGAGGAGAGGAAGGGGGAGAAAATTGAAAACTTATGGAAGTTGAAAACTAAAGTTGAAAAAGTTGAAAACTAAAGTTGAAGTTGAAAGTTCAACTTCTAACTCTAATTTATGGAAGTTGAAAACTAAAAATAAATTAACTTATTTAAAAAAGAAGCTACACTTCATAAGATCTTTTATTCTGGACAATAAAGGCATCAAGTATTTCATATGCGTCATCTCATTTGATCCCCACAAAATCTTGTGATACAGGTATAAACCCCCTTTTACAAATGGAGAAACTGAAGCTAATCCGAGTTGTGACTTGGTCAGGATCCAACAGTCAGCATCTCATTGAGATATTATTCAAACTCAGTCCTTCCTGATTTCAAATACAGCATTTCCTGGATGAAGACAATATGGTGGTCTGGAGCAAGTTCCTAGGAGCTCTCAAGAACTGACAGTTACATTTTGAGCATGATTTACACCTCAGAAATTGGTACAAATTGGAGTATGATTTATCGTTTTGTTGAATGTCTAAGAAAATGATGGAGAAGATATTAATAGTGCAAATTAAACTTAAGTGTGTAATACAAACATTCTCTACCCCAGCTCTAGCTGGTGGTTAAACATTAACCAGCACACCCCTGAGTCACCCCTTAAAACAAGAATTTACAGATCAGGGATACAGCATGGGAAGAATCATCTCCCCATCCACTCTCATTTTGAAGAGGCCTAGAGGGACTGAGCCACTTGCCCATGGTCACACAGGGTTTAGGACCCAGGTTCTCTGATACCAAAGCTAGTATTCTTTTCACTGCAATCTTGTCTCAAGATGTGATACTAACTTACTTAATCGTAAGCAAAGTATGCTGAATTTCTCAGGCAGAAGGCATTTTAAAAAAATGAACAGGAAGGAAAGAACAAAGACAAAAAAAATGCTCATTTAAAAAGCCAAAATTTCACAGACATCAGTGACAAATGGGTAAGAGACAGGACCAGCAAATACTAAAGTCTTAAGTTATTTGGAAGAGAAGGTATGTACATTCCAGGTAGAGAAAGGTATGTACAAAGATTTGGAAGTGGGAACAAGGTGGGTATGGGTGGGACAGGCTGTGTCCCTGGAATGAGGCTTGAATTGCAGTGTAGAAGGCTAAAGGGGAGCCTGGAGGGGAAGGAGTAGGAGTGGGAGGGTAAGTGAAAGTATGTTATTTGTCTGGGTCGAGGTAGAGGAGTTAGAGATCAGACTGATGGAAGGCTCTTAAGTCCAGAATTAAAGAGTTTTCATTCAACTAGAAGCAGCCTAATTAAAGATTCTGCCTATCTTCCCCAGTCCCCTCCCTTCTCATTCCCTCAGGTGCCCCAATTTTCAAGGTCTCTCTGGATACTATAAAACTCATTCCTTTCCAGGAAGGAGGGACATAAATCATGTAGTCCATGAGACTGAGAGGGACTTAAAGTGCGTTTATTCTCTATTGTGAATGCTACATTAGAGCCTAACTCTTAGCCATTCCTTATACATGGTAGTATACTTCTGTCCCCAGTGGCTGGAATGTTCTCTCTCCTCAATTTCATTTCCTAGAATCCTTAACTTCCTTCAAGGCTCAACTCAGGTAACACCTCCTACCTAAGGTCTTTCCTGATCCCTGTAACTGTTAGTGTTCTCATTCTCTCTCTCTCTCTCTCTCTCTCTCTTTCTCTCTCTCTCTCTCTCTCTCTCTCTCTCTCTCTCTCTCTCTCTCTCTCTCCTCACTCCCCCCTGCCCACCCCGCTATGTTGTTTGTGGTTTGTCCTTCTTCTGGAAGAGGATCATGATATCAAGGATGTGATGTTGTCGTGACGTGCAATTGACTTTGATTTGAGGGAGGAAGGGCTGTTCAAAGTCACTAACCTTACTTTCTCCTCCGGAGTCATCAGGGTCCAGTGGCCAGATAAAGATCAGGGCAACTGGAGATGGCTCAGGATGCAATGGGAGACCTTGGCCTTTTTAACCTAAGGTCTTTCCGACTTCTCACTTGGAGTGAGGCAACGCCCATTCAGTGAATAGGTCTGTTTAAGAAGTGAGTCAAGGGATGGCCCCTTTAATAAAAAAAAAAATCAAACTGGGAGGAGAAGACCCTCAGGGTTCATTGTATGTGTTATATAGTGTACATATTACAACTCCCACCCAGAAGTAGAATGGAAGCTTCTTGAGGACAGGGGTTGTTTCATTTTCATCTTTGTATCCTATGCAATGAACGCAATTCCCAGTACAGTTTTAAGTACTTAATAAATGTTCACTCAGTTGAACTGAATTTCTAATCCAAAAAAAGGATGAGGGTTAAAATGGTGAGCAAAAAAATTAATTAAAATTAAAATATAAGATTAAAATTCTACTTTAACAGGTAATCAACAACAACCCAAAACATTTACTAAGTATCTATAATATAAAGCTGTTCCAGAGTCCCTTGAAGAACACAGCACTCAAAACCCAAAGAATACAGAGGCAGGACCCTCAATAATGCAGATCAGGACAATGTAAGGACCCAATATTCCCTCTCCCAAATTGCACAGAGCTTGGCCCTAAGATAAAGTCCTAATTCAATGAGTCAACCAATATATATTTATTAAGCATGTACTATATGCCAGACTCCATGCTAAGCATTGAACATACAAAAAAAAAAAGCAGAAGACATTCCCTGCCCTCAAGGAGCTTACAATCTAATGGGAGAAGACAATAAGCAAATACATTAATTCAGGAATTAGGGCTAGAAGAATTAATAAACAAAAAAGGACACTGATGATAAAGAGTTACTATAGAGATAGGGATGTTGATTATAAAGAAAAACAATGAAGACTATTTCCTATCTTCAAGGAGTTTACATTCTACTTGACAAAATTTTAATCCAAAGAAATGAATTATAATTGTAAATTTCAGGGATCAAAAACGGACCCTTCAGATAGGAGCAAAGAGACAGAGAGATAATCAGCCCCTCAGATCAGTATAATATGGCCACCTTTGCTTGGAGCCAGTACAAGTAACGGGCCAAAGGAATAATGAAAACGTCTCACATTCACAGAACAGTTCAAGGCTTACAAAGAAAGCACTTTGATAAATTAATGAGATCATTCTGATTGGCAGCTGAGGTATGGTGGAAAGGACACCATATGCAAAGTCAGAAGAATCCTGCCTCTGCCTCTTGCTGGCTGTAAAACAATAAGCATCTGGGCCTCACTTTCCTGATCTGTTAAATGGGCATAATAAGTATATTCCCCTCTTGATCTCAGTGCTATCTTGTGGATTTCCATTTCACCAAGTGGAGGAAGAAATCAATTTGCAGACTCAAGTAGAAGAGAAGAAAGGCAAGGCAGAGGTTCACTAAACCTGACTATGCTGACCACTGAGGCCAAGAGGGCAGAGCTATGGTCACACCTGGCTGAATCCTTGCTGTCCCACCTGATCCTCAACTCTTTTTTTTTTCCTTTTTTGGGGGTGGGTGGGCAGGGCAATTGGGTTTAAGTGACTTGCCCAAGGTCACACAGCTAGTAAGCAGTAAGTGTCTGAGGTAGGATTTGAACTCAGGTCCTCCTGACTCCAGGGCCAGGGCTCTATTCACTGTGCCACCTAGCCACCCCTGATCCCCAACTCTTATCTCTACCATCTGACATAGGACTTTTAGTGCCATTTGAATACTTCGTGATACAGGACATTCCATGTTTTAATGAAAGCTCTACTGGACCCAAACCACTTCACTTAGTTATGCCCCATGGGCCCTCTTGACATTATCTGGATTGATTATTTTTTTTGTTTGTTTCTATGGTACTTGAATGATCTCTTTTATAATAAACCATCTTTTTTATTTAAGAAAAATGATTACTTTCTATTTCACGGAATTATTGTGAGGACCAAATGAGAATGAATGGAAAAGTGCTCAAAACCCTCTATAAAGTTAGCTATTGTTGTTGTTATGAACTAGGTGGTGAGAGTTATTCAGAATTGTTGAGTCTTATAAGCAGAAGGCGGCATGAATCTGTGAGATGTTATCAAGGTAGAAACAGTAGAGCTTGGTGGCAGACCGAACATGACAGCACTCTGGGTCCAAGAGACAGAGGAACCCAAGTTCCCACCCCACCTAGGAAGCCCCTCACTTACCTCTACGTAGTTAGTTGGAAAGATGCCAAGCCTCCCATGATGTTCTCCCTCCAGCCAGTTTCTGTCTACCTCTTTGTGGATGTACACAATGTCTCCCTTCTGCAGGGTCAACTCCCTGGTGGCCATGCACAAAAAGTCACTCAAAGGTCCCTCAAAATCAAAAGGTGGTAGGGGAAGGTCATGGAAAAGGGGACTATGTCCTCGGGACTATCCAAAAACTACAAAAGTCCTTTTTACTTCCTTCTTCAAATCTATGTACCAAGTTCTCCCCAGGGATCATTAATCCTTTGTGGACAGAGCCATCACTAGGGATTTTTGCCCCTGGATCAAGAGGCAGGAAAGGCAGCCTTGGTGGAAAGGTGAAGACAGATCACCTCGGGAACCTGGTGTGATCCAAGGGAAAGAGCTTACCCCCTGTACATCATCTAGTAGCTTCCTATTTTAACTAATTATTCTCAGTGGAGAATTGGAAGAGGTGACATATATCTAACCATATGGAATTTATATGGTCCTGGGAAGGTACAACATGGACTGTCATATTATTCCCCCCTCCAAACGATATGACTATCCAGTCTTCCAGACTCTTCCTTCAGATTTTCAAAGAAGCTTGGCTGGGGGAGTATTGGGAAGGCAAGGAAGTTTCACAATGCTGGAGTGGTGGAACGCTGGGTAGAAGTTTATGACATAAACAATGCTTTTTTTTTTTTTTTTTGCTTTTTGGAGGGAGGAAGGGAGGGCAATTGGGGTTAAGTGACTTGCCCAAGGTCACAGGACTAGTAAGTGTTAAGTATCTGAGGTCACATTTGAACTCAGCTCCTCCTGACTCCAGGGAGGGTGCTCTATTCACTGGGCCACCTAACCACCCCTTCTCCAATGCTTTTGAGATACCCTCTTCCACGATGCCTCAATCTGAGCCTTCCTTCCACCTCTGGGTTGAAGTAAGATGGGTCAAGCCTAGGACAGGCTGATGGACAGCTGAGGCTTTTCTCAAAAATAGGAGAGTAACCTCACTATTCCCCTTTCCACTGTGGTACACACAAGTACCCATCACATTCCCTAGCATAGGGCTACCAATCTTCCCCAACCCTCTCCCCATCACACATCCCCTCCCCCTCAGCCTCAGATGGGTCAGACTGTCAAAGCTGTGGTGGTGGTCCTATGCAAAGAGAGCATGCCCGGGTCTGACTTCCCCAGGCCTTGTGGAAGGGTGAAGGCTACTCAAATCAATTCAGCTCCATGGCAAGCAGACTGTTGGCTAGAGGAATGGAAAGTGCTGGTAACACCCTCCTATTTGTTGGCACACAAAATTACTCTCTATCTATAAGAGGTGGTATGGATTTTAGTTTTGGGGCTCTAAATTTGACAGGGCACCTGAGACAAAGCCCTGTTTTTCCAGTCTTGGTTATGGCTTTTCTTCATGGAAGAAGATACCTGAACTCTCATCCCATTGGAATACAGAGAGGAAAGTGGGTACTTTATGAATGGGCCTGTGGAGATACTTCTTCCCCAAAGCCAGAGGAGAAAGAAAGACAGGATACTTACTTGGGTGATTGTGCCTGGAAGTCAAATTTGAGCCGTGCAGCCTTCATCTGAGCAAAAGGAGAGAAAGAATAGAATTCACCCCTAACCAAACTTATATCCCTCCAAAAGTCACAAATGATACCAGTGTATCCTGGGCCCCCTGGAAAATCCAGCCCCAGATCCTGGGACAACGCCTGATTACAGCTTGCCCTTAAGCTGCTTCTTACCTTCTTCTCTTCTTTCTTGGCCAGGCCATCCCCAGGTTCTGCCCCATTTGGATCTGTAGGGAACCAAAAACTCAGCAGACCAAAGTCAGGCCAAGTAGAGCCAGACCAAGTGGAAGGGTTGGGAGTTAAGCTTCCTGGGGGATGCCTACCAGCTCACTCAAATAAGTCAAGGGGAAAGATTTAAAAGGGTGCACATCTAGGAGAGGCTGGGAGAGGGGTCTGAGTCTTACCTTGGGTGGGGGGTGGGTAAAGAAAGTCTCTCCGACCCAGGAAGGGGCTCCCTCCATCTTCCATTCTTTGGGGGCTCAGGGCCCGTGAGGTGCTATGGTAAAGTGCTTGGGATGGGCTGGAAGCCCGGGCTGGAGACAAGCTAGTAGAACGGGGTGAGGATGGGGGTGGGGGAAGGGAGGTATAGACACAGTTTACTCCTTTGGGGACTTATACCCCCTACCACCTTCAGGATTTTCCCTTATCCTGCCAGAAATGCCATTCAAGCGACCACCTCCACTCCCCGATCCTTGGATCTCAGCAGGATATCCGACTTCCTTTCCCTCCCGCCCCAAGCCAGGAAGGGGTGAGGCCATGGAAAGGGGGAGATCCTGAGAAGGAGAAGGCAGCCTGGGCCAGAGGAGGTATGCAAGGGAAAGGGATCTCACCCTCCCGCTCCCCTTCCCTCCCCGCCTCGCTGGTCTCCAGGGAGACCAAGGGACTCCAAAGCCCAAAGTTTCCCTGCGCCCACGGACACAGCAAACGCATCCCCTAACCTGTCTCCCTCCCCTACGGGCCCCCTCCTCGAGTCCCGTCCGCGTCCCCGGCTCTCCTGCCCTTCAGGATCGCACTCCACCTCCACCTTGTTTTCCTCTCGCCAAGTCCCTCCCTCCTCTGTCCCAGGCTCCCGGGCTGATCGGCCCTTTCCACATCAGCGATTCTTTCGGCCTCCTCCTCCTCCTCCTCCTCCTCCTCCTCCTCCTCCTCCTCCTCCTCCTCCTCCTCCTCCTCCTCCTCCTCCTCCTCCTCCTCCTCCTCCTCCTCCTCTTCCCTCCCAGGTCCTCAGTCCCGCCCC
>CM053585.1:113224293-113285067 GCA_028646515.1 Pseudochirops corinnae | reverse complement strand
GAGCCAAGGGTCCTCGGTCCTGGGGGCGGCTAGCCTGCACTGAGCCCTGAGTGGGGAGAGGAGGGCGGGCGGGGGCGGGACTCAGCCAGGACTGGTAGTTCAGCCTCCACCGCCCCCTCCACTACAGCTGGGAAAGTTTGGGGTTGGGGAAGGAGGGTCAGAGGGGGAGGGGCGGGATGAACGCAGGGTCCTAGAGCCTCTCCTCAGGTTGCCTTGAGAGAGAAGGCCACCGCACAGTAGAGTGGAAGCCGAGCCCGGACAACCAGCCCGCGCGGGGCGGGACGGAAAGAAGGAAGGCAGGGAAAGAGAAAGAAGAAGCGGAGACAGCCTAATGGAGGAGAGAAAGGAGATGAGCGGGCCATCTCGGCCTCCGCTGAGGTGACACCCCCTGAATGAGGGTGTCCCTAGATAGGGGACAGGGCCACCCCAGAGCAACCAGGACAGTTATCCAGACTTACAGAGAGCAGGAATCTCAGAGGTCGTCTAATGATTAGTAGTAGATAGATAAAGAGATAGAGATCTATAGATCCATCGATCTGTCTATAGAGAGATCCACTCACCACCCCTTTTACCCCCGGGTATATAGGCATATACAACAGGTATACAGAAACCTTCGTGATCCCCACATTCCGTTACATGACCCAATACGGGGTGGAGACCCACAGTTTAAGAAGCGTTTGGATTAGACTCTAATCCGACCTCCTTATTTTCCAAACTGAGGAAATGTGGCCCAGACAAGAGAGGTGATTTTCCCCAATATCACCAGTGGGGGAAAAAAATGGGCCTAGAAGAGCCAGCTCTTTCCATAAAAACCAACTGCCTCTGCACTTGGTCTAGCCTGCTTTCTTATCCCATGGTACACTTACAGGACTAGACTCAAAGCCCCAGTCTCTAGGCAACCCCTTCCCACCTCAGGTATCTTGTACTTCCATTGTTCCCCTTTGTGCCTATCACTCTCCCAGGTGACAAGTGACAGGGTGAGGGGCCCAGGAGGGGTACCTTGTCTGGGGGCAGCTTCATCTCAATGGCTCGCATGTCTTTGTCCAGCTCCTGGTTCAGTCTGGCCAGTTCCCTCTCCAGTAAGACCTGATGGGGCAAAAGGGCTGGGGTCCCCAGAAGACACAGTAGGCCCCACCCCCAATTTCAGCAATATCTCCTCCCCAGCTCTAAGTAAGAATGATCACAAAGCACCCTTGCTAGAGGAATGGATGTTGTTTCCAGGCAATCAGGTCTCCTCTGGGGATGTGGTGTCAGAGCATGATGTGACTACTACTCAAGCAGACCCTATACTGTTTGTGGAGCCTTAGAAAGAGAAGATTTTAAGTACCTTTTGAGGGAGTCTCACACCTGGATTGCTGCAATACTTTGGCCTCCCCAACTCCTCCTTTAACCCAATCCAGGTGGGGCAGTAGATAGAGCACCAGGCCTGGACTCAGGAATACTCATCTTCCTGAGTAGAACTCCTCACTTGGCACCACATCACATCTAAATTCCTGAGTCTGCCTTTTGCAGTATCTATAAAATCTGCCCTCTGTCCTACTCCCTCCCATCATACAAGAATTCATCCATCCAGACACACACAAGCATTTGCTTCCAGCCCAGAACTGAAAGCAAATGTGGAAACTGAGGTCTCTCAAGCTGATTTGCCTACCTTGGCAAAAGAGACCAATTCAAAGAATGACAGGGATGCTTCTCTTCTAGTACTCCATACACTCCCCAATATGCCCTCTCTACTTTACTCAGGGAAGTCTCACTGATCCATGATCATTCATGCAACTGGAAGGCGCCCTAAAAATCATCTCATTTAAAGAAAGGGTTCTTGACCTGTGGTCTGGGAACCTGTTTTTAAAATATTTTGATAATTGGCATTTTAATATAATCTATTTCCTTTGTAACCTTGTGTATTTTATTTTATACATTTAACCTCCCCCCCTTTTTTTTCTTGAGAAGAGATCCAAAGGATTCATCAGACTGTCAAAGAGGTCCTTGACAAAAGAAGACATAAAAACTTCTAATCTAGTACAACCCTCTTATTTTTAAGATAAGAAAACTATGGCCCAGAGAAAAGGGACTTGCCCAAGGTCACACTGGCAGCTTCATTGCTTGTGTTGTGCCTTTTACCTGGAATACTATTTTCTCCACTAGAATAATAGAATAAATAGTATTTTATTATGAACCTATTATTAATATAATTTTATTATGAATAATATAAAACAATACAATAAAATCATGTTTTTTAGCTGTGTCCAACTCTTCATGACCTCATTTGGGGTTTTTTTGGCAAAGATACTGGAATGGTTTGTCACTTCCTTCTCCAGCTCATTTGACAGATGAAGAAACTGAGGCAAACAGGGTTAAGTGACTTGCCCAGGGTCACACAGCTAGTAAGTGTCTGAGGCTGGATTTGAACTCAAGTCTTCCTGATTCCAGGCCCAACCCTCTATCCACTGTAACACCTAGCTACTGTAATAAAATAATAATAATAAACATTTCTATAGGATTTAAAATTTTTCTAACTGCAATCTCTCCTTTTTTTGATTTCCTGTGACATTTTCATTGAAAAACAACTTAGCTCTTAAGTCACAGGATAAGAGTACAGAATTAGAAGAGCCTTTGGAGGTTACCTGGTCCAGCTTCCTTTTTTACAGATGAAGGAGCTGAGGTCCAGAGGTGAGGTATTTGCCCAAGCCCACACAGGTAGAAACCAGCAGAGCTGGGAATCCAGTCCTCTGACCCCTGAGTGCACATTTCTTGACTAAGCAACATGTCCACAGCTCTTCACAGGCTTGTTCATTGTATCCCTAACTAGACTTTGAACTCTTTGAGGTAAAAGTCCTGTCTTCTCATCTGTATCCCAATTAGTGTCTACTACCACATAGTGGGTATTCAGTAAATTCTTGTTGATTGATCTCTGGGCTAGAGGGAGTCCCCATTTGTAAAACAGCACATGGTGACCCAGAATTCATACCTTTGAGTCTGAGGAAGAAAATCTTGCCCAAGTCTTTTGCCATCTTTTGTCCTTTCCCATCCTCACCTAACCCCAGCACCCAAACCATGCCTTTCTCCCATCCACCCCGACTCAAACTGGTGCCCAGACCACACTGGCACTCACCTCAATTGGCAAAGAGGGCTTCTCAGCAGGTTCATCCACCAGCGGCTTCTTGGGCTGAGGGGTAGGTCAGGTCAGATCAGGAGAGTAGGGAGTGGGACAGTTCCCAGGCTCTTTCCCTCTGGGGATTCTTTTAATGATTGCCTGGTCTTTAGCCGAGCAGCCCTGATTAAGGGCAGCCCCCACTTTTAGCTCTCCACCCCAGTCGATGTCCCCTTACCCTCTGCCCTGTCTCTAGTTCTTGTAGAAACTGGTTCCAGGAGTCCTCAGTCCAGATATCTTCAGCTTTCTTCTGGTACCTGACCACCTGGGGGAGGAAGCAGAAGATATGATATGAACTCAAATGGCATGGCCTGGGTACAGAATTCTGTCATCTGAAGAAAGCCATTCCTCCCTTACATGGCATGGTTTATCCAGTGTCTTATCTGGACTTGAGGCCTAAAAGCCTATCATCGGCCACTATAGGGACCAGTGCTGGACATCACTGATACACTTCTGAGTACTCTCTGTGCCAGGCTGGGCATAAGTATATTTCCAGGGTTCTGGTGAGCAAGGGCAGGAGGCTGTGAGGGGGATGGTTTGGGCCTGAGGAGTGTGTACCTGAGGTCTTTCCTGCAGGAGAGGTGAGGCTCCAGGCTTATAGCTGAAGATGTTTCCAGTCCCTTCTTTAGGGTCCTTGTCCCTCCTAGACAAGGGGGTGAGAATCATTGCTTTCCTGGAGTATGGCTGAGACGGGGGCCTAGAGACAGCCTGGTCCAGGGAGAGAGAGCTGCTTTCTCTTCTTCATAGACTCAGTTTTGATTTGTGGTCCTTTCAACCACTTTCATCCCAACCCCCATATTTCAGGGCTCAGAAGATCACCAGCGAGGTGATGTAATGGAGGGGTTGAGGGGAAGATAACAAGCATTTTATTAACCCCTACTTTGTACCAGGAACTGTGCTGGGACCATCCCATACTTGGCAAAGGTCACACTGCTAAGAAATGTCTGAGGCTGGATTTGAACTCGAGTCTTCCTGACTCCAGTCCCAGGGCTTTCTCCTGGAGCAAAGTCACTTAATATCTGTCTGCCTCAGTCGCTTCAACTGTAAAATGGGAGTAATAATAGTATTTACCTCCCAAAGTTGTTGAGAGGATCCAATGAGACAATGTTTGTAAGGTGCTTATACAGTGCCAGGCACACAGTGGGTGCCTGATAGATGCTCACGTCCTTCCTGTCTGCCTGGCGTCCTAGCTTCTGCCACCCATGGGGTCCTGGGTCACTTTCTGGATTGTCTTGAAGCTTCACTGCCTGTGCTTTTCTGTCCTAGACAGGGAACCTTATTCATCTGCTCTTGTCATTGCTTTGTATTTTTTTAAAAAATAAATCCAGCTAAATTTAGTTTTTATTTAGTGTTGGGATGAAAATGTCCTGATGTGACAAGTGTCCAATACCAAGGCCAAAAAGTAACAAACCCACCTGGTTTTGTTAGAAGGTGAACATGATGAAGTATAAAGAGCTTCGGAATTTGAAACTGGAAAGTTAGGCTGTTCAGTGGAAAAAGGGCTGGGTTCAAGGGAGCTGGGTTCAAATCTTGACTCTGTCAGTCAATACTTGGGTGATCTTGGGCAAATCATTTAAGCTCATCGTTAACACAAGGGTGTCTTTCTTTGCCATTTGACTCCCCAATGCTTCATACTATTCCTGGAACATATTAAGTGCTTAACAGATTTTTTTTTCATTTATTAGATGGCTACTGAGAACCCTTCTAGCTCAAAATCTATCATCCTGTATCTGCCACTCCCCTTCTCTAATTCAGTTTTTTCCATGTGGAAAATGAGGGCTGAACTAGACACCCTCTAAAGTTCCTCCTAAATCTGACATTCTAGGATTCTAGAAGGCATCTGTTCCGTGGAGGGGGCTTGACTTGGGTGAGCCTCAGCTCTGATATTTCCTTTAGCCAGAACCCCATATTTGCCCATTTTTCCAGAACCACAGAATCTCAGAACTAGAAGGCACCCTAGAAATCAATGAGTCCAGGCCCCTCGTGGGGAATGTTGGGAACTAGAGACCAGCCAGAAAAGGAGAAGTGACTGACCCAAGGTAACAAAAAGCCATTATCAGAACTAGCTTCTGGAATGCTCCTTCCAAATGGGCCATCAGTATTAGGCAGGTTCCACTGAATCAGAAGTCTGATCAGATAGCGAAGTGGGTGACCAATCCACCAGAATTTGCTGGCCTATTATTAGGTCTCTAGCCACATATCAGTATGACTTAGCAGTCCAGTACCAACTGAAAATCCTAACAAGAAGCCACACCTATGGAAACTCTATGATGTGTCCCAGATGAGGATACTTACAATAAAAGAGATTAAAAATAATCCTGACCAATGAATAATAAATGCATTGACTTTATTTGCTTGGGGTGGGTTGGGGTGGGGCGGGGAGCCTCTGCTCAGATGAATAGTCAGACTGAGACTCTGCACTGGCTTGTGGCCTGATTTTGTCCAAAGGTAAGACGAAGAATTTAATTTTTAACCTCTCCTCTTACACTGCCACCCTCTACCTTCCCATCAGCCCCAGCATTTCTGAATCTTTTTTGGAGGATCCATTTAGGAGCAAGGGTTCCAATTTGAGAGGGAGGGAGGTAATGTTAAAGTAGGAACTTCCAGAGTCCTGTTCAAAGAAAACAACGAACTTATGTCTCGCTTAGGGGTGACCCATGACAACAAGGTAGATATGCCAAGGTCCCAGGGACCGGTGAAGTGAGTTCTGTCACTTAGCATTGCTTTGCCAGAAACAACCCAATTGTGCTCTGTCAGTCAGTCCAGGCACTGAAGGAAGGCTGCTTCCAGCCTATCTTTCTGTTCTGAGGTTACTAAGACGGAGAGCCCAGAACGGCCAGCCCTTGACTATGGCTGGCAGAGGGGATGTGAGGTCTGAAGAATTACCATGTTTCATTTTGTATTCTAGTCCTCAGTGCGTGTGACTTCAGCTAGATTGTGACCTCCATGAAGAGCAGTGAACACAGTGCTAGATTTGGGGTCTGGGTGTCCTAGGTTCAAATTCAGCTTCAGATACTTCCTAGCTGTGTGACTCTGGGCAAATCACTCAACCTCCTATGTAAAACAAGAGGGTTGGAGCTGATGGCCTCTAAGGTCCTTTCCAGTTTTGAGCCTATGCCAGAGAGTGCTTTAGCTAAACTTTGCGATTTTTCTAACCCAGAGCTGGGCACATTTTCATTGAACTTGAAAACGTCTTGGGTCTGGCCATTGAGTGCTTAGCTCCCTGACGTGTCCACCAGAGGGAGCCAGTTCACCACAGGGATGGACCACCCATTCTGGGACTGGCCCCATCACCAAAGCTCTGACCTCCTCTAGCTCAGGAATGGGTGGGGGGAGCGAGGGAGTGGAGAAAGAGGAACTTTCTTAGCTGCACATCCCCTAAAGCCAGATGTGAGATTCTAGTGCTCCTTCCCCCAATGCCAGCACTCACTCACCTGCTGTGGGTGGATGAGGGACTCCGAGAGGCAGTTCTCAATAGTGGTCCAAGATGCCTGGACTCTAGAAAGGATGCGGAGTGGAGGGAAAATAGGAGGTTTGGCTTGGGAGAGGCTGTGGGATCGGAATACCCAAGGAAGAAACCAGGCAACTGGGGAGCTGAGCCCCAACAGGGTCATTTCCCTTTCATTTCCCATTTTCCATAAAAGATTCTGATGTCATAGAAAGACACAATGCTGACTTGAAGAGGGAGAGAGATTTGGGGTCTTAAAACATAGATGATAGTGAGCTCTGTTTCCTGGAGCAGGGGCCAGCCTGCAGGATCAATTCTTAGGGTGGTTCTCTCACCTTTGCCTTGCTCCTCAAAAGCCCAGTCCAGCTGTAGCTCTGGAAGAAGAGAGAGTGAGCAGGTCACTAACCTCTGCCTCAACCCTACTCCGGTGCCAGAGGCCCTCCCCTTCCCTTTAGGAGGTGGGGGAATGAGTCAGGCCCAGAAGAATGTCTAGGGAGGGAAGGAATTAGGAGAGCAGCTCCTAGGAGATCTGGAAATGCTTTGGGTATTCAATGACTCTGGAATGCCTCCAGGCAACCGGAGATTTCCCACCTCTCTCCTCAGACCTACCCACCTAGGCCTGTGGTCAGCAAAATGGCCAGGTCAGGGAAATCCATCTTTCTTGTTTATGACCCTGTGTTCCCCTCCAGCCTCGGAGAAAAGCATCAGGGAAAATTCAGGCACCCCTAATGCGTTAGTAACCTCCAAGGCTGCTTCCGGTATTTTAATTTTAAATGAGGATTGTAGAGACAGAGCTAGTTTTACCATAAAGGAATAAGTAACTAATGACGAAATTCCAGGCACCTATTCCACCTGCCTGTAAGCCTTTGAAATGACCACAAATTAAGGTGCAGTCATAAGACCCTCTACAAGGAAGAGGAGTCATCATTTCCTTGCCACATGTAATTCAGGATGGAGCGGGTCTCCACTCAAACCTTAAAGAATCAGAATCTGAGAGTTGGAAAGGACATCAAAGGTCACCTAGTCCCCCTACAATATACTGGCACTGGTGTTTATCCAAGATCTGTGTTAATAAAAAAGTAAATAAATAAATAATAGTTAGTTTTTATATACTGCCTACTATTACACTGAATGCTTTATGAACATGTCATTAGATCCTCACAAGAACCTGGGGAAGGAAGTGCTATTATTATGCCCATTTCACAGCTGAGGAAACTGAGGCAAACAGAAGTTGAATGACTTGCTAGGTAACACAGCTAAGTCTAAGGCCAGATTTGAACTCAGGTTTTCCGGACTCCAGGGTTAACAAGCTTTTCACTGCACCACCTAGATGCTTCATTGCCTCAATGGCCTAATGGTCATTTTGAAAATTCCACCCATGCCTAGTTTTATCCTCTAGGGCCAAGCAGACTAAGTGTATGTTCTTTCTTCAACTAGATACAACCCATCATAGACTGAGCTCCTCAAGGTCAGGGACGGTTTTTTTGGTTTTTTTTTTTTGCCTTCCTCCAGGGCCTAGCACCATTCCTGCCACACAGCAGGTACTTACTAAATGCTTTTTGACCTCTTATAGTTCTTTGATTGAAGGCAGTTATCACGGGCTCCAAGCTATGGCTATTCCAGGTGCTCTCAGCCAGTCTTTATACAGCTGGAGCCATCCCAGTTGTCTCCTTCTGGATGCTCTTTGGCTCATCAAATTCCTTCCTAAAATCTGACACCTGGAAGTGACTGGCACTGCAGCTGATGTGATGTTGTAAGGGCAAAATAGAGAGGGGCCCTGGGCCTGGGCTTCTCTCCATGTTGGCTAAGATTACATCAGCTTTCTTCATTACACCTCACCCTACTGATGCTCATGGGACTCACAGTCTTGTATTTAGGAAGCTGATTTTTTAGAAGCAAAGGTTAAGACTTTTAAGTTGACTTCTATTCTTTCACTAGATTCCATACATTTTTGAATTATCTCTTTATCCAAATCACAAAGAAAAATATTAAATAAATAGCACAAGGGCAATCTGGGATCACTGGGGAACTCCACTGGAGAACTCCTTATAATAATCATAATCATAATCATAATAGCTAATATTTGTATAACACTTTAAGGTTTGCAATATATTTCACGGCGGCTAGGTGGCGAAGTGGATAGAGCACCAGGGGCCTGGAGTCAAGAAGACCAGAGTTCAAATTTAACCTCAGACACTTACTGGCTGTGTGATTCTGGGCAAGTCACTTAACCTGTTTGCCTCATCTGTAAAATGGACTGGAGAAGGAAACAACAAGCCCCTCCATTATCTTTTCCAAGAAAACCCCAAATGGGATCACAAACATGACTGAAACAACTCAACAACAAATGCATTTCATATACCATGTCATTTTATCCACACAATGATCCAAGGAAGCAGGATCCACTTTACAGAAGGGGAAACTGAGGCAGGCAGCAGTTAAGGGACTTGCCCAGGGCCATATATGGCTAGTAAGTATGTGATGCAGGATTTGAACCCAGATCATCTAACTCTAAATCCAGAGATCTTTCCTGTATCCAGCACTGCACTGAACCATTTCTACTCTCTGGGTCTGACCATCCAATCAGTTCTAAATTCATCTGACAATACCATCTGTCAAACACTGCAGCCCTGTTTAGTTCACAACACTCCCTAGTGCAAGTCTGGACTCCTTAGTGCAGATTAAAATGTAATTGAGAAATACCTAACGATGTAATTAAGAATGCAAAAGAACAGAAGACAGTAATATGGGGTTTTGTAAGCCGGTATGAGATCCTTATGTGCCATTTAGACCCCCTGGTCTTCCCCACATCTTTTCATCTTTTCCTCACCAGAGGTTCTTTCAAGGCTTTGCTAAAATCTAGAGAAACTCTCTTTAGAACACCAGCCTGGTCTACACGTTCAGGAATATCAGCAAGATGCTGTCTGGGTCTTCCCTCTCCCTCACTTCCCATAACCACCCACTTGCCAAATCTTGTTGATTTTACCTTCCTATTTCAACCTGTCCTTTTCTCTCCACTCACATCATCACTGCTCTAATTCAGCCAAACTATTGCCACAGTTTCCTAATTGGCTTCTACTGTCTTCCCTCTCCAACCCATCCTCCAAGCAGCTTCCAAAATAACCTTCCTAAAGCGCAAGTCCAACCATTTTACTCCTCTGATCAAGAACCTTCAATGGTTCCCTGTGTTTCTCCTCAGCTTGCCATTTAAAGTCTTTACCAATATAGCTCCAGTTTACCTGTTCAGGCTTTTTCTAACCCTTCCTGCACATTATTTCTGATATACATGCTAAGTTCCAGCCATTTCATTATTCCTTATACTTGGCATTCAATTTCCTATGCTTAGGCTCATACCTGGAATGCTCTCCTTTCTTCTACCTCTAAAACGCTTCCATCAAGACTCAGATCCATGTGCTTTCTCTTAGAGGAAGACTTTCCTCATCTTCTCTCTCTTCCTCAAATCCCTTAGGATCCTTCTCCCCTTTTCATTCCCCAGCCACTCCCAACCCTGCTCATGCACCCGCCATGACAAGACTGGGTCTCACCTGGAAGTTTTCGGTGGATCTGCTGGAACATTTTCCGGTACCAATCCCGTGGGCTGCCTACGCTCTGGGAATAGAGAAAGCAAAGTCAGGCTATCTTCCTTTCTCTACCTCAAGACCTTCTTTGTTGAAATCCAGCCCCATGGGCAGTACCCACCCTGGGGTCAGAAGGACCTGAGTTCAAATCCAGCCTCAGACACTTACTAGTTGTGTGACCTTGAGCAAATCACTTAACCCTAACTGCCCCCCACCCCAAAAAAAAGAAAAGAAAGGAAATCCAGTCCCAGAGTGGCTCTGCTGAGCTGATGTTACTGGAAAAAACAGTATCTCACACTGGAAGCAGCTCAACACTTGCTCTTCAAAATATAATTTTGGAGTTGCCTGGGGAACTGAGATTTAGTGACTCCTTTAAGGCCACAAGTGTCAGAGGCAAGATTTGAACCCAGGTCTTTCTGGCTCTGAGGCCAATTCTCTCTCTGATTTTCTCTGTCTCTGTCTCTGTGTCTCTGTCTCTGACTGTCTGTCTCTGTCTCTTTCTGTTTGTCTCTCTCTCTCTCTGTCTCTGTCTCTGTGTCTCTGTCTCTGTCCATCTCTGTCTCTCACTTTCAGTTCCCTAATCTGCCAAATGGTGATAATAACAGCACCTACCTCACAGAGTTGCTTTGAAGATCAACAAAGAGACATTTGGAAAGCTTAAAGCACTCTACAAATTCTAGCTTTTAAATATAATCTTCTTCATATGTGATTTTATGATTTAAAGCGCCTTCCTCACAGTATCTCAGAGAACACAAATGAGTATTGATTATCCCCACTTCATGGATGAAGAAGCGGGAGCGGAGGCTCTTGGCCACGACATATCAGGGTCACCAAAGGATCAGAACCCAGGCCTCTCCTGACTCAAATTCAGTTCTCTGTCCACTAGGAGTGACACATGTCAATGGGAGACAATGGAGGGTTAATTCATGGGGCATTACTGACCTCAGGGGCAGCTAAGTGGTACAGTGGATAGAGCGCCGGGCCTAAAGTCAGAGAAGACCTGAGTTCAAATCTAGTCTCATACATTTATTACTGTGTGACCCTGGGCAAGTCACTTAACCCTGTTTGCCTCAGTTTCTGTAACATGAGCTGGAGAAGAAAACAGCAAATTATTCCCAGTATCTCTGCCAAGAAAACTCCCAAGGGCATCAGGAAGAGCTGTTCACGACTGAAAGGACTGACAATCCTGAGCTCAACATCTCCCCACCCTGCTCTCCCATCCCCCTTTCTCCCTCAGTGGTTCCCCCAGCACTCACAGAACGAGGAGCGATGGGCATGCCGCTCTCATCCACTGGCCCAATGCCCTCGTATCTGACCCAGCACTTGTCCCGCTGCTTGCTGCCTTTGGTCCACGTAGCCGACCAGTTTGGGCCACACTGGGACACAGGTGGCTTAGCGCCTCCAGCGCCCTGGCTCTCTGAAACTGGCCAGGTTTGGTACCAAGAAGGATCTGTAGGTAGCATTTTAGAGGCAGAAGAGAAAACAACAGTAAGGAGCAGTCAGTGAGTTTACTCCCATCCCCACCCCATACACACATTCCACTCACCCTTTAGGGTTTCCAGACAGTAACCCCTGACTTTTTCTGAGTTACGACATGCCGTTTGTTTGATTTTGTGACTTAAACACACACACAAGTGTACCCTGTTCTCTCCAGATAAAAGGAGCATATAATACATGTTTATTTGGTTTTTTAAAAAAGTGAATCCAAACCAATTACCTTTTGAGAATGTCAGAACCCAACCTTTAAAATGATTGGAGATTCCCTATGGGTTCTCAGCATAGCCTCCTGCCCCTGAGGGCAGAGTCACTGCTTCAGAGTGGGGGAGGGTTCCCCAAACCAATATCATTTACAGAAATGAGCTTTTCTAATCAGGTTTTGTGTCCCTCCCCCTTATCTCCCCCAACTAGGGTCCTACTTTGTCCTCCGAAACTCAAAAGATGCAGGCAAGCACTTTGATTCACATTTCCCCCTATTCCTTGGATTTCCTGGGCTAGAGGCCAATCTCCCTTTTCCCAGCCCATAGACTCCTGTGAAATTCAGCCATTTTCCAAGGATACCAGCCAGGAGAGTGCTGAGAGTCCTGTCCCACGTTGGGAGGTGCCAGTCACTTCAGGGGTTGACCTTGGTGTAACCCTTTATCCCCGCTCTCCATTCCCATTCTCCCCAGCAACCAAACTCTGGCATTGACCTGCAAGCCTAGAGGTTCTGTGTATACAATTAGGAGTATTTGGGCTGGGGGATGGATTTAAGACTTGGCCTCTATCCCTAGGGGCTTGGTTACTGGCCCCACCAGTTTGGAGGAAGGGCAACAGTTGTTGTGGGAAGAAGAGTAACAGTGATGCCCCTCCACAGATCTGTGCTGGCCTGGAAGTTTTCACTCTCTTGGCTGACATAGGTCCACAGTGATAGAAAGTGTCTATTTTACCCCCAGTGCATGTGCAAGTTAGTAGTACATACAAGATGAGCTCACAAGATGCAATATTGAGGAGGGGGTTAGTAGGTCACAGGGTGCCATAGCCCAGGAAAATATACAACAGGTAAGGGCATCGGGAATCAAAGGTGCCCTCCTGCAGCTAGAAGGTTCAAATGATTTCTGCCTCTCTTGTAACCTCCACCTTCCTCACCTCAAAACACCTGCCTTGCTGGGTCAGAGCAACATCATCCTCTCTCAAACCCTGCCCTCAGAATGGCCTCACAGGGATCTATATATCTATATTTACATCCATTTCTACAAATCTACACACACACACACACACACACACACACACACACACAATGATGGGAAATGCCTTGATCACTCCCTATGTGCGTAACTATACACACATACACATACATATGTATATGAGATTTTGAATGTGCACATGTGTGTATGGATGTTTGTATCAAAGGCAGAAAGAAGCCAGCATCAGTCTAGGCATTGTAGTAGCTGGTTCTGAGGAACAGGGAACCTGGGGAGCCGACAGTGAACCTGTGACAGAGACAGGGCCCCCTCCACCTCCACCCCAGCACCGACATTTGAATGGAAAAAGATGGGGTTGCTGTCGCTGCTGGGGGAAGGAGGGCCAATAGCATGTCTTCTACTTTCCACCATACTGCAAAGAGTCTGACTTCTGAAGGAGCAAGGGAACAAAGCATTTAAGCCAAGGGTGATGGGAAGCAAGAGAACTCTGATGAGAAAGATGGATAATGTGAGCCTAGCAAACCTGGGCCGACTCTCCTGGGGGCCGAGTGCCCATTGCACACGGTTCTGGGGGCTGGATCGTGGAACTGGAAGTTGAGCGTGTTGGAGCCACCGTTCCGGAGTACAGACACCTGTTGGGGTTGAGGGGGGTGGGAAGGAAGGAAGCTCAAGATACAGTAGGGGGAGGGGTCAAGTTCACAAAACACATGGGGGACACCAAGGCCTAGCAAAAATCCAGCAGGTGAGGGCAACAGGAATCAAGAAACAAGAGTCAAATAATTTCTGCCTCCCCAATCCCCTCCACCAAATCCCTGCCCTCAAACTATCCACCTCCCTAGGTCAGGGTAATGCTTCCTCTCTCAAGCCTTGAGGTCACTCACCCGGGTCCCTCGACGGTGCGGTAAAGTCTGTGCCTGGAGGTGGCCTGGGATGAAGTCACTGAGGCTGAGCCCAGGGGGAAGGCTGTAGTATGGGGCCTGCATGGTGTGGCTAGGGCCCACAGACCCAGAGAGGATCAATTCTCCCTTGGGGAAAAGACAAGGGATAGCTAGAATTGATCCTGGAAGCCCCAAGTCCCTTCTGGGTGTGGATGGGGGTTGAGGTCTGGGGAAGGGTGTCTGGAGTGTCACCTGGGCTCACAATGCCCCAGGAGGCAGACTCCTCCCCTGGGCACCAGCCATCAGCTCTGTCCCTGCTCCTGCTCCTGGCGCCGCCTCAGCTGCCGGATCAGGCACAATGAACTGCTTGTTTGAGTGACCCAGGAACTGCAGGGGTGGGGGGAAGGGGGTGTGTGGAAGACCAGGGTGAGGGAGAGGGTAAGAGACAAAAGGGATGGCAAGAAGCAGGGAATGAAGGGAAATGCCTCGGTCATCCAGTCATCCACGCATACCTTACAGGGATCTCAAAGCACTTTATGACTTCCTCCCCCAAAAGAGAGATGGAAACAGCTGTCGGGCACAGCAACGCAGGAAGGAGAGAAACTAGGCTAGCTGCTATGTGCCCCAAGTGAGGACAGCCAGGGTCCCTCCCCTTAGTACCAAGACCAGGCAGTGCCTCTTGGGTAGAAATCATCTTTCCTGAGTCAGGAGTTAAGCATGAAATGGTCATAACCTTTTCTGTTTCAGCTTTCCTTCCCAGGGACTCTGGGGAGTTCAGAATGCCAACAGGGACTGGCCTGCCTTCAGCTCTTGGGCTCTGGAAGCTCTTGTCCCGTCTCTCTCTGCTCTCCCCCTAACCTCAATCTCTGTCTGACTGCCTGTCTCTCACTATTCCTATGTGTATGTTTCTTTCTCCCTTGGTCTCTCTCTGTCTCATCTTCCCTGATTTCCTTCAGCTTTCTTCCCCTTTCTGTATTTTCTCCTGACTCATTTCTACAAGTCTTTCCCTCTGCTTTCCTTCCTGTTTCTGTCCCTTTTTCTCTTTCTACCTCCCTTTGCTCTGTGTCTAGGTTTGTGTATCTCTTTCCCTCTCTCTCTGTCTCCCAGACCTGCCCTTGTTGCTCTTCAGAATGAGGCCATAGCAGAGAATGGCTTTTCTCTGGAAATCAGCAATGGGTGTAGAGGAGGTGACCAGCTCTGTGAGGAGAAAGCCCTAAGTCCCCATAGGGATGGGCAGCAGGAGAGGGTGGGAGACTTGGAGATGGGGAATGCCAGTGGGGAGGAGGAAGAATAGGGAGAGGCATGGAGCTGAGGGAAAGGAAGAAGCAGGTGGAAGATGGGAGGAACAGCAGGTGTCCCTGTGCTGGGTGAGGATGATGTCAGACCTGGACTCTTCCAGAAAACTTAATACAAAGTGTAGGCTGAGATCATGGGCTGACACGAGACTTCCTTCCACCCTACCCCACCCCCAACTAGAGTCATAGGACTTGCCCGGGTCACATTGGTACCTCCTGAGTTGAGTCCAAGCCATTGGTGGGTGGCTTCCACACTCACAAAGAGCAGTGTTGGGAAAAGGGGGAGGGGAAATTTCTTTGGGAGAAGAGGGAGTCCTATATGCTGGGAAGCTGCATGCCCATGGCCAGAGTGGAGATTTCACATGGGCAGCACACTGGGGTGGGGGTGGGAGTGGAGAACCTGTCACTCTCCTGTTTACTTGTAATGAAGTATCAGGAGTCAGGGAGGTCAGGAAAGCAGGCCCCCTATTGTGAGCTGCTTATACTTGTTAGGGCTTTGAACTGAAGAGTGCCGGTTGTTTTTTTTTGTGCCCCTTAAACTGCCGGGGGTGGGGGGGAGTGGGAAGTGAAGGCATTCACCAGCTGGATTCAATTAGGGCAATGCCACATCAGCAGCTTAGACTCACATCAAAACTCTCTGCAATTCTTTCTTTCCTAAACATTATGCAGGGGGAAACTGAGGCATGATTCAGGAGAGCTGACAGTCCAGAAGTATCAGGCCATAACTTCTCAGTGCTTTGAGTTATATATCATCACCATTATCATTACCATCAATTGACCCTGGATCCTCTTTTCTCTTGGCCTCCCCTGACTTCCTTAACCACTAGGAAGGATTCAGAGTGGATTAACTTCCCTCCAACCAGGCTGGGCAATTCCTTTGCTTTCCAGGTTGGCAGAGTTGGTCCTGGAGTCAGGAAAGTTCCCATCCTGACTCTAATATCTGTGTGACCCAGGACTAGTCACTTAACCTCACAGTTCTATGACTTAGCTACAGAGAAGATGAGAACATGCACTGGGAGAAGGCATTTTCTTATCCGGGAGTTCCATGTCTAGTGCCCATTCCTGTCCTGGTCACTAGGCTGTTTTCAGGAGATAAGGGTTGTGTCTGTTTTTCAATGATCCCTTCCCCCAGCAGTGTTCTCAAATGTTTCCCTTTCCATCCTACCTCACTCCTCATAATGGGGAAGAGGATATGAATGGGCCCAGTTACCCCAACCCCTTAATGCAGTGGTTCTCAACCTTCCTAATGCTATGACCCTTTAATACTTGTATGTGGGTGTATCTGCATGTGGGTGGACCCGCCTGGAGATGGATAGAGGAGTGGTGTCTCAGTTCCTAAGACCATCGGAAACGTGTTTTCCGATGGTCTTAGGCGACCCCTGTGAAAGGGTCGTTTGACCCCCAAAACCCACAGGTTGAGAATCACTGCTTTAATGTAGTAAGACCTTGCACAGACCTTTCCCATCTAGGCCTCTACATTCTTGACATCAGTATCCCTAGGAGTTAGAGGTAGGGGCAAAGTGGGAACAGAAAGGGGAGAGGTACTTCATTTAGGGGGAAATGGAAGCAAAGGGCCTTGAACTGTATCCAACCCACTAGATGATATAGGGATGGGATGACAAGTAGACCAGGTCTGATTCCCTAATCAGCATTCTACTTCCCATAAGCTTGACAGAATTCTCCATCCCTTTTGGCAAGTTCCATATTAATTTAAAGCCTTGACTCTGGGAATACAGCAACCAATGTGGTACCACTTGGAGATTTTTCCTTGTCCTCGTCCTGGACATATACATGGGAAAATGAATGGGGTGGTGGTAGAGGTTAATCTCAACTCCTTCCCTCTTCCTCATTTCCCGCCAAGGGGACAAGAAAAGACTTCCCAGGGAAGCTTGTATTTTTCTTTGAACAGCAAAGTGCTGGAAGTAGGATGACCCCAGTCCTCTCCCCAATTCTTCTCTGTACCTCAGTTTCCCTGAGCATAACAAGGGGGCCCTGCTGATTTTCTGTGGACTACAGGGGGAGGAGCCAGTCTGCCTTCCCTTCCTCTGGTTTGAGGGATTGGCTGGTCTTCCCTCCTTGATCCCTCCTCTCCCTGACCTCAGCCTCTCCTCCCTTGTCCCCTCCTCCTCCTTGGCACCTACCTGCAGAAGAACTGGTGGAGAGGATGAAGACAGTCCGTGAGGGAGAAAGCATTCCCTCCAGCCTCCACCTTGAGCCCACAGCTGTGGGCCTCTGGGGAGGCTGCCAGGAAGGGGAGAAGTCTGGGGTGTGTTCTCTCTCCCTCGTGACTGGGGCAGAATAAGACTCTTACAGGGTGGG
Source organism: Pseudochirops corinnae (assembly GCA_028646515.1). NCBI lineage: Eukaryota > Metazoa > Chordata > Mammalia > Diprotodontia > Pseudocheiridae > Pseudochirops > Pseudochirops corinnae. The sequence goes on along the minus strand of CM053585.1, from coordinate 113,267,717 downwards.
TGGGTGGGAAGGGAGGAAGGAGAGGCAATGAGACAGAGTTGGAGTCACTGAGAAAATGGGGAACTGGAGTGTGGGTGTGAGACAGAGAGGACAGAGATAAAAAAGAGAAAAAGTCAAATCAGCAGGAAGGGAGTCTGTAAGCTGGGGAGAGGAAGGAAGGGAACCAAGCGGAGAGTTCCAATCTCTGGCCTGTTTGCAGCAGGGTGTGGTGTAGGGAAAAGTCATACTTTTTGTCTGTAGCTCTTTCTCCTCCCTCCTCTAGTTGTGTGTTTATGTGTGCTGTGGGGGTTGGAAGTGCGGAAAAACTGAAAGGGGGTGCGTAATTTGGTTGGGAGGCTATAGGCAAGCAAGTGCCCATTTCCTGGGGATGGGGCTGAGCTGCTCTCATTTCAAGGGTGGGACCCAGCCAGTGGAGAGACAGGGAGTATGGTCCCAGCGCTCAGGGTGGAGCATGTTTAGAGGAGGAGGAGGAGGAGTCCTGGGGGTCCCAGGGGACCACAAGAGACTTTCCCAGCAGCTTTCCTTCTGTGCCCCGTGGAGCCTTTGGCACCAGAGAGAGACCACTCAAAGTTTCCAGCAACATTTCCAGCATGTGGGAGGGGGAGCTTCTCTGGTCCTGGAGCCTGCCTTTGGTGCAGCAATGATGAATGAGATAGAAAGACGTAGTGAGAGGGGCACAGGGATGGAAAGTGAGAGAGGCAGAGATAGAACTAAGAGACAATGAAGCAAAGAGGCTGACACAAACAGGGAAGAGTGACCCTGGGTACAGTTGCTGCAGAGTTGGAGGGATAAAAGAGAAGTGTGAAGGGTGCAATTTATACACATATACACAGATATGGGGAAACAATGCCTCCACAGACATATGCTCACACATATACATACACATACAATGGGCCAATGGAAGGGGATGGGGGACACTTGGAGGAGGGCAGCCCTGGGCTGGAAGGATCTTCTCATAAGGAAATGGTCCTGGGGAGGGGCTGGGGTGAGCCAGCCTGGAAGGGTGGGGGCCCATCCCTGACGGTAGTGGGGTGGTCTCCATGTTCCCAGGCAGTGCACAACACGTTTTGATCTTGTTGTCTTTCCATTGTTCCCTTCCCGTTGCCCCTGGCTCTGTTCCCAAAAACCAACGCCCACTGACTCCCAAGTCTCACTCCACTCCCTCTTAACCTGTGCCGCTGCTGACATTTTTCACTAGTAGCCCTGTTGTCTTCACCCATTACTCAGGTTCTTTGGTCCTCTAAATAGTCCCAGATGAAGCTTAAGGACAGAAAGGAATGGGGGAGGATACCCCTGACCATAAGGATAATGGGAGGATACAGGGATGCTGAAGGAGTGGCAGGACAAAGTGGGGTGATGCTCCATCCCCTGGTTCTTGGCAGGGAGTATTTAAAGAGTTTTTGGCCTGGGGAAAGGGAGAAAAGAGAGCTTGTTTGTAAGCTGAACTCAGGCAACCAGGTTGACCTTGACCATCCCAGGGGAACATGCTCCAGAGACATGAAGTCCCAGTTGGAACACTGTCCTCTGCACGTTAGAAACAGCTCTAATCCCAAGGGGGTCCCAGAAAAGAGGCCACTCCTAAACCAGAGGCAACCCCTCCATGTCCCCTCTGTTCCAAAGGACATAGGCACCAGTCCAGCTTCTGAAAGAAATGTTGTTGCCAAATTTGATGGGATGACATACACAGTACAGTGCAGAGTTCTGAGCTGGGAATTAGGAGACCTGGGTTCCATTCTTTGCCAGGCCTGTTTCTTTATCTGTAAAATAAGAATGATAAAACCTGACCCACTTGTACCAAATGCAGCACTTGCTATATTCACATCAAGCATGATCAGAAGGTAGCTTCAGGACTCCGGAAGAGAGCATCCCATCATAAAGAACTTTGGGCAACTCACTCAACCCTGAAGTCAGAAGCAACAGAGCAAGTCTAGGAGCCCAATTTAGGGTAGGTCCTTTCTCCTTTTTAGGTCACAGCACACTGACAGAGTAAAACTTCTCTGAGGCCCTTTGTTACTCCAACGTGAGACATTTTATGAGGGGATAAGCAGGAATGGGGATGGTGAAGGATCAGTCCCAAAGAACATGAACATTGGTGACTGCTATCTCTAACTTGGTTTCCCTGCTGCAATTTAATAAATCTGTTTGGGGTTTATAAAACTCCTTTTCTTCTTGGCAATGAAAAGTTAGGGGATGGAGTAGATGGGTATTGTGCACGGGTTTGTTGAAAAGAGGAATTCAGAAAGGCTAAGCAATGATCCTCTTCTAACAGGCCTGGGACAATCTTTCCTTGGGAACTATCCAGTGATCTCCCTCCCCTCCCTTTAATGATATGGCCTACATCAACTCCTTCTACCCTAAACATTATCCCTGGGGGTCACCTGCCAAAAAGCCTTCCAGGCCTGCACAGGGACCCATTGCTTTCTCCTTCCTTGTTCTCCAGTGCTCGGATTGAACATCCTTGATTGTCTGTGATCCTGCCCAGATCGTCTCTTGCCAGCCGCAAAGTCTCCTTATTCTCCAGGGCTCTAGCCTTGACTCCAAGATAAATATTTAACACAAAGGTTGCAGCTGAGCTGACTAATGTCCTGACTTCCTGTTTGTCATGAGGGGGGGTCAAGGGGCTTGAGGATGGCCTACCAGTCTCATTCATCACTATGGGAATAGGCACTTGAGTAAACAGATTGGTGGTGATGAGGGGGTAGACTGGGGAAGAGGGGCTAAATGGGTCCATGCTAAGACCAGACCCTCTTCTGCCTTCTTGATTCCTAGGTAACCGAACTTTGGTCTGCTAATCCAAGGCCCCAAGCTCAAATGGGCTTACTAAATGCCAGGGAGCAGACAAAAGCAAAGCTTGTCACAAATCCAGTAAGGCACCATCACTTTCTCTTCCTGGATTTTTTCCCTTTTCTCCTCTAACCATGAGGAAGACTGGCTGCCTGGTTGCAGCCACTGTGACAATAATGTCCTCTATACCCGTCGGGCCTGAGAGAGAGGTCAAAGGCACGAGGGAAATCCTCAAAGCTTTGCAGAGTATGAAGCAGGAGAAACCTACAGATTTCTGCCTTTTTTGGAGAGGACTGGATAAACTCTTCCATCTGGAACCCCCAGGCCTCAGGTTTCTCAGCTCCTCCATCTGGTCTCCACTGGGATTGTTCTGGCTCAGTTCATCAGGCATTTGCTCCTTCTCTCCCTTCCTCTTATGGGGGGTAGGGAGCCCATTTGTTTTCAGAGAGCTTGCTCCCGCTATTCCGTCTCCCCAGCATATAACAGTTTGTTCTTCTTTTCCCAGCTACCTGATGCAGCAGTCTCAGGTGTTCTTGTGCTTCCAGCCCTCAAAAGTTATCCCACCCTGCCTCCTGTGCTGTCTTTTCTTATATTTTGCATGTTATGTAACATGTGTAAATAGAAATCTATCCATCCTCCACATATATTATAATAGCTGACATTTACATAACAGCACTTGAAGGTTAACAAATCACTTTACATACACTATATCATTGAAGCCTCAGGAACCTGTCAGGTAGATATTTTTCCCCTGGTCTAGATGAGAAAGTGGGGAAAGAAGAGGAAGGGGGAGAGAGACAGAGAGAAAAAGTATGTAGAGGGAGGGGTGCTCCCCTCCATGATAAACATCAGCAACTGGTCTGTAACTTAAAAGTCAGAGTTGCCTGAGAAGCCCATTGTGACATATGCTGCTAGTATGTGTCAGATGCAGGCTCTGACTAGGCAGCCTTGAGGGCTATTTAGTGACAGGGGCCACAAACATTTTACAGATGAGACCTTTGAGGCTCAGAACTGCTTTCACAGCTAGTATTAAAAGTAGGGTCTAAACCAAGCATTCCTGACTCCAAGTCCAGGAAGCTTTCCATTAGACTACACTGCCTCTCTAGTGGCAGGAGACAGCTCAGCCAAGAGATTGCCATGGCAATGAATTTGTGGCCACCAGCAGAGGCGGTTGTGTTAATCTTGACAGAGGGAGGGATTGGGCAGTAGAGATATGTGGCTGCACATACAGGAATAACAGGTCATTCTGAAAACCGATCTTGGTCACCAAAGGAAGTAAGGAACGGGGACAAATTAAGTGGACTTTCATTACAATGTGAAAGGTGGGGCAAGTCTAAGAGGGATGGGACTTAAAACTTTTTTTCTTGTAATGGAAATAGTATGAGGGAACCCCAAGAGCCAGGAGAGTTCAGATCTTCATTCATTTTTTAGGGGAAGAAGCACCTTTTCCTCCTGTTACAAGCCAAGAGAAAGTCAGAATTCTGCTAGAATCCACTCTGAGCTTAAAAAGAAAATTGCTCCATGACTTATTTTTGTATTTGGGGAAAAAAATTGTATTTTGTTCCCTATCCTTATACATTCTACGTACCATCTTTCTTCCTATGATGAAACATTCTTTTTCAGTGGTTTGGATTGCTCTGGAGGGCAAGACCACAATGACACAATGGTCGGTAAGACAAATCAGATCACACAGGACACATTCCTTTTCCCTTTTAGTTTTCTAGGCTCTTACCCCTTTCCCTTGGATCTCTTCTCATCCAAGCGTAAGTTTGTTACTTGCCAGATCCCACTGATGACCCATCTCTGTGCCAGCTGCCTGTGGGAACAGAAATACCAAACAGGGCAACTGACCCATTTCAAGGTCTTGAAAGGCCCTCCTAGGTGTGTATTGGTTGAAAATTTTAAATCGTAGTGCCCAGATCTAGGAGGCCTAAATTTCTGAACATGGTGTACTTGTCTAGCACTAGATATTGATTCAAATGAACATTTATTAAGTGTTTATATGTGCAAGACCCTGTGTTGAGAAGTAGGGGGCAAAGATGAAAAATGACATGCCTTCAAGCTTATAATCTGCTTGGGACACCTGGGAGGAAAAGACATACAAAATGCACATATAACAGAAAACAGAGTGTGATAGAAGCAGGAGATACAAAGTGTGCCAGGAAAATTTGAAAAGAGAGAGAGCACTTTCAATGGTGGGGGTGGGGGAAAGAGTTAGAGAAGATTTTGTGGAAAAAGTGGCTAATTGGGCTAATCTTTTTGGGGAGACAATAAAGGAGGATCACCACCCCGGAAGTGGAGGACAACAGGATGAGATCAGAAAACAATCAGTAAGTAGTTCAGCTTGGAACAGAAAGAGTGGTGGCTACAGATGCATTTCCATGGCAATTGCTTGGCTGATCTGCCACTGAAGTGGCAGTATGGCTTAAGGGAATACATAATGTGAAAAAAATCTGGAAAGGTAGGTTAGGGCCAAATTTATGCTAGCTTTAAGAGACAACTTTATTTTATCCAATAGGTTAAAGAAAGCCCCTGGGGGTTCCTGAGGAGGGGAATGTCATGGTGAAACTTCTGTCTGAGGGAAATTATTTGGAAGCCTTTGTAAGATGTACTAAAGATGGGGAAAGGGGTGGCTAAGTGGCGCAGTGAGTAGGGCACTGGCCCTGGAGTCAGGAGGACCTGAGTTCAAATCTAGCCTCAGACATTTGACACACTAATTAGCCATGTGACTTTGGGCAAGTCACTTAACCCTGATTGCCCTCCAAAAAGCAAAAACAAATAAATAAACGTACTAAAAGCAACAAAATGTATCAAGATGGGGAAAGACTGGAGGTGGGGAGCCTAGTTAGAAAGCCATGCCAACGGTCCAGGCAGAACATGAGGAAGACCAATGCTAAAATGGTGGTAATATGAGCAAACAGAAAGGGAATGATAAACAAATGAAAAATTGTGGAAATGGACTCAAGACTTGGCAACTGATAAATTATTAAATAAGAAAAATGACAGATTTTGGACCTGGGTGCCTGGATGATAGTACCATTAACAGAAAATGGGGAAACGAGGAGGCGGGAGACATATTCAGTTCATGATAACAACAAGAAATTCCAGTGATATGGCCACCAAGAAGTTAAGATATGTGACACTGAAACTGAAGCTGGGCACATCAAGTTGAATCATTTGCAGAGTCATAACTGAACCTATAGTGGCGAATAAAATCAGCAAGCGGTCAAGGACAAAGTCCTGAAGACTACTTTAGGACAAAAGGATGGTAGTGACAGAAAAAAAGTGGTTGGAAAGAAAGAGCCAGGAGAAAGTGAATTCTCAGCTGCACCCTGACAGAGCAGCTGGAAGTCGCCCTACTCACATTCAGGGAGGTAAAGTTACCCATCATCCCTCCTCATTCATGGGCAGGCAAAGACAGGTTTCAATATGTTTTGTTAGAAAGATTACCTATATCAATGAAAACAATGGATTTTCACAGTGGAATATTAAAGGCCAAATGAGGACATCAGTGATAACCAGAAAGGAAAATCTATCCAAAGCATCTCAGCTACAGGAAGACAGGTGGTTTGGCAAATTAAAAAGTTAAATCTGGCACCAACCTTCCTTGTCAGCCTTTTCTCATATTTACAGCTCCACAATCCTGCCAAGCTTTATTCTTCATTGTTTTTAGTAATCATTTTACTTTAGTGACTTTATACATTTGTTCAATTCTTACCTCTATTATTATCTGTGTTGAAATTCTGCTGAGCCTTTAGAGTTTGGCTTCAATGTCACTTCAACAAGGCCATAACTGCTCTATTCAAATGACATTTCTCTCTCCTAGAGCCAGAACCCACCACAGGTATTTAATGTTGGAGTAGAACTTTCACGTTACTTTTTAATTCACTTTATTCTATTTTTTTATGATGGTATTTTTATGTACCTTTTCTCTACGAATAGAATGTAAGTTAACTGAGGGCAGGGAATGTGAATTATTCCTTAGAGGGTAGATCCAGGGCTGGGGGGGGGACCTTAGAAGTCATATAGTTTTTTGCAGATAAGAAAACTGTGGCTCCAAATGATTGACTCGAGCAAGGTCACACAAAGAGTATGTGATTTTTGTCAGGCTTAAAACCCAGGTCCTTTGACTCAAGTTCTGGATTCTATTCACTCCATGGACTCTCCTGGCAATGTGAGCAGGGATGAAGATGAAGATGGCCTGCTATGATATGGTAGATATGGTACCCTGGCCCTCCAAAAGCAATCAGTCCTATTCCTATCTTCTGGCCTCCTTAGATGCTAATGAAACTCCTCTTCAGCCACATCAGTGTATACTGACTTACTTTATAATTCCTAATATCCTATCATCAGAATTACACAGACGTCCTGTCTTTCTCAACACAGGAAGCTGCAAAGAACAGCTCCATAGTAGTAGTCAAGGGGGGTTTGATTCAGTATGAAAGGGAATTGGCAAAAGTGGAATTTGCATTTGTGGTTTCTGCCTTTATAACTAAATGTCTTTATTAGTTTATATCGATGGGAAAGGAGAGGGTCTAGGCCAATAAAATTATTTATATTAGCGGCAGCTGGGTGTCGATACAGTAGATAAGATTGTTGTTGTTTGTCCTTCATTCTGGAAGAGGACCATGACATCTTCTCACAAAAAAGAAACCGTTAAATATTTCTGCCAATAAATAACATTTTCCCACCACTGTCATTATTAACATAACCAAAAAGCAGGTGATACCATGATGTGCAAGTGAATTGTATTTAAGTGAGGCAGGGCTGTGCAAAGTCTCCAGCCTCACTTTCTCCTTTGGAGCCATCTGTGTCCAGGGGCCAGATATAGATTAGGACAACTGGAGATGGCCCTGGATATAGTGGGGGGCTTTTTCGAGTTAAGGTTTTTTTGACAGGTCTCAGTTTGACTGAGGCAGCACCCGTTCAATGATTAAAGCTTAATAAGAAATGAGGCAGAGAATGAACACTGAGCCTAGACTGAGGAAGACCTAAGTTAAAATCCAACCTTAGACTGTTAGTAGATATGTTACCCTAGGCAAATTACTTAAAACTCTGTCTGCCTCAGTTTCTTCACCAGTAAAATGGAATATTAGCACCTAACTCCTAGGGTTGTTGTGAGGATCAAATGAGATAATTGTATAGCACTTGGCACAGTGCCTGGCAGGCACACAGTAAGCACTATAGAAATGCTAGCTAAGATTACTACTATTAATATTTCTCTTTTACAGAAGGGCTGAGGTACAATAATATCCATCAGGATGCCTCAAACCACAGTCAGTCATGAGGTTAAATTCAGTCAAAATTCCAAGTACTCTGTACTTGCTGGAACCTGGCACTGCTGGAGTGCCCTCTAACATCCTGTTACCTGAAATGCCACCCTTAATATGGCACCCACCATGAAAGCTGTGCTCAATAACCTCCTCCTCTTTTTTGCTTAGGGGACACTATGCTTGCTACAATGTCAACCCTATTTTTACTTTTCAGAGGAAGTTCAAAAGTTGGTCCTGGCCACCTCTTCAGATCAGTTAACATACATTTCTTCTCCGGATCCTTTCCAGGATCTAGGTATAGGTCTTGCTCTGTATTAGCATGTCTGAAATCTGGTCACTTTAAACATCCATTCCCAAGATCACATACATACAGTTTTCCATTGATCTTGAATCCTTTTCACTTCTATCAAGAAGGCCTAAGGACCTAACCTATGATTCTTTTATAATAGTGGCCTCTGCTGGTGCAGGCACCTACGAGTACACAGGTATGTAATGTGATCCAGTGGAGGGTAAGGAGGGGGTAGAACTGTGTCAGGTCAGAAGAGGAGAAATGGGGAACTGTTAGAGCCAGAGCAGTTTACAAATAAAGAGTCAGGTGAAGGAAGAAAGAACTTGGGACTGTGATGGAAAAGTCATAGCTGGGGAAGCCATGCAAAGCCCCAGGGCCTTTTGGATCCAGGAGCATTGCCGGCCTCTATGCCTTGTGCAAGGGAATTCCTTGGCAGAGCCACCAGATCAGCTTTTCAGACTTCAAAGGTTGGGCTTTCTTCCAACTTCCTGAATGATAAATTGGATAAGAAGTCAAACTTCAGTGCCTGCACCATGGGACTAAAAAGAAAATACAGATACTGGAAGCCAATGAAGTTGTTTAATCTTAAGGATGGGCATTTTCTGGTCTTTCTTTTTCCCCTTTAAGAGGACTTCCCATTTACAGTAAGACAGTTCATTCCTTGTTCACAAAGAAGAAATTGTTAAATATTTCTGCCAAAAAATAACATTTTTCCACCATTGTCATTAACATAACAAAAAAGTAGGAAAAAAGAGGCAATCTCCAGGGAACAGGCATGTAATTCATCATCATTCAGGAGAACCTAAAAAAATATTTGTACCACTACCTAGTCTCGTGTGTTCTAACCAAATCATTCAAGCAGGTAAATTCAGGATCCCCTTGGCATAGAGCTGGCTGAAAAGTCTGTTAGAAAAAATCCCTGCTGATCATAGTGTACAGAGAAAGAAAGAGAAAGGTGTTCAGGATGGCATTGCTATAAAGGTTCTCTGGTAGAAGATAAAAATGTGCTTTTGTTCCCCAAGCCCCATTGCAAGCTCCCTCCTTAATACATGCACTTTGCTATAACATGCAAAAAGACAGAATTAGGGAACTCTGAGAGGGAAGGAAGGGGACAGACTTTAAAGTGCCATTTGTTGGCAATGGTGATATGTGTAGGTATAAATAAATCACTTAAGCCAAGACTATCCCGAGGGTTGAAGGAAGGAATGAACCCCAGAACCACTCTCAACAGAGTTTGACAAAAAGTGCTCTTTGTCCAGGCTGTGGAGAGACATAAAGCCTTGAGCTTGTCTGACGAGGAAACTTTTACCCAGTAAAGGCAGGCATTAATCGTGTAACTTTTGTAATTGGGTATAGGAAGACAGTCAGTGTTTATTTTCCTTAAATAAACACACTATCCCCTTATTCTCTTTTGCTGGCCAGACATAGGTTGCCTACAATTCTCAAGAAAAGATACAGGCAGGCTGCTTTTTATATATACTGTCAATGGCACGATGACTTACAGCCAATAAAGTTCTCTACTGTTATCTGATAACCAGTGATTCTTTGCACAGCCCATCCCTTCTTTCCTTGGCTTCCTCTGTAGGAATTTACAGAGAGTAACAACGAAGGGACTAACAAACAGCAGATAATAATAATAAGAAGAAGAAGAAGCAGATAATGCTTCAACATTATTCTTGAAGTTGCTATGGAAAACTTCTCTGCTTATTCCTGGAGAGTGTGTGTGTGCACATGTACACACACGTACACACATACACACATTTTAAAGAGAAAAAGAAACAGCTAGTAAGTACAAAGAGAATAAGATAGTTGTCTTTTATGGGCTGCTCTCTGTTCTAAAGACATGTATCCAAATTCCTTTTTAACAGCAGGAACTCTAAATCTGGGGTATGCCTGACTTTCAGACAAGGCAGGGCTTCATGGTTACAACTACTGATAGTAGTAAAATTTAATCTAATACCTACTACTCCAAATCCACAGCTTATCCCTCCCTCTGAAATCCGGTCTAATTTGGGTGGGGTAAAGAATGTTTTGAAAGAGGAGGAACTTAGGTTTTAGTGTTCCCATAGCAACTAGAACCAATGTTGGAAAATACCAGGATATTATCTCAATAGGCCTATGTAGAATACCGAATAAATTTCCATCACAGAGAAGAGAGGGAAACGCCTAATAATACATACATAAGAAATCTATGAATTAGTCAGCCTTCTGGCTCTGGGCAGCATGCCGGATTTAGTACCAGCATTCAAAATGATGTCTTCTTAGTGAAAGCCCTTCCTTCCTAAACAAGTTTGATGACTAGTGTCCACTTAAGTCCCACCTAATGATATGTTGGTTTCTCCTGTTCATGGGGGTGGTTAATACTTAAAAGTCTAAACAGTAACCAGTCAAAAATCTTGGATGTAAATTGTAATTTTACAAACTAATAAAGATGGGTCAGAGGGGCCAAATTCCAAATATACTACACCCTGAGAGATAGCAGAAGCTGATAGGTAATAACCACTAGATGCATATATACTCACCTCTAAACTAAGTGAAGTTCATATTTTTTATTGCAATCTTTTCAAGTTCATTAGTCTTCTGAGCAACAGGGGCTTCAATCTTAGTGTTTCTGAATTTACTTAGAGAGGAGGGAGACGGTAAGGGCATTTCCAAAGCTGATAGGTCCCGAAGCTATTCTGTTATTTAAAAAGTCTCCTTTTTTAGGGATCTATAATGTGACATTTGTCAAAACAAATGCTTTTCTTTTACTGTCTTGAAAAATGCTAAGACAATGACTTTTAGGATTAAGGAAAGACTATCCAAGCTAGAGATACACTGGCATTATGTCTCAAGGGCTCATGATTAGAACAAACCAAATATGTGTGATATATACATATAGGTGTTATGAAAGATACTGATATTCACTGTTGCCAGGCCTCCATGGCCTCCAAGCTATAAACCTGACAACTTTCCCCTCCCTCTTTTAAAAGAAACCTTCTGGTCACCACATAATTGGCCACCCTCTGTGTCCACCGGGAAGGAGAGCTGTCATCTTTTTCACATTTTCAGAAAAAATTAGGCTGTTCTTATCCTGGCATACAACTGTTAAAAAAAAAGTGATTCCTACACCTCTGCCCTTATTACAAAGTGTCAAAAATTTTTTTGTTAAAAAGTTATTTTTTCCATTAAAAAGTATCTATTTGTTTCAAATGTGATCCTTTATAGACTGAGCAGAACCAAAAGGAAAATTTGATCCATGTGATATTTCAGTTTTAAAAGCACATAATTCAGAAAAAGAAAGGAGACCTTGCCTGGCTGAAGAGGTGGAGCTAATAGCACTTCTTCTAGGTTGAGAGAAGTCATAGGGAAGTCTGTTCATCTCTTCTGGAGTCTGCTAGGGAAGCATTCTTGGTACAGTCACAAAACAGGAGAGCAATGCTACCACCCTGAGGAGTTATGGAGCCATGATTTCTGGATTGTTTGAATACTCCTTCAAGAAATAAACTGACAGTATGAGAAAAATCAAAAGAGAAAACCATTTGGGAGCAACTGTTTATATAGAAATTTTAAATGTTTAAAGTAGATTGTCTTGAGTGAAATATGGAGTGAAGGGAAAATCCTATTCACTAAAAATTTCTCCAAGTTAGTGGTCTACAAATCTGTTATGGTAAAAAATGAAATTGCTTTTATCGGCGCATGGATTATCTGAGATCCTTACTTTATAGAACACTATTTGTAGTACTTTTAAAAAAAGAAACCCTATCCCCAACTTCACCCTGGTTCTGCCCTAAAGTCTTCAGAGTATACCACAAAAGAAAGTAGCCTTAACATTCTATCAAGTTCTCAGACCTCTTCATTTAGGAGCCACTATAATTTTCAACACAGATAAAGAACTCACTCAGATCTTTTTCTCATATGTTCACATTGCTGTTAACCGGGGAATGGATCAGACATCTGTGTAGAGTTTAGCACCACTAAGTTCTATCAGTGAAAGCTGGCAATAGAATTACTCTCAATTCATAGTACTCTTGTCATAAAGGGAAGGTGCAGTATTTGCAGTAACCATTACCCAATTACTTATGACCCTCACAATTTTGGGGGGAGTGAATTTCCTGTTGTTATGATCCTAATGAACTCGAGAGGAAGGGGGAATGATTTTCATTTTCAAATACATATAATCTTTCATTGCACTTTCCAACTTTATTAGTTGAGTTCTCCCAAAGACAGTGATCCTTTCCAATATTGTGAAAAAAGGTATGAGGATAGTCCAGTTGATCAATTTTCTCAAAGGATATAAAAAAGATATTGCTTTCAAGTGTCTTCCCCTAATTCCTTTACAAAATTCTAAATTGGAGACAGAGAGACCCTTTATCTCCCTTTTTACACTACTTCTACCATCTTCATACCAGCAAAAAATTCCATGCCACAGTATTTAAATTGTCATATACACGCTGATGATCTTTGATTGTCATAAAGGAGAAAACTGGATATAATCAGCACAAATATTAGGGGAAACAGGGCATTGTTTAATGAAAGTAAGGAGTTTCATTGTATTCTCCTACCTGCCCTTGAAATACCCCAAACTACGAACATATCATGTTATTACTGTATAAGATACTTGCATCCATGTAGAGGTGACACTGACTCAACCTATGAGAATAAGGAATTTCTGAAATTTTCATTTTTTAAGCATTGATGAGAATGTATCCATCAACAAGGTTGAGTAATAGCTATTAAAGCAAGACAACAGAAACCATTCTCTTAATCAAAAACAGAAACTTGAAGGATCCTGTAAAATGTATTTACCAGTTGATGGTGAACTCAAAAGTCATGTTAGTATAGACAGAGGGGAAAGGCTGTCTCTATGATATCAACTCTTGCCCTTGGGTTCCAAGAAATATTAATGATTACATAAAGTTCAACTCATCAAGGGTTATGAAAGACAGTAAAATGGTCAACTGGTCAATTTAGAGTCTGGTAAAATCTATTTGAACTTCACCAAACCAAAGTTGTTTGTCCAAGTTTACATTTCAGAGGGGGATCCTGCAGCCCTAGATTCCATTTCCATTGTCCCCGTTTTCATCTGAAATATAGAAAATGTAAAAAACAAAGGAGGATGCCCAGAATGGGGATAGAGAAGAAAAGGCCCGTGAAGAAATAGAGAAAAGGATTTTAGTTGTAAAAATGTTTTGAAGAGGGCATTTAGAAAACATTTAGAAATACTGTTTCTTTGCTGAAGGAGCAGAGCGGCTCATATGGAGCATAAAAACAGAAGGAGATGTCTGAAAGTATTCAGCAACCGTAGTTACATGAGATTCTCTAGAAACTTCTCCCTCCCAAAATCTTAAAGGGAAGTCTTAAACCAATAACACCTGTACTTCAACTGACAAGTTTAAGTAATCCTAAGAGTATCCTTTATTATGACGATCGCTATTTTTGCTCCACAGGATTACATTAAAAGGAACATGGAGTCCAGAAGAAAGTAGGCCATTAATGGTAAACACACCCTTTGGACTTTAAGCTATTCCTAGGATTGGAGTTATCTACTTTAAAGTTAAACCCCAATCAAGTTTTCCACAGTCAAAGAAACGGGTTTAGTTTACCATAATCTATCAGACTTTCCCAAGAATTGGTATCTAAAGCAGATGCACCTAGGCAAAAAGTAGTTGAGCTTAAAAGATATCCCTTTCAAAAATGAGAGGACTAGCTGACTGGTTCAAAATCAGCAACTCAGGGTTGTGGTTTCCAAAGGCCCTCTTATAAAAAGGGTGGGGGAGCGGTGGACAGGTATCACCTTTACAACACAATACTTCATGTGTATACTGTCAATCAGACCAGTTTCTAAAAATTTTTATAAAGGAAAAAGAAAAAAAAGGAAAAAAATGGGACTTTTTATATTGAACATAAATTTAAAAAATGTACAAAATGGTCACCTTTCTTACAGAATAAATGCAGACTGCATCATGAATGTGCCTCCAGGTTTCAGTTTGTTTTTGTTTTCCAATAATAAATAAATAAAATATGTTTTTAAGTTTTGGATCCATTAGTGGTATCATAGCAGTTGCTTAGAGCCATTACTGGCTCTTCTTGGCTGTGTTGCCCTTGTTCGATGAGCGGCTTGTCACCAAATTCACTGGCACTGCCACTGGCCCATCAGGGTATGACTTATCTCTTCGGGGGGGCATGCGCTCATTAATCCGGTCCAGGCCCCGAGCCTCATCAAAGCTTCGAATCTTGTGTGGGGGTGAAAACCCTCGGATGGCTAGGAGGAAGAGGAAGAGTAATTTTAGTCTGCAATAATGTGGGGGTTTTAAAAGCAGCCTCTCGGCCACATAACAAACTCTCCTAAAGAATAACATACGAGGAACTGCTGAGCACATGTCTGGTGGAGGGGAAAAATGGGATGAGGATGCGAGCCAATTTATTTGCCTTGTCAGAAGCATCCTTAAAGGCCTCAAGGTGTGTGAGTTGGTGAAAACAATTTTTCTGAAAGTTTAAATGAATAAATCAGTGGCAGCCACAAATCTGGTGAAACGCTGACAAATTTTTTTGCCCCTAATACATTTAGGAAAGGGTTGCTTATAGGCCAGAAACGTGCTCAATGTTTTTAAAAAATAGTAGAAACAAGTTAAACACAGAGTGGTTACTTTAAAACACAAACACCATACATGACAATACAAAGGTAAGAAAAGAGATAATTTTGGATCAGAAAGGTGGTATTTTGTCTTGTACAACCAGGAGCCGAACACAATTTTGGCGACTTAAATGAGATGACCGAGAGCCAACAAAATGGCTTCTTTATATTTCTATTAGCTTAACTGTTACAAAAATTAGGCAGAAAATTGTATATGGAAATGTATATAGGAGCTCCATTTCTAACTCAACCTCTTAGTTCCTTAACCATCAAGACAAGTGATCATCTGAATTTAACAAATTTTCTACTAAAAAAATTTCCAAATTGAAGGATTTTTAAAAAATCTATCTAAAATTTTATACCTTTGCTTACTACTTCCAATTCAGTTCAGTTTATTTGCTTTGATACTGAGATAGATCAGCTTGAATGCTGGGGAAATCTCATGAATCAATCAATATTATTTCTATTTATTTTGCCTTTGTTCTTAAGAGTATTAGAGATACATAGTTAAGAGACTGATGCAAAAGAATTTCCCAGAAGCCATTTAGAGGATAATAGTACCAAACCCATGGCCATGGGATAATAGATGGGATACCAAAAAAAAAACTACTAGAGATTTCACTTGTAGAAGCAGCTGCCCAGATTACTCAAGCTTCCATAAATACACTAAAACTGATAAAGAGCCTAGTAAGGCTTCATCTCTTGTGAGGATTCTATTCAATTATTATAGATGCAGGCCACCAAAGAAGATTCACTTTATGAAGTTTTCCAGAGAAGCTTCTGCTCCTTTCCTCACTGTTCCAGTTCTGGTGATACAATAGGATAGTAACTTAAACATCAAATAAAGCTTTTTAAAATCAGAAGACAAACAAATGATCACAGCTCTTGGATGACTCTTAGCCATACCTTCCTGTGCCTCTACCGCTTCTATTGTGGCTGTAAGACAGCAGGGGCAGTTGCATGCAAAAATGAAGACAGAAAAAGAGTGAGTATTGACAGTACCGAAACCCCAGGTTCCCATCTTCCATCCTTCAATTCATCCATCCATCCATCCCATCCTTTCCTATCAATAATAAAGACTAATTGGAAAAGAAAGTGAAAAGAATACTGAGTAGGTAAGCTAGAATTTGGTTAGCTAGAATTTTCTTAATAGTTAAAACTTCTTGGAAACCTTTATCACCAATAATCCTTGTAATTAAGCTACTGAGTCTGAAATATGATTACAAGAAATAAAAAACAGAGTCACCACCCCACTTTTAAAACTCTAAGGAAAAGAAAGGAACAACTGTGCATTTGTGTCTTGATGTCTGTCAAGTAAATGTTTGAAATTATTTTGAAATAATCTATAAATGTTACAAATGTCTCAATGTGTATAGTTCACCTTAAGTTAAATGAAACCCTGTGTTCCAATTCAACAAATACAGGAAAAGTGACTCCTTATCGCTCTCTAAATGGAGTACTGTTGCATCCAAGGCCTGGGAAAGATTGCACCAAGTCACCTGTAGAAACTCTAACTGTTCTTTTTTCACTCAAATGGGCTTGCCCTCAATTATAATAGAGCAGCATTTGGAAGAAAAGAAGCGGGTTACCAACAGGAGCTGTTCTCTCTGGCTATTCAGGTGGTGATGTAAATTCATGGTATGCTCTGAGTTTGAAGCATAGTAGACGCTGATATTTCTTTTGCTTTTTTTTTTTTGGAGGGCAATTGGGGTTAAGTGACTTGCCCAAGGTCACATGGCTGGTTTTTGTATTAAGTGTCTGAGGCCAGATTTCAACTCAGGTGCTCCTGACTCCAGGGCCAGTGCTCTATTCACTGCGCCACCTACCCACCCTGAAGCTGGTATTTCAAACTCAAATAGTTTCTAATCATTGTGTAAGAGGGCTAATTTCCAAGAAAGTCTTTTGCTCCCTTATTGTGATGGAAAAGGAGGCTAATTTAAAATTCAGCATTAACACACTTCTCTGTCTAAAGTTCAAGGAGGAAGTAACAACTGGAAACTATTAAAGGTTGTTGGGATGTGCTAGGGAATATAGCATATAAGGAAAATTGTGCTTTTTATTCATTACATATATAAGAAAGAGAAAAAAGGGTGATTAACATTCCACAGCACCTAATGATATCAGAATCAATAAAACAAGAGAAACTGGGAAAGTTAATATTCCTTTTTAAACCAATGTGAAAATCCACATTGAAATGAATAAAATGCAGGATACTTGCTTATCAAAACTTATTAAATGCTCGTACCAATTGCCAAAAACATGCCGGCACAAGCTTTTAAAATCTTAGCTCTTAAATATAGGAATGCCTTAGGTTCTCTAGCCTCTAAACATTTAAAAATATTTGTTCCTATTGATAGCATAATACAGTTACAACTTCCCATTTCTGTTAGGAAGTTGAAGCAGTATTATAGTCCTCTGCTGTGGTCTTTTTCCACACTGTCTGAGTCCACATGGGGCTGGTCTGATTAAAGTGGTGGGTAAATAGTGCTATGTGTTAAAGTGGGGGTACTGTTTGTTCAAAGCTGCTCAGTTAAGGGTATGATAAAAATGACAAACTCTAGTTGGTGATACCAAAGTTGGCAAATGGCTTGAGATGGCAGAGAAAAGACATTCTAGCTAGCTAATTATAGAAAGAGTAATAGGTTCTTCAAATTCCCTAGTTTTAGTTACAGTACTATTCTCTTATACTAGCAATCTTTTTTTATTTTTTACAATGTCCTCAAGGCTCACATCAACTCAGCTAGCCCGGTGTTTATCTAAAAAGCAATCTCCAGGAAGGGGCACATCTGTGGCTACAAATATATGGCAGATAAAGAAACTAGCAAAATAATAAGATAAAATGGTATTTGCCATTAAAATCTAGAGTTGGAGATGGTCATGCTTCTTCACTCAGTAAATAAGAAAATCTTATTTTATGTATATTGTCTAAAAGAGACTCAATTTGTTTGAAACAAAACAAAAAATACTCAAGTAAACCTTCATGGGCTACTAAATTCCCAATCTTTTTTCTGCAAGGCTGCTTATAATTGCTTGTTTTTTTTTTCTGCATCACTAAGTTAATTCCTTTGTACTCCAAATGTAAACAAAGTGTAACAACATCTTTACTGGAGATGCTGTGGTGTAGAGCAAAGAGCACTGGATTTCCAGTGAAAGGACCTGGTTTCAAGTCCTACCTCCTTAAAATAAGTGTTATGTGACTTGGGTAAGTCCCTTCACCTCTCTAGGTCTCAGTTTACTTATCTGAAAAATGAGTGAGTGGACAAGAGGATCTCTAAAGTCCCTTCAATCTCTAAATCTAGTCTGTTCAATGAAAAATTACAGACTTGTTTAAAGGGGAAAAAGTAGTTTTATTGGGCATTTCAAACCAACTTTCAAATTAAACAAGCAAATTATAGATGCTCAAAAAAGACTCACATATCTAAGCTATGGTATACCACTATCAGATTTAAGGACAAAGAATTCAATTCTATATCTAAAAAAAATTTCAGATAGTTATAAACAGACCAGTTCCTACTAGTCCATTATAAGGGTGGGAAGGGCTACATATAGAAGGCAGTTAACATGAGCAAACCTTAAATGGTAAAGTTTGAATAAAACTAGGTAGGAGTGGGTAAAAAACAGTTAGCAGCAATGTGTAGGTATGTACAAGGCTGGTCATTAGTCAGCATCAACTCTTAAGTTTCATAGACATCCAATAATATTAGCTGATGTCTTCCTTCTTCTCTAGTCTAGATTTATTTACTTCTACCAAGTCTCAATCTTTTTATTCCAAGACCTCACACAGCAACTCTCCTTAGACTAGAGGATGCCTCCCCTCAGACCTTTAGAACTGGTGCTAGGGCAAAAGAAACGTTCTTGGCCGCAGAAAAGAATCTGGCTGCCAGAAGATAATAAACTCTTCAGCAGGATATCAGGAAAGGGATTATGGAAAAGGTTTATAACTTTCAGGCTGAGAAATTCAGATGATTTTATTTTACATGGCAATGATTGGGAGTAGGATTCTATCCTTCCTGGAAGGGACACTTACTTCTCCTACACTCACCTAACTGGATGGTCTTTTTTCCTCCTGAGAGGACACCCAGAGGTAGTGTACCTGTAGGAGTCAGCCCTTTGAGAGTCAGCACACTTTCCCTCTCTTCTCTAGAAAGGAATAAAAACATTTAGTTAACTCTTGGGAATATCCCGTTCAGCATATCAGAGAAAAACTTCAGGGTAGCATTAAAGAGAGGAATATTCCTTTCTCTATCTTCATTCCCTAAAAAGCAATGGAAGAATCAGTTTCTTCCCCTCATTCATTTCCTAAAAATAGTATCTTCTGGTAACACCTTAGGGTTAATTAAGCAACAGCAAGTCCATACAATACAAATAAAGACATTTGATGAGGGCTATCTGAATATATATGGTAGTATGCTTTTACTTACATTCATCATGTAGATCTGATCCAAATTAGAGATCTAGACCACTGAAGGATCCTATTTTGACACCAACCTCTAGTTCAAAAAAA
Source organism: Pseudochirops corinnae (assembly GCA_028646515.1). Taxonomy (NCBI): domain Eukaryota; kingdom Metazoa; phylum Chordata; class Mammalia; order Diprotodontia; family Pseudocheiridae; genus Pseudochirops; species Pseudochirops corinnae. The sequence continues at coordinate 113,248,251 of CM053585.1, read as the reverse complement.
GTTAATTCTAAAATTGATTTCTAAGCTTTCTTATGATACCATGCCACTCCACCCAACTCCCAGTGTTTGTGAAAGTGAGGAAATAACCCAAAAAGCACAATTTCACACACATGAAAAACAGTCCCAGAAACATGGATTCATTGTCTATTGTAGTATTATTTTGAGGACATTATATATACAATTTCATTTTAAGGTTCTTAGAAGAAAATCAAAATTGTCATGTTATAGTCAAATTTCATTAAAAATGACAACTACATTATAGAAAAAATATATTGAAGTATTTGTTATTTCAGAAAACATAAGATTTATAATATATTTGTAAAGAAACTAGGGTACAGGAACAGTGGTAATAAATGTAGCTGGTATATTTTGCTTGTTCCAAAGCAATTATGTACCCAAAGTGGTAAAAACAGCTATATCACAGTAACCATGAATGCAATGAAAACTTTATTTTCAAAATGTAAAAAAGAAATAAAAATGGCCCAACTCAATTTGTTTGAATTTACTAATCAAATTTGAACTTCTCTTTCTACTAGATGTTACAGTTGAAGTCTTACCTAAGAATTGAAAACACTCGTGCCATCTTTCCAATAGCCCTGATTTTATTTCTGATGATCTCCTTACGAACAGATGCACCTCCTGAGAACAGAAAGATCAAATGAATTAAAAGACCTTTTTTTTTTTTAGGGCCAAGAGGTTGCTTCAAAAAACAGGTCAGTGTGAAGAATCCTGTTTTAAATTTAAAAATTAAAAAAAAGAAATAAAATCTTAAATTATTTAAATAAACAAAATCCTGGGGAGTGCTAAGGAAATCAGAATCTGAAAGAGCAAGAAACAAAATAACAGGAAAGGATGAGATTTTTTTTTAAAAGAGGGAAGGAACAAAAAAAAAAAGAAGGAAAGACTGGATGGGTTTATCTTAGATAAGGTCCTCTTGATGAAACTCAACAGACAAAGGATACCAGGTAATAAAACAATGTAACACACATTTACATACATATGCACACATCTACACACCTCAGAAAATGCAAACACAGTTGGTGAAACAAAGTTTTCCTATCTGACTGCTGATGGACATCTTGGAATGCGGGATTGTGCCTGCCAAACTACAAGTGATCATTCAAGCCGTTTCTTCTGCATGTAAACACAATGTATGGCTATCCTGAACTTGGTGGGAGTGCCTTTATTTCTTTAATCCCCACTTACACGTGAATTGGTGAGATCTTTTATACTACAGACAACTGTACAGACAGAATTGTGGGAGAAGAGTAGAAAGTGTGGAAGATATTTTTGAAGCAAAAAAAAAAAAAGAGTGCAAGGCCTTATGTTCCCTCTGTCATCTGAGGTTCATGAAATAACTCACGCATTACAAGCCAAACTTCAGATCCTGCATGCACTGAAGGTCCAGGCATGCATCAGGTTACTGCATTCAGAAGTCAGAAACAGAAATGTGATACCAACCCTGCAGCTTTCGATATCCTAAAGAACCATAGCAGGATTCACACATACAAAGCATTCATGTTAAAATAAAGTAGATATGAGAAAGGTTGGAGAATTTGCTTCAATTATTTAGCTATCAACTATTTAAAAATATTTATCCATGGGCTCTAGTGGTACAGGCAGCATGTATAAAGCTATTAGCACATTCTAGTTGGGTACCTTTCTGATTGCTTGAAATGTAGTGATCTTCAGGGAGAAGAGACACCAAGAAACAAGGAATGAAGATAGAAATATGAGAAGAGAAATTTAAGTTTTCATGGGAGGGAGAAAAAAAAAGTCAAGAGGAAATGGGACAAGGGTAATGACACAAGCAGCTCACAAGAGACACTTTCTTGTAATGTGGTAGGATAGCAAATTTCAAATTCCCTACTTATATATACTTTGCCAGTTAGTCCTCCCTTTAAGACTTTCCAGTTTTATGTAAATCCGTCTGAGATCCTTCAATATGCTTTCTACCTCCATACAACATTAAAATAACATTGCTAAATGAAGTCCCAGAGGGTGTTATTTCTTAAATAATGTTGATAACGAGAAGGGGGAAAAGAACAGATAAGCTTAATGTTCATAAATTTAAAGTATATGCAGTAGTGAGAAGCAGCAGCAAAGAGTATAATTTGGACTCATTCTGGAAGACACATGCTTTAGAACCAGAAAAAGAGAAGAAAACTAAAACAAACATATGTACCCTACGTGCTTTTACAATCAAGTCTCAACCAGTTTGCTTAAATTAATTAGTTGAAACAACAAACTATTAAGGCCAAAGTCAAAATCCTTCTACCAAGTGGAATCAGTTAGCTTTACACAATATAAAAGCCAGTTCTGTGGATAAAACCCAAATATATAAATGTGTCCTTCTTGAATGCAATCTACTTCCACTACTGAAAAACAATGCAAAGCACTTGCATGACAAACAGCAGGTCCTCTATGTTCTCTCTCTATAAAGGGAGCACATTTCCTAACAACAGGAAGCAATTTCTCACTTCTCTCATTTCTCTTTACATAGATACTATAAGCTGTTATTGACTTCACTGTAATTTCAAAAGGACATAAAGAGAATAGTGACTCAATAAACAAGACTGCCTATAAACTAAGTAGTTAAATCTTCAGGGGCTAACTTGTCAAAATCAGGTCATGATCTTTGGGCATGAATCTTAACCTAGCTTTAAAATCAAATCTCTCCCACCTTGGCTCCTGTTAAAGACAATCCAAGTTTACCTTCCAATACTTCGTCACCATCTGAAATCAACTCATCATCAGAGCATATGTTGAGAATGTTAACCAGCATCTCAGTGACTATGTGAAGGGATAAAAAAGAAAGGAAAACTTAAACACTTAAAAATATTTTTTCTCTAAAAGAACATATATATATACAAACACATGGAGCAGAATTATCTTTCAATTTAATAGGTTTGACAAATTTTGTTTTTGTACCACCTAGATTCCTGTCCTGTGTCCCTTTCTTTACCCCTCCTAAGTGCCATCCCTTATAAAAATACATATTAGCAAAATTCATCAATACATTGGAAAAAATTTCACATTGTATGCAATTTTCCACACTTGCAGATCTTTCACTTTTGTAAAGGAGTAGGGGGGAATTGTATTCTTATATTTCTTTTTTAGAGACAACTTATTGTGTGTAATGTCAGCAGTTGTTTCTAACTACTTAACGTAATGTGAAGGAAACCCTAAAATTAAGATGCTCCAGATTATGAAGGTCAAATATCTGATTCAATCCATTCCAGGATCCTCAAAGAATCTACCAATTATTCAATAATTTGCTAGCTAACTTTTCAGAATACCTTACACTGATCTGTACACATAGAGAAAAAATTTTGTTTCCTAATCAACTTGCCAAAAGGACTATGTTTGTATAATTACTACCAAATGCAATAACACAGTTCTGAAAATACAATAATAATTATATTGTTACATTTCTATGGCACCTTACAGTTGATAGAGATTTTTTCCATCACAACAACCCTGTGAACCACTTTGCAAAACTTACAGTGCTCTATAAATGTTAGTAATTACTACTATTATAATCCCCATTTTATAGACAAGGAAACTGAAGTTAAAGGTAAATGATGTGCAAGGTCATGTAGTTCATGAGGCATGCAGAAAAAAATCTGAACCTAAGTATACTGACTCCCAAGTTCAGTTCAATGCATGCGGGGATTGTACTACTTCTTTTACTTGATCAAAATGGAGTTACTTCTTTCAACAGCTATTTTAAATAAATAAAATACAATCCATTATAATTAAGACTTAGAATCAACTAAAACATACTACATGTAGCCAAAATATACAGTAAACAAACAAAAAAAACCCAAACTTCTTATACTGAATTATTTGTACATTTCTACATGAGTCCGGGGCTATGAATACACATTATCTTGTGATTAATCACTGATTTAGGCATAGGGAGGTCTAGATGACTTCTCCTACCTTTCTCCCCAACAAAAGGCAAAGACCATGTGAAGACATCCATAAAGTTTGGAAGCCAGTAGGGGTGTGGAGAGCAGTTAAATTGTCTGATGTTCATGATATTGTTTTCATATTTCAGTACAGCAGCTGAAAGAGAATAAATCATGAGCATTTGGGCACATTAAGAACATGCTACAGTAACTGTTTCACTTTATGTAACTTTAAACACTTAACACTACCTACAATTCAGGCTATTTTATTTATAAAGGCCAGGACTTGTGACTGGAAAGGAGGCTCACAATAGTTTATAACAGTTCATCTTCTCAGTTAACTATTCCAGGGAATTATGCTACCTGCAAAGTTCAGTATAATAAAACTACAAAGCATGATAGGCAGAGCTCTAAGACTTCCAAAGGGCATTACAGTAATTTTATAGGTCAACTGGTTGAAGTTACACCTATCCTTAGAAGGCTTTACATTATTTAAGTAACAGATTCATGTAGTTGCACACATTTTAGCGATAAGTTAAAATATTAAAATGCCAATCTGTCCTCATTATAAGCAATAGTTATTAACTGCTGCCATTGTTGTACTAAAAAAGTAAAACGATCTCTTAGAAAGTACAGAAGAGATGATTATCTAGCAAGTACTTATTTTTGTTAATGTGAAATTATTCCTAGTGACATAGTAACCCCAATATTTAAGAATGAATATCTATCTATATAATACTAGGCCTTGTAGAGAATATTTCCCATTCTTTTTATGTATGGTTTTTTTGGGTAAAATTTTTTATTTTAAACTTAAATACAAAATTAAGGGAAAAAAACATTGCCATGTACACAGCAGATCATGAGAGGATTCAATATAAAATAATATGTTTCCATTTCAAGAAAACCTATATAATAAATACTATACACTGTTTTCAAAGTCCAGCTTTTCTTTGCTTCCTTGTTGGTTTTCTTTTGTTCTCTGCTGTGCACTTTTAACTTTTCTTTTCCTCTTCCCTCTCCCCCTTTCCCAAGGCTACAATTAAAAATGAATATATATATATATATATATATATACACACATATATACACATAGATATCTATAAACATACACACATATATGTAAGACTGTTATTATGTTTATTTCCTTCTATTATCTGGTACTCTGAAGGTGGATAGCATCTTCCTTCATAAATCCAAGTATTTCCATGTTTTTCTAAATCAAGCAGTTCATCATTTCCTACACCACAGTAACATTCCAACCCAATCACATCCCATCTGAGAGACCGTCTATTAAGGTTTTCTTCCCCCAATTTTCTGCTGTCCTTCTATTCTTGGCTACATAGGTCTTATTTATAGGAGGAAATTTTAATTTAAAATAATCTAAATGATCCTTTTTACATTTCAACAATGCTTTCACCTTATAATATGTATGATTATTATTTTTCTTTTTGCCAGTTTTTTTTGGAGGGGAAAAGGCAAGGCAATCCGGGTTAAGTGACTTGCCCAAGGTCACACAGTAAGTGTCAAGTGTCTGAGGCAACAATTTGAACTCAGGTCCTCCTGACTTCAGGAGTCACTGACTTCTATTCACTGCGCCACCTAGCTGTCTCATGTATGATTATTTTTTTAAAAAAAGTATTTCACATAGGGGATGTACCCTTAAGCAATACAAAAGACAAATCTGGGAACTGGGCCATGGGAACAGAAGACTATGACGAGAAAATGCTGAGAGAAGAAGCAACAAAATCTTGGTGTAACAAATCAGTGAAGGATGTAGAAAAGTAACCACTAAAATAGAGATCAACAACAACCTGTTAGCTTTCAAAGGGCAACCAGTGGGATTAAAAATAAATGTGTATATTCCATTGTCAGGCTTTAGGAATAGTTTGGGGAAGAGGAAAACAGGGAGAAGAAAGATTGGAAGGGATGGAAGGAAATGCTTAGAAGGAAGTGGTAGAATGATACCAACTAATGTTTTAGTGACCACTCAACTTTTCTTAACAGGTACTCAGAAAGCAGTAAAGAAAAATAGGAAGCACTTACTGAAGAAGGATGGTAATGGAAAGGTCAAGTGGAAAAACTGTCTTAAGGAGTTTACCAGAGTGCTGGCACAGACTGCTTGCTGATGGAAATACCAAACACATAAAGCAAAACTAAACTTGAGAGGTTGAACTATAAGCAACAAGAGTAGGCAGAGGCAGTATGCCATCTAGAGCTCAATCATGTGAGCAGTGAATAAATATCAACCATTACAAATAATGTAAAAATTAGAGGAAGATATTACAGGAGTTTGAGAAGGGCAGATACAATACCAAAAAAATGTGAGGACGTAGTGACAACTTAAGTATACTTGAATATGCAGACAGGTTATCTAAGTAAACAGAGTGCTAAGCTTGGGAGTCAGAAAGAATGGGGTTCTGAAGCTCTGTGACTAAAGGACTCAGCTGATGACATCAAATGCAGAGGTAGACTCGATGGTCTAAGATCCTTTCTGGTGCTAAGTCTGTGATTCTCTCAGCAGAAGACAAGCCATCTCCCACACTGCCGCCAAACTAATGATTAAAGGACACGTCTGATTATATAATTTTCCTACTTAAGAAGCTTCAATGGCCCCCTGCCATGTCCGAGATAAAAATACAAACTCCTCTAATTGTCGCTTAAAGCCCCTCATATATTGGCTCCAAATGATATTTATTTATTTTGGATAAAGACCTGGGATTTCATCAACAAAGAGAGCTCCTGGTGAAAACTCCCTTACCAATGTAGATTTGCATCTTACAATCTTAGGGAGCCTTTGGGGCCCTGAGTGGTTAAACCACCTGCCCAGGGTCACAAAGCCAGGATATCAAAGGTGGGACTTGAACCCACGTATTTCTGATTCTGAGGTCAGCTTTCTAGACACTATTGTAGTAATACGTTGCCTCTTTCCAACCTTTACAAAGTGATTATATTTCTTGCAATGATTGTTTTTTTTTTTAAAGTCCAGCAAAGACTGAGATAGCTAGTCACTGAAGGAATAGGAGCTCCTTCCAAAAAAGTGTTCCAGTACTTAACTAAATAAATTGTATATAGAGCTCAATATCAAAGAATTTAAGTTTGAAAAGTTCCTATGCTCAATTTACTTCCATGAAAAGAAAAATGAACTTCTCCCACTGGCAAATGAGAGGTGATTAAAAAGGAGACCAAGTTGGAAAAAAAACCCACACATCTAAATGAGTATTGTCCTTTAAAAATAATAATTATAGATACTACCTTCTTCAACACAATTCAACAAACATTTATAAAGCACCCATTATGTTTGAGACATTGTGTTAGGCACAGAGGATAAAAAGGGGAAAAAAGTACCCATGTCTTCAAGAAACTTACATTCTACTGGAGGGATGGTACATGATGACCTATCTGGGCAAATCTGTAAAATAGAAATGATATCTACAGCACTCACCCTTCATGGTTTGGAGGATTAAGTGAGACCATATATATCACATAATTTTAGTTATTACCATTAAGGGAATATAAACTAATCTGAGAAGAAAGTATGCACACCCTCTTGTACTCGAGTTTATGAAAGACAGATCTAGAGAAGCAAGAATGAGAGGGAGAGGGAACAGACAGACACACACTCACACTCAAGGAAGAGACAGAGAGGCAAGGAAAGGCCTCAAGGCTTCAACTTAGAAATGGCACCTCCAATGAGCTTCAGACTGGCTGCCCCCTTAGGACAACCCTCAGTCTTTCTATCTGTCCTATAGCTGAACCCTTTTATATGTGTAGTTTCCATCAATAAGAGTTTAAGTTTCTTGAGAACATGGACTGTCTCACTTTTCTTTTTTTTACTATCTCACTTTTCTACTGGCACACTCAGCACTGAGCATAGTGCTTTGCACAGAAAAAGTGTTTAATAAATTATGGAACACAGTAGGCCCTGAATAAAAATTGACTGACCGACTGAAAAGCTAGTAGGCCAGTTTGGCTATAATGAAAAATGTATGAAGGGGAGCAATATGAGGTAAGTCTGGGAAGACAAGTGAAAAGCCAGACTGGTGATGAGATTGCATCTTATTCTGGAGGTAAGAAAGAGCCACGAAAGAGGTAGAGACTAACACAGTTATGATTTCTGTTTCAGAAATATTAATTTGGAATCTATGTGGAAGATGGAATAGGAATAGAAAGACCAAAGAGCAAGCTATTACAGTACTATAAATGAGAGGTGACTGGGGGCAAACAAAGGGAAGTGACTATGTGGGAATTCTATCTGAGGAGGTAGAACTGATTACACCTGGTAACAGACTAGAAATGGAAATCAAGAATAACCCCAAGGTTGTGGATCTGAGCTCGAGGATAGTGGAGCTTTCAAAAGAAGTTTACAGGAGAGAAGAGAATGCATTGGATGTGCTAAGTCTGAGACATCAATAAGACATCCAGGAGGAGATGTACAGTAGGAATGAATAGGTGATTAAGGATTCAGGAGTGAGATTAGGATTATATAAATTTGAGAGTTTATCTACATAGAAACAATGATTAAACGGCTAGCACCTGATATGATCACCAAGCGAGGCTACAGGGCACAGATTTCTAAATTGCATAGTGATACCCCCCTTTTTATAAAAACAATTCTAGTAGCAGTCCTCCACTTCTCATAAAACAATGTACAAAGACTGACAGTGACAGTAGCAGATATGCCCAAATAAGCATTCATCCCAGGCAGATGCAAGTTAGATCCTACTTGGGTACCACCATACCAAATAATCATTCTGATGCATTTACTGTCAGCTAGAACAAATTGGCAGTGTTAATCTTGCTTTTGCTGCCCTTGATGTGAAATCTGTTTCCATTTTTAAAGGTGTGGTCATGTGGGAATTGTACTTAAAGATACTCAATAGTATGAACTACTCCTTCATGCCACGGCAAGAGAGTCTCAGACTTCCCCACCTCTAGTTTGGAAAACTGTGCTAGAGAAAGAACTTTGGGGTCACTTATGGCTTGGTGGCTGAAGATGAAAGATGATCTAGCAAAAGAAACTGAGAAGGAACAGCCACAAAAATAAAAGAACTAGTAGAGAACTGTGTCATAGAATTCAATTCTAACTACATTTATGGAGCACTTCATTGTGCTAGGGTTACAAAGACAAAAACCAAACAATCCTTCCCTTTGGGTAGCTTATGAAAAAGAGACACATTCACAGATCAGTAATTTCAGGAAGGAGAAAATATTAATTACAGGGTTGGAGAAGAGGATGATAAGGAGTTATTCTTTAAAGAAAGTCAGGAAATCCAGTCTCAGATACTTAACATTTACTAGCTGTGTGACCCTAGGCAAGTCATTAACCCCAATTGCCTTGTCTTCCCCCCTCCAAAAAGCCAAAAAAAAAAAAAAAGAAGTCAGGGATTCTGAGAAGTGGAAGAAGCACATTCCAGGTCTGCAGGACCAGAGGAGTGGAGAGAGAATGGCACATAGAACAGCTGGTAGGCTAGTTTGACCGGTACAAAGTGTATGTGATTGGGGAGGAGAGGAGGACTAGGTGGGAGCTAGGTTATAGAAGACTGAGGGGTTATCCTAGACTAGTCATTGAAGATTTCTGATTTGGGACATGGGATGGTCAGATCTGCATGCCAAACATAATTTGACAGCTAGATGGAAGACTTAAGAGAGAGACCAATTAGGAGGCTACTTTAATAACCTAGGCCAAGGGTGATATTAGGGTAGAAGCTAAGTAAGCAGAGAAAAGTAGATGCTGGCCAGGGGCAGGGAAGAACAAAGAATGGCTCAAAGGGTGGTTGTGCAATCAACAGAAATGGGGAAGTGTGGAAGAATAATGGGTTTAGGGAGAATATAGAAAGTTCCATTTGAGACACTGAATTTGAGATCCCTGCAGAAATCTAGCTAGAAATGTCCATCGGAAAAAGGAAGTGAACTTTGTAAAAATATGCAGATAAATCAAGCAAGATGATGCCTGAGAAATGAATATTACATTTACTCAATGTAGTTAAAGTCATTTTGTGAGAACTGAAGACTTGAGCATGAGGCCAAGGATTAAGGCAAATTAGCCTTAAATAACCTGGCTCTTCAATTCATCAACCTCCTTAACTCCCATTATCAAGACCTTCACTCCATTTCAGCTACCCACTGGGATGATTAATTGTATATCTCAACCCTAACTCTGTGACCTTTATAAACCACAACCCTAAAATCCCTCTCTCTGTTCATAACTACCTTCCACTTGTCCCTCTGCTTTATTCCTCCTACACACTTATTCCTCATCCTTGTGGCTATCACCTGCAGCCCCTCTTTTTCACTCTTCTCCCTTTCCAGTCCGAACTTCATGACTGGCTAGCTCTGTTGCATGCCGTTATCCTTTAATGCTATGCCCCTTTTTTCCACCACTGCTCCCACCTTGTCAAGTACAACCTGGTTATCTTTGCCACCTTTCCTCTCCATTTCGACTTATGTTTTTGCTGCTGAATGCCACACTGAAAAATGCCACAGAACTTCTGAATAGACCTACCATAGATTTAGGTTATCAAATCTCCACTGGCTGAGCCAAACACCGACCTCTTTGATAATGGGAGGGGAAACGACCTAGAGGCCAGAAGAAAACTGTGCACAAGATCTGAACGGAATGCTATAGATAAATGAAGGAAGAGAGAGGTGACAAATGAAAAGGAATCATGGCAGATAATGGTGGCTGGGTGTAGGAGGACCTCCCCTCTCCCCACTGGAAAGGATGGCCAAGGATGAAGTGTTTTCGGCAAGGTTTAAGTAAAGAAGAAAGAACTTAGATTCAAAAAGGACAAAAATACATGCTTTAAGTTACATGAATAATCTGCAGAACGAAGTCTAAATTTGTACCCCAATATTCTAACTTCTAAACCAATGCTCATGATATCATTATACTTTTCTTTATTTATTTTTGTTTTTTGCTTTTTGGAGGGGCAATTGGGAGTCAAGTGACTTGCCCAAGATCACACAACTAGTGTTAAGTGTCTGAGGTCTGCTCCATTATACTTTTCTATACGTTTATTCCAACAATGCCGCATTGCTCAAATAATTTCTGGAAACTCCCCCAAAAGTCAGTTTAAAAAAACCCACAAGAAAATGAGTTTTAATGCTTTAAAGTTAGACTTTATTTTTGATCTGTATTTTGAAACTGAACTGCTTGGTTTATTCACCAAACTTGACAGTGAATAACTTTTGGCTCTTTCCAAAAATTAAATCCATCCTCAAAGGAGGAAAATTTCCCAGGACTGAAGATATTCAAAAGAATGTGTTCAAGGCCATAAGGGCAATTCCAGAAATGTTTTGAGCAATGACAGCACTGCTAAAGTGTGTAACTTCCTAATTTGACAACTTTGAAGAAAACAACACTTATATGGATTTATAAGTTTTGGAATATTTGTTATTTTAAGAAATACATGACTTTGTACATGACTGAAGTAAGGACTAAGAAAGATCTACAGCTCAGAGGAGGAGTCCCTGCTCTGAAAGAGACAGAACAAGAAGAGAGGGGCAGGACTTTTGATTTCAATGATACAGGAATGCCTGGATGACCGAATTCCCTTTACTGAAGCACACTGGCACCTACTCTATAGTTTCTACAATTAGGAGAGTTGTCCAAGGCTTTGAGATGTTGAGAGGCTTGCCAAAGGTCACATACCCAGTAATTGTCAGACTTGAACTTGAACCTAGATCTAATTTAGAAGTCTTCAAGACCAACTTAAATCCATTATACCGAGATGTCTTTTGTCCTGATAAATTTGTTGGGGTTTACTTGGCAAAGATACTGGAGTGCTTTGTCATTATCTTCTCCAGCTCCTTTTACAGATGAGGAAACTGAAGGAAACAGAGTGAAACTTGTCCAGGGTCACACAGCTAGCAAGTGTCTGAGGCCAGATTTGACCTCAAGAAGATGAGTCTTCTGATTCCAAGCTCTTGGTGTTCTATCCATTTTACCACCTACCTGCACTTAACCTGATAAAACACATGTGATATTCAGAATTACAGGATTTTGAGAGGGGACTGGATCTCACAGATCACCCAGTCCAAACTCTCTATTTTTAGAGATGAAGAAAACAAAGGTCATCCCAAGGTCACAGTTAGCTAGAGATGGAGCTGGGACTGGAACTGAGACCAGCATAACAGTACTTATACAGTGCCACTTCTGGGAATTCCAGAACAGCAAGAAGAGCTTGGCAATTCAAAAGTATTAGCATACTAAGAGATGACTTATTTTGAATGAAGTAATGCTTTAAAAATAGATGACATTAGACAGAAAAGAATAAATTATGTTGAGCAATCCGAGAGAGCCAACAAGTACAAAGACATGTAATACTTAGTTTTCTAAATCCAAGTCATATACTCTTCTTGCATTTTGCCTCTGGAACACAAATGAGATCTACCTTCATTATTCATGTCCTGTCCTAAGATTCCAGCCCAGCAATTTTGAGGATACTGAGATAAAGCTGAGTAATTAACATCACCCTAGGTCTCTGGAATAGGTTATTCCCATACAACATTAAGTTAGTACTCATATTTACCCATCAAACTCAAATTCAAACCCTGTCATATGCCTTTACCTTTGTTGTTATAGACATCTAGGTAATTTGGGGCAGAGAAAATTGTAATGAGTGATGGAAAGCCTGTTGTCTGGCTCTTCCTATACATTCGATACCTGGAAAAGAAATGACAGCTTGTCTGTCCTGTTGTGAAAAGGAAAAACTCTCCAGTGACACTTGATACAGTTCTAGTATTACTTACCCAGAATCCTGAGCTTCATGGGCTCTGATTATTGATAACAAACTATTGCTTTGCAAAAATTCACAAACTGCAGGATAACTGGAAAAAAAGGTTTTTTTTAGAAAATATGTTAATTCTGAGCTAAAACAATTCTTTTCAGGGTAAGGTGGGATGGGATAAAAATCATAGCTTAGATTTAGAAGCAGAAGGGATCTTAAAGGCTATCTACGCCAACCTCTTCACTTTCTTTTTTTAAATTTATTTTTTTTTCAACAAACAAAAATCAATTTTTCCCCTCCCTCCCCCCAAGAGGGAAAAAAAAAACCCCACCTTTATAACATAGTCAAGCTAGAAGTCTCACCATCTGTCATACTTTAAAAAAAATTGTCTCATTCTATACTGAGTCCATCATCTCTGCCAGGAGGTACAACCCTTTCATTTTACAAACTGAGGTCCAGAGATTAAGTCAATCTGCTTTGATTTTAAACACCTAATGAACTAAGAGTTGTAGAACAAGATCTTTGTATGTGATTAATTTATATTTTGGTCATTTGGTATAATCACTCCAAATAAAATACATAAATTATGTTCTACTTTTTTAAAAAGGAAAAAATACTTTATAATATTCATCTTCAGTCCCCTTTTCTCTTCTCTTACTAACTCCTTAACCCTCTGCAATATGACTTCAGATCATATAAGCCAACTCAAACTTACTAATGATGTTTTAAATGACAAATGTAATGATTTTTCTTAAGTTCATAATGTATTCTACAGATTTTTTAAAATACAATTTCCATTCCTATTTCTTCCTGTTGAGTTTTGCTGGTATTATATAGGCCGTAGATTTCTGTGGATTCATTTTATTTTATTTTTTATTTTTTGGCTTTTTGGAGGGGAGGAAGGCAGGGCAATTGGGGTTAAATGACTTGCCCAAGGTCACACAGCTAGTAAGTGTTAAGTGTCTGAGGCCAAATTTGAACTCAGGTCCTCCTGGCTCCAGGGCTGGTGCTCTATTCACTGTGCCACCTAGCTGCCCCACATTCATTTTATTTTTAAAAAGAAAATGAAAACAAAAAACAATAGCACAACGCATTGATACACTGGAAAAATCCAAAAATATGTTCAATATGTAACACCTATGGACCTAACCACCTCCGTGAAGAGGTAAATTGGAGGTATTTTCTCAATTCTCTTCTTTTGGGTATTGCTTGATCTGTATAATTTTGTTAATAATCACTTCTGATTTTTGTTGTGTCATTGCTCTTTCCATTTACATTGTTGTAGTTATTGTGCATATTGTTATCTTGGCTCTGCTTACTTCATTCTGAGTTCATGTATATCTTTCCATGTTTTTCTATCACACACATAATTTCTTACAGTGCAGTAACATTCCATTACAGTAACAGTCCATTACATTAATGTGCCACAATTTGTTTAATCATTCCCCAATTGATAGGCCTGTACTTTGTTTCCAATTTTTTTGCTATCATAAAAAGTGCAGCTAATATTTTGAAATATATGGTGAGTTCTTAGGGGCATATAAGCCCAATAATGGGAGCCTCGGGTTTAAGGCTTGTTAACTTTTTAGTCACTTACTTTATTTGCATAATTCCAAGTTGCTTTACAAATGGCTGTACCTTTTCACAACTCTATCAACAATGCATTATTAACATGCCTATCATTCTACAACCCCTTCAGCACTGACTATTGCCGCTTTTTTATCTTTTCCAGTTTGCAGAGTTGTGAGGTGAAGCTTCAAGGTTGTTTCGATTTGTATTTCTCTTATCATTAGTGTTTTGGAGCATTCTTTCATGTGGTGTGGATACTTTGAAGTTTTCTTTTGAGAACTATTTGTTTATACACTTTGACCATATATCTTTTGGGGAATGGCTGTTACGTCATTTATACTTATTTTTTATGTATCTTAGATTCCAAACTTTTAACAGAAAAATAGGGTAAAGATTTTTTCCCCCCATTTGGCAGCCTCCATTCTTATCCTAAGTCCATTAATTTTTTTTTCTGTGCAAGCTTTTCAGTTTCATGTAATCAAAATGATTTTCTTTTGTTTTAATCTTTTCTTTTATAATTGCTTCTATCTCTTTTTTGGTTAAGAATACATCTACACATAGCTGTGAGAGGTATATGATCTGTTCTAATTTTTTGTTGTTTTTTTTTGCTTTTTGGAGGGCAGGGCAATTGGGGTTAAGTGACTTGCCCAAGGTCATATGACTAGTAAGTATTAAGTGTCTGAGGCCAAATTTGAACTCAGGTCCTCCTGACTCCCTGGCAAGTGGTCTATTCACTGTGCCACCTACTTGTCCCTGTTTTAATATCTTATTGTGGCTTCTTTGCTAATAGAATAATCCTTATTTTTCTATAAATATTCATTAGGGATACTGATCTCTAATTTTCTCTTTCTAATTTGTTTTCCCCTAGTTTGGCTATCAAAATTGTACCTGCAACATAAAAAGAGTTTGATAATATTCCTTCTTTTTCTATTGTTGCAAACAGATTACAGAGTACTAGAATTATCTGTCCTCTGAATGTCTGATATTATACAACTTTTTAAATGTAATTCACTTATAAATCCATCTAGACCTGGGCTTTCTCCCCTTGGAGTTCATTTATGGCTCAGTTTCTTTTTCTGAGATTAGGTTTTTAAAATGATCTATTTCTCATTCTGTCAATCTGAGTATTTTATGTTTGTAAATGTCTATTTCATTGAAGTCAAATTTGTTGGTCAAAATTAGATGAAATAGTTTCTAATAATTCCCTTTACTTCATTTGTTGTGAATTCTCCCTTTTCATTTTTGGTACTGGCAATTTGGTTTTCCTCCTTCTTTCCCCCCAATCAAACTGACTAAAGATTCATCCATTATTTTAGCACTTAGCACAGTACCTGCCACAAAGAAGGCATTTAGTAAATATTTTTTGACTGACTGATCTATTTCATTAGTTCCTAAAAAAAAAAAAAAATCCAGCTCCTCACTGTATTTATCAAATCAATTGGTTTCTGCCTTTATTTTGGTCAATCTGTTTTTTAAATTTATTGAACTATTCTTTTGTTGATGAAAGTAATATTTAAATGCATAAAATTTCCCGAGAAAAGCTTTGGCAACATTCTGAAAGTTCTGGTATACTGTTTCCTTTTTGTCATTTTCTATGATTTGTTATTTGATTCACCAATTCTTTACTATTTAGTTATTAGTCATCATTCAAGCTTGAATCCTTTCCTCAAAGTCTCTTTATTGATTATTCAACTGCCCTTTGGTTAAGATCAATTAAGTTCACATGACAACCCAATCCTCCATCTTTCCTCATTTTTGTACACTTTTCATCTCATGTTCCAATTATAACAAGTAAGTTCTGCCCATTTCTCCTTTCTTTCTTTTCTAGCATACTGCCTTTTCTTTCCTCTATTAAAAGCAAGAAAATAGAACCAAATTACCCATAGTCCCTCTGATCATCTTTATTTAATACTCTTTATGGCCTTGGAAATCATTAGGAGTCTGAAGGGACATATATCTTTCTTTCACTATTAGGGGGACTTCATCATTTAGTCCCTTCAAATTGCTCAAATGTATTTATTTTGCTGTTTCTCTTGACTTTTACATATGTATCTGAAACTTCTACTCAGCTCAGTTCTTTTCATCAGGTATGCTTACATGGCATCTACTTCATTAACAATTTGGTTTCTTCCCCTCCCTTCAGGATTGTACTCAGCCTTACAGGTGAAGTTATTTTTGACTGTTAACTTTTATTTTTTGCCTTTTCAAGTGTCACATTCCAAGATTTTTCACTCCTTTAGCAATGTGAAAGGTTTTATGTGATCTTGACTATAGTTCCTTAGTACTTAAGCTTTCTTTCTAGTTACTGACAGTACTTTTTCTTTGACCTATAAGCTCTGGATTTTTGTTTGGACATTTTGGGATGTTGTCATTTTGGAGATTCCTTCAGGAGGTGGTCAGTGGATTCTTTCTGTTTTCATTTTGTCCTCTGATTTTAATAGAATCTGTGCTTTTTTATTTATGATTTCTGAAAATGTGAGATCCAGACCTATTTTTTGGAGAGAGAATATTAAGGCTCAGGGTGGGAAAGAGGAAGGTCAGGTGGGAAGAGTGTGATGATTCCTAAATTATCTCTCCTTGAACTGTTTTACAGGTTAATACTTTTTAATAGTAGATACATTATATTTTCCTGTTTTTTTTTCCAATATTCTGACTTTGTTTTAATATCTCTTTTCTCCTGAAGTCATTCAGTTCTATTTGATCCATTCAAAATTTCAGGGAGTCTCTGATACTTGAGTGGTTTTTCTACTTTCTGTTTTAAACTATTTTCTTTCTAATTCTTTTGTCCAAAACTCTTATTTCACCTATAATTCCATTAAAAAAACTCTTCATTTATTTCTTCCAGGTACTTCATAGTCCTTTTGTCAAAGTCATTTTCCCCACTGAGGTTCCACTTGTAGTTGTTATGGAATTGTTTTCTTGTGAGTTTATCTCTGGGTCATTATTTGACTCATATTTGATAGTATTTTGTGTCATCTTTTGCTTATTCATATTTCAAATTCAGTTCCTGATTTGGGACTTTGTGTCAAGATTAAGCTCCACTCATTCATACATTACTGAATGGGGTGGACAGGCCCTTTTTGATCATGGCCTTGTTTTCTTGGATTCCTGCCATCAAGCTTCCATTTCCTCAGGTTTATGTGCTCAGAACTCTGTGTTTGGTTGCTTCCAGTCAAGATGCTTCTGCAGTTTTCTGTCCCTGCTGGGGTTTCCCTACTCAGGATGTTGCAATTCTCTTCAATCCCTCCTGGGAATTCCCCAGTTTACCTGTACTCATGCTAGTTTCTCTGGCAGGATCTTTCATCTAGTATTCATAGCTTCTGGCTGTCTTTTCTCTTCAAACTTGAACTGGATGAAGGAGCTTAGTGGATTCTTGGTCACTGTTCAATTTTGTATTCTTTTTAAGATCATTGCTGAAGTAAAAGTGGGAGATTTGTAGGACATTTCATGTATCTATATGAACCAGAAATTTGTAGTCAGTCAATAAGCCTAATATGTGACTAGGCACCTTACTCAGTGCTGGGTATACAAATAAAGGGAAAAAACAAACAAACAAAAAAACTATGCCTCCAAACAGTCCCTGCTCTCTAAAAGCTCATGGTCTATTAATGGAGAGAGCAGGCAAACTTAAGGGTAAACTGGAGATAATCAATAAAGGGAAGGCACTAGCATTAAGGGGGATTCAGAAAGACCTTGCAGAAGATGGGATTTTAGCTGGGACTTGTAGAAAGTTAGGGAAGTAAGGAAACAGAGATGAAGAGGGAGAGAATGTGAGACATGTGGGAGAGCCAGAAAAAATGCCTGGGGTTGAGAGAAGCAGAGTCTCTTGTGCAAGGAACAGTCAAGAGGCCAGTGTCAATGGGTGGCAGAGTAAATGGAGAGGAATAAGGTATAAGAAGACTGTATTTATTTCATTATCAGTATTTTGCTTCTATTTATTGATGCTGGGTCTTGTTAAACATAATCTCCTTGAAAGCACAAATTATTTCATATTTTCTTCTCTATCTCTGCTGGCTAAACAGTGCCTGCTATCTCAGAGTCACTAATGTTTGTTAATTGCTTCTTTAGTTTTCTCCTAGCAATTTGTATTTGTGGAAAAGCTCCCTCCATATGGATGTGGGTTGAAGTTCTTCCTTTCCTCCTAGGTCCAATTCAGGTGCTACCCAGAGACAAATCAACTAGGGTACTTGGGGACATACGATGTGAGACAATTCTTAATTACTTTTTCCCAGACCCCTAGAGGTATAGTTTTCAAACCTTGCCTAGAGTACATAAATGCCTTAAACCTGACTTTCATGCCACTTTCTCTTTACTTTTTTCTCATACCCCCTCCTCTACCACATGAAATTATCTTTCCCTCTCTTACCCTAAATTATGTCTAATTGGCCTTTCCTTTACACTTATAAGATTCTGCCTTACAGTTATTTATGTCTTATCCTTTACTAGACTCTAAACACTTTAAGGGAAGAGCCGGTGCCATTTTATTTTTCTGTTTCCAATGCTTGTATATAGTAGGCACGATGGATTTGGACTTATTCAAGACCAATACAGTATAGAAAGTACAATGCTTGAATAGGAGCATGTCAATGGATAAATAAATTTAATATCAAGTCTTCATATTTACTTAGCATCCTTAAGTTTACATATCATTTTTCTCACAATAACCTTATGAAGTTCACTTCCATTCTGTTAAAAGAGTAAAGATCAAAGGACTAAAAAAATAAAAGAACCACTTAAAAATCATGCGGCAAGTACAAGCATCAGAATACAGCCTTTAAAGCTGTGTACTCTAGAAACAAATATAAAAGTCTAATATGATCCTAGTGAAGGGCAATAACTTTAAAATGAGTACCTTCAGGTGTCAAATTTTTCTAGGAGAAACAGTTGGGGCTTGCGAAGCAGAGAAGAAATACAATCAATCTGAGATTACTTGGGGTCTAATTATTTAGTGGGTAAATTTTTTTTTTAATCTGTCTTCATGTTGCTTAGCCTCTGGGCAATGTAAGCATTTTCACTAGATAGGAGCATAGGGTGGAGAAAGAAAGTGGAAATCATCCAAAGAAAATAGAAATAATTTCTTTTTTTTCACTTATAAACGACCAGTTAAAAAAAAAGCTGTTGGGAGAATAACGTTCAAAGGTTGCTTAAAATTAAGCTTCTGGCTTATCTGCACATTTTTATCAATGTTTCATTCTGGTTCAATTATATAAAGATTAGGGAATGCTGATTAGGACATCCATTACTGAACTGAATATAATTCTAGGTTATTTTTTGTTTTCTAAATTTCATGCTAGCTTTTCCACTATTTTTTCCAAGACAACAATAGGAAACAACTATGATTAAACCACAAACTTAGTAAAAATCACCAATAATAATAACTCCAGATGTTCTAGGTTTAATAAACATCTAATCAGCCCCCCATACCTTCATCTAGAGTACCACAAAATGATTACAGATTTGGATTGTCAAGAAACACTGAAGGATCATCAATTAGATTCAGCCTACCATACTTAGACAAGAAATTGAAACAAGTGCTATCTGGATAATGCTCAGTAAACCAGAAAACTACATTAAAAGAATTTAGAAAAAAAGAAAAAGAGAAGTTGACTTATGGTTAAGTTAACTTAAACTCTAAATAATATAGCATATTAAATACAAAAATGACTATTTTACTGGACTTAATTTACTTTTACAAAATCTGAATACAAAAATCATTCTGGTTTACCAACCCTACTTTGTAACTTTTAAAAATGTTTACCTGTAAAAGAAGGAGCACCCTCGGACAGTGTTGTGGCTAAAGTGCTCCATGTTCTTCTCACTGCCATACTCATCCAAGGGATCAGACCAAAGCAGGTCACACATTGGTCCAAAAGCTGGAGGTTCCCTAAACCTGTCTAACTAGAAGGCACATAAAAGGCAAAAAAAACCATGAAAACAAAATGATTTTTGGTATTTTGTAGGTCAAGCAATTACTCTACCTCCCCTTATTTAGTATAAGAAAAGTAAATAGCAACTTCGAATGAGGTTCACATGTAAAAAGGGAACAAAAAAAATAAATGCTAGCTGTTTTCTTATTAAGGATGATGAAACTGCAATTTTCTAGGGGCACATAATAATCCACACCTATTATCTTTCACAGTTATTCCCCTCTGATCCTTCTTTTTATTTCATTTGATAAATGCTGGGTACACAGAGTTTTCTCTTTACTTAAATGAGATGTTTTAATACAAGTTGCAGCAACTTAGGTTTTTTGGTGACTTCATTTTAGTTATAACAGTCCAATCCCATCATTGTACAGATGAGAAAACTCATCTTTCATGAGACCCTAAGCATTATAGGGGTTCATTAGTCAATTACTCAAAAAATGTTTAAGCCTCTACTATGTACTAAGCACTGTGCTAAGTGCTGGAGGCAAAAACCAGTCCCTGCCCTAAGGAACTCACATTCTAACGGGGGAGACAATATATAAACAACTATGTACAAACAAGCTATATATCAGATAAGATGGAAATAATCAATGGAAGGAAGGCCCTAGAATTAAGGGTGATGGGAAAGACTTTCTGTGGAAGGTGAGATTTTAGCTAGGATTTAAAATAAGCCAGGGAAGCTACAAGGAGGAAATGAAGGCGAGAATTCCATGCACAAAGGACTGCCAATAAAAATATCCAGAATCTGGAGATGGAGTGTTTTTTTTAGAGGAATAAGGCCAGAGTGACGGAATCAGAGAATATATGGGGGGAAAGAGTAAAAGGCATTAAAAGACTGAACAAAGGGTATGTGACACAGGTTATGAAAGACTTTCAATACCAAGCAGAGGATTTTATATTTGATAGGGAGCCACGGAGTTTATTGAGTTAGTAACATGGTTAGACCTGTGCTTTCGAAAAACCACTTTGGCAAGTGAATTGAAGATGGGCTAGTGTAGGGAGGGAGGGAGTAGCAGGGAGACCAACCAGCACACTATTGCAATAGTCCTGGCATGAGGTAATGAAGGCCTCCGTAAGCGTGGGGGCAGTGTCAGAGACGAGGAGGTGTGTTATGAGATGTATTATAAAAGGTAAAGCTGACAGGCATGAGCAACAGACTGGATATGGGAATGGGTGAGTAAGAGGCAGAGTCAAGGATGATACCTAGATTTTGAGCCTGTGTGACTGGGAGGATGGTGATGCCCTAAAAGTATTAGGCAAATTAGGGAAACAGGAAGGGTTAGGAAGAATGACAATGAGTTAAGTTTTGGAAAGGCTGAGTTTAAGATGTCTACTTAACATTCAGTTCAAGATTGCTAGTAGAGAACTCTTATAAGAGGAGAGCAATAGAAAAGTCAATAGAAGAGGTCAACAGAAACAGAGAAGTGAAGATTAGATAAGTAGATGAGAATCATCAGTAGAGAAAATAATAATTAAATCCATAATTAGATCGCCAAGAAAAATAACATAGAGGAAGAAGAAAAGAAAGACTAAGGCAGAATCTTATGGGATTACCCATGGCTGCCTTGGATGAAGACACAGCAAAGAAGATTAATGAGTAGTCAGATAGATAGGAGGGAAACCAAGAGAAAGCAGTGTCACAAAAACTTAAAGAGAAGAAAGTATTACTAGCCACCTGTCACCCAACTATCACTTGTGGCTCCAAGAGATGATAGCACGTGCAGAGGCTATAGCTTGGCAAAATCATCTAGGCAGACAGGCTAAACTAGGCTGAAGGTAACCAATAGGCCTCCCATCCACCAGTGAGTTAGAGTGATGTCTACTAAAAGCATGTAAAGACTTCCTCAGCAGAACAGAAAGATGAGAACAATTTGTTCCAACAACAGTAAAAAGGAATCCAACAGCTTCTTGGACCCATAGGTAAAAGATGGGTGGCATGCAAACACCAAAGGTGGAAAAGCAGCCCTGAAAAAGGGCTTAGCAGCCCTCATACCACAGGTACTAGTCTTCCCTGAACATCCTGTATCCTGGAGTACCCACAGCATAAGTGATATAATAACAACAGTAAAACAGTAGCAACATAATGACAATAATCTTACTTTCTTAAATGCAAAATGATCTATGATGCTTTCAATACTCTGCATATAGATACTCCTTCCATCAGTACAAATTGAAATGATGGCCAGTCATCCATGCTTTAATAGATAAGACTAGTAGATAATATGGAGGAATGATTACTTACTCTCCTAATGTCATCTAGAGAACTGATTTCTGGTGACAGTCCTCCATGTACACACAGAAACTGATGATTTAAGAGGGCAGCAAGAGGAAGACAATCGAATGTATCCATGCATGCATCATATATCTGCTCTGAATATTTGATTCGACCTAATGGAAAAGGAATATAGTGTTAGAAAGAAGGGAAAGAAAAAAGAGTAAGAAAGTTTACTATACAGGCTAAATAGGCTAATCAGAAATATGTAAAAAAGTTTTATACTTGCTTATTTTAGGTTCATTAAAAGAAAATATGCCAAGATTTTGGCAAAGTTGTCTGAATAGACAAACTAGAGTTAGAACCAAGGGAAGATAAAAGATTAATATTCTTGGTTAATCCAGTACTTTTTTTTTTTTTTTGAGGGAGAAAGACAAGGATCAAGTGTCTGAGATCATATTTGAACTCAGGTCTTCCTGACTCCAGGGCCCGTGCTCTATTCCCTGCACCAACTGGTTGCCCCAATCTAGTATTATTTAAAACAAAAACAACAACAAAACCAACCCCACCCCAATCATGGTCTGAGGACAGATTTTTGCTTAAAGTCATCTGTCACTTTCTTGAAAGGATAAAGCTTAATTCAGTTTCCTCAGGAAGCCTCTGAAAATAGTCTCAACACAGGTCTGATCAGAATGCCTAACAAAATGATATTCAGTAAGTCACAGTTTCTTCCACCCTGCACTAGAGAAGGCCACCATCTGACACAGGGGGTGTGTGTGTGTGTGTGTGTGTGTGTGTGTGTGTGTGTGTGTAAAACTATACTATGCATATTTCTATTTATCAGGAGATGGATAGCATCTTTCTTCACAGGTCTTTTGTAATTGATTTGAAAATTTATAATACTTAGGATAACAGTAATTCACAGTTATTCTCTGAACAATATTGCTGTTGTATTATATAATATTCTCTTGGTTCTGCTCACTTCACTCTTCATTACTGCATGCAAATCTTTCCATGTTTTCCTAACTCAACCTGTTCATTATTTCTTATAGTACAGTAGTATTCCATCACAGTAATATACCACATCCTGTTTTGCTATTCCCCAATTAATAAGCATCCCTTTGATTTTCGGTTTTTGCCTCTACAAAGAGAGCTGCTATAAATATTTTAAAACCTATAGATTCTTTTCCTTTTTGATTACCTTGGGAAACAGACTTAATCACAGTATTGCTGTGTCAAAGGGTTTATAACTTTAGGGGCCTAACTCCAGGTTGTTCTCCAAAATGGTTATGCATAGTTTCACCAATAGTGTATTATTATTGCTCCAATTTTTCACATACCCTCCAACATTTGTCATTTTCCCTTTCTATTAGCCAATCTGATAGGTATGAGTTAATTATCTCAAAGTGGTTTTAATTTGCATTTCTTAATAGTGATTCAGCATTTTTCTTATGACTATATAGATTTGATTTCTTCATTGAAAAACTGCCTATTCGTATCCTTTGACCATTTATCAATTGTGGAATAACTAGTATTTTTATAAATTTGACAAAATTTTAAGATATGAGACCTTTATCTGAAAAACTGAATATATTTTCTCCCAGTTT
>CM053585.1:113200740-113223793 GCA_028646515.1 Pseudochirops corinnae | reverse complement strand
CTTTCTAGGTCAGGTATCCATCTTGATCTTATCTTGATAAATAAATAATGCAAGATACTGGTCTCCACCCAACTTCTGCCAGACTGCTTTACAGTTTTCTTAACAATTTTACCAAATAGTAAATTCTTATTCCCAAAGCTTAAATCTTCACATTTGTCCACATGAGGTTACTATAATCATTTACTATGTGTTATATATCTATTCTGTTCCACTTATCCATCTTTCTATTTCTTAATCAGTATCAGATAGTTTTGATAATTACAGCCTTATAATACAGTTTAAGATCTGGTACTGCTAACCTTCCTTCCTTTATATGTATTTTTTCATTAAATCCTTTGATAATCTTGACCTTTTGTTGTTTGAAATGAATTTTGTTAATATTTTTTTCTAGCTCAATAAAATAATTGTTTGGAAATCTAATTGGGATGGCATTGAATAAACAGAGCAGGTAGAATTGTCATTTTAATTATATTGGCTTAGCCCACTTATGAACTAATATCCTCCAATCATTTAAATGACTTCATTTATTTATTTATTTTATTTTGGAGGGTGAAGACAGGACAATTTGGGGTTAAGTGACTTGCCCAAGGTCACACAGCTAGTAAATGTTAAGTGTCTGAGGCTGGATTTGAACTCAGGTCCTCCTGACTTCCGGACTGGTACTTTATTCACTGCTCTACCTAGCTGTCCCTTGACTTTATTCATATAAAAAATGTTTTATAATTATGTACATGTAGTTCCTGGGTTTGTCTTGGCAGGTATACTCCCAGGTATTTTATGATGACTACGGCATTTTAAATGGGGTATCTCTTACTATTTCTTCCTGCAGGGTTTTGTTGGTGATATATAAAAATGCTGATAATTTATATGGGCTTATTTTACATACTGCTTGCTACTTTGCTAAAATTACTGTTTCAACTAGCTTTTTAGTTAAATTTCTAGGATTTTCCAAGAATACCACCATATTATCTGCAAAAAGAGATAGTTTTTTTTTTAACTTATTGCTCATTCTGATTCCTTCAATTTCTTTTTCTTCTCTTACTGCTATTACTAGTGTTTCCAACACAATTTTGAATAAAGCTAATTATAATGGACATCCCTGTTTCACTCCTGATCTCAGTGGGAAGGTTTCTAGCTTATCCCCACTACAGATAATGCTTGCTGATGGTTTTAGGTAGATCCTTCTTATCATTTTAAGGAAAAATCCATTTATAATCATGCATTCAAGCGTTTTTTAATAGGAATGAATGTTGTACTCTGGAAAAAGTTTTTTCTGCATCTATTGATATAATCACATATGATTTTTGCTATTTTTGTTATTGATATAATCAATTATATCAATAGTTTTCCTTATGTTAAACCATCCCTGCATTCCTGGTATAAATCCTACTTGGTCACAATGTATAATCATTGTGATATATTGTTGTAGGCTCCTAGCTAGTATTTTATTTAGGATTTTTGCATCAATATTGATGTGAAATTGGTCTATAATTTTCTTTCTTTTTTTTTTTTTTTTTGCTCTTCCTGGTTTAGGTATCAGCACCATATTTTTTTTTAAGGGAGTTTGGTAGAACTCCTTTGCCTATTATTCCAAATAATTTTTTAATATTAGAATTAGTTGATCTTTAAACGTTTGGTAGAATTCAACTGTAAATCCGTCTGGTCCCGATACTTTTTCCTTAGGAAGCTCATTTATGGCGTATTTAATTTCTTTTTTTAAAACAGATTTATATAGATGTTTTATTTCCTTGTCTGTTAATCTAGCAGTTCATATTTTGTATGTTTTCTTCCATTTCACTTATTGTTCAATTTACTGGTATATAAGCAGGCAAAATGGCTTCTAATAATTGCTTTGATTTCATCTTTATTGGTGGTATATTCACATTTTTCATTTTTTATATTAGTGATTTGAATTTCTTCTCTCTTTTTAATCATATTAACCAAAGGTTTATCTATTTTGTTTTTTCTTTAATTATAAAACTAACTCTTAGTTTTATTAATTCAGTGGCTTTCTTAGATGCAATTTTATTAATCTCACTTTTAATTTTTAGAATTTCCAATTTGGTGTTTAATTGAAGATTTTTAATTTGTTCTTTTTCTAATTTTTTTTTTTTTGGTCTTATTGGAGGGGGAGAAGGCAGAGCAATTGGGGTTAAGTGACTTGCCCAAGGTCACACAGCTAGTAAGTGTTAAGTGTCTGAGGCTGGATTTGAACTCAGGTCCTCCTAACTCCAGGACTGGTGCTGTATTCACTGTGCCATCTAGCTGTCTCCTCTACTTTTTTAAAACTGCATAACCAATTCATGTGTCTGCTCCTTCTTTATTTTGCTGATGCAAGCATTTAGAAATATAAATTTTTTTTTCTGATTACTCCTTTTATTGTATCCCTTACTCATTATTATAATTCTCTTTAATAAAATTATTGCTTCCATGACTTGTTCTTTAACTCACTCATTGTTTATGATTAGGTTCTTTAGTCTTCAATTAATATTTAATTTGTTTTATGGTCTCTTATCAAATAAATTTTTAATTGCATTTGAGTGGTAAGGGATGCATTTAATATTTCTGCTTTTCTGCATTTAACTATAAGGTTTTTATGCTATAATATATGTGATCGATTTTTGTAAAGACACCATGTGTCACTGAGAAAAGGTATATTCCTTTTTATTCCCATTCAATTTTCTCCAGGAATCTAACATATCTAGCTTATCTAAGACTCTATTAAACTCCTTGACTTCTTTCTTATTTTTCGTTTTATCTAGTTCTGAGAGGGGAAGGTTGAGGTCCCCCACTATTATAATTCTGCTATCTATTTCCAACTGTAATTCATTTAGCTTTTCCTTTAAAAATCTGGATGCTATAGCATTTGGTGCACTATTTGGTACACTATTGATATTACTTCATTATCTATGGTACCTTTCATCATAATGTAGTTTCCTTGTTTATCTCTTTTAATTAAATCTAATTCTAGATTTAATTAATTAATTAATTGAATTAGATTAAATCTAGTTTTAATTTTGTCTGAGATCGTGATTGCTACCCTTACTTTTTTTTTTTAAACAATTGAAGTATATGTCTTTCTAGTGGGGGTGGGTGATGAGGGAGGCAAGGAAAGAATCTAGAATTTAAAGTTCTAAAATCAAATGTTAAAATATATATGTGTGTGTATATATATATATATATAATTATTATTATTATTTACATGTAACTGGGAATTAAGATATACAGGCACTGAGGTAAGGAGATCCATCTTGCCCCACCAGAAAGTCAGAGAGGTAATAGGGGAGGCTATAGGAGAGAGCAGATGGGGGGAGGGGGTAAACATGGAATCGCTGTTTGGGGGTGGTGGGTAGGGGAAAGATGGGAAGAAAATTTGTAACTCAAAATCTCATGGAAATGAATGATGTAAACTAAAAATAAAAGTTAATTTAAAAAAAACAACTGAAGCATAATAAATTTTACTCTACCTTTTTATTTTTACTCTATGCATATTTCTCATTTTTAAATATGTTTCTTATAAACAACATAGTTTGAGTCTGGCTTTTAACCCATTCTTCTATCTGTTTCCATTTTATGGCCAAGTTCACCCCTTTACATTCAAAGTTATAATTACTAGTGGTATATTTTCCTCCACTCTATTTTTCCTCATTGTTTATAATTCTCTCCCTTTTCTTTTTACCTTATCCCTCTTCTTCAGCAATGTTGTCATCTCAAATGCTCTTTCTTACTCTTTGCAGTCCTTCCTGTGGTTGCACGCTTCAGCTCGACCCCTCTGTCCTGGAACCAAAACCAGGGACTCTGTTCTCTTGTGAATGACTACAGTCAGCAGGGCTCTACTCATCTTCAACCACACTCAGCAAGATGTGCTCACTCCTCCTTGCCCACAGCCACAGCCTGGAACCTCATCTGGTCGGTGTACATGGGACCTGTTCCAAGACCAGCAAAGGACCCTGCAATCTTTTTCCTGATCAACTGTCTGACCTCTACACTGTCCATGGGATATAAGTTCCTAAAGGTGAGGCTGCTGCCAACACAGCTACCCCTGGGACTTGTGGTCTGTTGATATGTTGGTATCTGTTCCAAGAATCTGCACTTCAATCAGGTCATACCACCATTCTGGGAGGTCAGGTTTTTCCTAATGTCCTCCCAAGTTGTCTTAGGCTGGACAACTGGCTTTACCCCAACTTCTAATTATTTCTGGCTTTCTAAAGTCACTCTGAGGCACTATTTTAAATTATCTGCGGGGGAATTTGGGAATACCATGTAATTTCCTCCCTTATACCACCATCATCCCAGAATCCTCTCCAGTAACTCACATTTTCAGTCCCAAAGGTATGGTATTCTTTGAGAACATTAGAGATAGGGACCAGATACCAAAGAAAAAAGTCACTGTGTTGTCCAAATTATCACTTTTTCCAATTTATTCTAATAACAATGTTGCTTTTGTTAGCAAAATCCAGAAATTGGCTTTCTCTTATCTATTAAGTTGTTGTCTACATGTGTATCCAAAAATGATCAAATTTAGAAATAAAAAACCAGGGGTGGCTAGGTGGTGCAGCAAATAGAGCACCAGCTTTGGAGTCAGGAGGACCTGAATTCAAACCCAGCCTCAGACACTTAACACAAAACCAGCTGAGTGACCTTGGGCAAGTCACTTAACCCCAATTGCCCTACCTTCCCCCCTCCAAAAATAAAAAAAGAAAAATCTAAAAAAAAAAAAGAAATAAAGAACCAGTTTGCATGAGCTGTCTAAATTCTAAGATCTTTGATTTTTATATATGATAATGTATCACTGTAAAAGCACTAGGTTTTCAATTACATAATGGCAAAAAGATAATTTTAGTGAGGAGACTGAGTAAGCAAAGTGAAATTTTACCTTCTGTTTTTCTCTAAAACAAAACTAAAAACTCTAATCTGGTGTTTGAAAAGACAAAGAGTGGACTAATTTTTAACTAATAACTAATTTTTTTAACTAATAAAAGTCACTGAAGTGTAAAGCTTCTCTCCAGTTTATGTACTTTAACAGCGGAATAAAGTCAATTATTTTCTTAAAACTGTAAAAAGATCCAGCTGTACAATCTGGAACTAAATATCACTTGGCAGTAATTACAGGGTGCTGATTGTAAAATTCAGGGTGGCCCTTTAAGAGAGATCAGCCTGTCGGTGAAAAACAGCTTTGCAGAACAGCATATAGATAACCCTTATGCAGGAATAAAGCAAAAACAATTTTCTTTAAACCCTATGATTGCACTGAGGTGAATTTTTTACACAGCTCAGACTCAATGCTGTACAGGAACTAAAAGAAAAAATAGACATTTAAAAAGGGAAGCAAACTAGCGTGGAATTTTCTCCTAAAATTATTTTGCTTTGTATTTATCATTGTGGCAAAATCACATAAAAAGCAAATAAAACTTCAGAGATAGAAAATTCCACACAGAAGACATTTAACATGTCTCTCTATACCAGGGATGGGGAACCTGCAGCCTCGGGGCCCCATGTGGCTCTCTAGGTCTCTCAAATGCAGCCCCCTGACTGAATCCAGATTTCACAGAACAAATGGATTTCTGGCCCTCTAAAGTCATTTTGAGGCACTGATCTCCATTATAAATATCATATCCTTCTGATTTAACTAGCTTATTTTTTTCTGGCTCTTGAAAAAATGCCACGTCTTTAATTCTGCAAATAAAATCTTGGTTAAAAAGTTTGTGAGTAACCATCTTTACTACCTGACCAAATTCAAAACCACCCAAATGGATCTGTTCTGTGAAGTTTGTATTCAGTCAAAGGACCCCACATGTGGCCTCAAGGCTGCAGGTTCCTGATCCCTGCTCTATATCTTTTCCATATCTTCCCAAAAAAGGTTCACTTCAATGGTCAGCAAGAACTTAGTAATAGCAGGAGAACTGGGATAAATTTTCACTGAAAATAGCAAAATGTACTCTAATTCAGATTAATAAACCTAGCTTTCTTCACTTACAACTATACCTTCACCTACAGTCTAATTATGTTCGAGACCAGAAATTAAGTACTAGCAACAATATACTGAATGTTTCAAACTAAGTAGATTGCTCAAGATGATTGTTAAACTTGATATTATAGTTTTAAGAAAAAGAGTTTACCACTTTTTACCAGCAAACACCTTCATGGGGGCAGGGGAAGGAGTCCATCTTCACTTCTTCCCATGGTTAAAGGTAAACTGAATGATACCCCCATTACCACCAACAAAAAGTGGTGAAGGTAGAAGTAGTTATTGCTGTAACTATTTTAAAGAGAAGTTATCAAAACTTTAAATAACATGATCTTATTTTCAAAACTGATTATCAAATTGGCCCAAAACTGATGCAGCCAACCCCTCTCTCCCATTATAAGATCTCTGAATGAAAAATGGAATACAATGAAAAATTATATAAAGTAACAGTATACAAAATATGGTAGAACTTTTTCCCCTCCCTACAGGTAACAAAATATTATCTCATAGCAAGTTAAACTGAATCCAGGGAAAGGGGAGTGTTGAGTATGGCAAATAGACATTAGCCATTTTCTCAGTCATTTACAATCTAAATAGATGGAACACTCTCACTTGTCTTCTCTTACCCCATGACACTCTTCCCTTTTTAAAACTTTTCTCTAGGGGCAGCTAGGTGGCACAGTGAATAGAGCACTGGCCCTGGAGTCAGGACGACCTGAGTTCAAATCTGGCCTCAGACACCTGACACACTTACTACCTTGTGTGACCTTGGGCAAGTCACTTAACCCCAGCTGCCTTGCCTTCTCCCTTCCAAAAAATTAAAATAAAATAAAATAAACCGTCACTCTGCTCATGAAGCCACAAAGTTTGAAAACGTCACCATTTCTATGGGATCTATCCATCCACAACTCCTGGTATTTTTTTCCTCTGCTCTGTTTTATAAGCTTCACAGACCCATATCTACTGCCAGCAGTTGCTTTACAGTCACCTACTTACAAGTGGGAAATACCATCAGAGCCACAAGATAAGATACTAACTCTTTAGGAAGGAGGAGTTTGGGGTAAAAGGGAAGGGGAAGGAATATAGACAGATTTTGCAATGAAATGCTCATCTTCAAGGAAGACAGAGCCAGTGAGGCAGGCTATCCCTCAGAGGCTGCAAGTGGGACTGGCTTACCTTGCAACACTAGCCATGGGGGCACTGGATCCTCTAGCACATGTGTGGGCCTGTGACGATGTCAATGATACTGCTGCTATTAGAGAGACCACCCAGGCTTAAGCAATCTATGGTATTAAGAGCAAAATTACAGGCTACACTAGTGTTTCATAATGAACGTGATGGAAAGCAAATTTGAAATCCTAGGTCTGAGTCTTGGTTCCAGCAGCAACAGGATTGATGTGTGACTATGGGCAAGTTTTTTAACCTCTCTGGGTTTAATATTCCTTATGTGCAAATAGGAGCAGGAATGTTTTCATTTTCTCCCTCATAAGGCAGTTGCAAAGGAAATGGTTTTGTAAATCTTCAAGTGCAAGAGAACAAATTAGATTATATTGAAGGGAGGAAAAAACTAGGCCCTATATTCAGAGTAATATGATTTTTTTTTTTTTTAGATAGTGCTTTGACCATGTTTTAGTCTTTTTTCAAGCAAGGAATAAAAAAGAGTCAAGTAATCACAGTATGTGAATATAGTTTTGAAAGGTCCTTAGATAATTTTTCCTTTAAGGGAATAGGGAAAATTGAAGATATCACAGAGGTAAAGGTAATGTAAGAAAACCTTCTGAAATACTGCATTCATGGCCTGTTTGCTGCTTTCTCATATTTTTAACCTTAAATTTAAAACACACACACACACACACACACACACACACATTCCCTACAAATCAATAACATTACAACCATTTTATTTTATTTTTTTGCGTTTTGGAGGGGGCTAGGTAAGGCAACTGGGGTTAAGCAACTTGCCCAAGGTCACATGGCTAGTTTTTTGTGTTAAGTGTCTGAGGCCGAATTTGAACTCAGGTCCTTCTAACTTCAGCGCCGGTACTCTATTCACTGAGCCACCTAGCCACCCCACAACCATTTTATTTTTACATGTACTTTTTTTTGGGTCCAACCATTTACAAAGGTTTTTCCAAAGAGAACAAATTGTACTTACATTCCTGTCTGAAGGTGAAGTATTCTGTGAGATGCCTGCATTCATGGTTACCTCGAAGCAGAAATAACATTCTGGGATGATGAATCTTTAAACTCCATAAGTACAACACACACTATAAGATAAATTCAAGGACAGAATGACATTCAATAAATTATTTGTAAGGGAGAAAAGTCCATAGGGTATCTTAGAAATGCTGAGAAGAATTCCAAAAATTCCTATTATGTTTCACAATATCCTAAGGAAATGGGCATTTAATACTATGTCCAATTTACAAACTAGACAAAGTGTTAAAGACTAGGTACATAGTTCAAAATCTAATAGTAAAATTCAAAGTCTAAGCTAGAATGAAATCTTAGATTTCTTAACTCCTAGTTCTAGAATTCATAGCATTACAACGTATGTTTTTTTAATTCTTCTGAAACAATAGAAGAAATATAATTTTAAAAAAATCTTTGTTTTATCAAGCACTTCAAAAAACTGGCAGATATTATCACCCCCAACTGAAACCAGTCTCATGGCACATAGTAGATATCTTTCCTCCTTCAATAGCAGAAAAAGCAAAATAACCTATTTTCAAGGTAGCTTCCTAGTTTTACATAAGTTTAGAGGGTTTTTAAGAAAGCAAATAAAACTGGAATAGTAGGTTTCAATTCTAAAAGTTTTATTTGGCATTCTCAAAAGCATTAAGTATCAGGTATGAGACAAAGCTAATGTTAAACATAAACACATGTTCCATGTTTTACTATAATAATGAGGATAGCTCAAATGCTGTGGTGTACATCCTGTCAGCAAATACCAGGCTACCTCTACTACTCATCTTTTCATACATCAATGACCAAGCTCTTTAAAATTGATTATCACCCACATTTATTCTACCTATAGAGCTTTCAAATTTCTTTGTTAAGTATACATACTGAAGATGAATAAAAGAATGGGTCTTAACTTTAGGAAGAAAACATTTGCTGTTAGTTTTCTTGGGAACTTATATATTAAGATTCCTGTTGAAGTTTTACCGTCGATAATCACCATTATGTTTTTTCCTCATGAATACAAACTAAAATAGATTATTCTAAATGGGATGAATTTTTTAAAGGCCAAACCACAGCAAAGACATTAAAAAAAAAAGGAAAAAACAAAAGGTCTGTGATTTTCAAAATATATTTTCAAAAAACATCCTTAGATTTATATCACAGAAACTGAGACTATCAAGAGCCAATATGTAGCTATGAGGAACAAACTGGTAACATTCACATCTAAGGAGGGACAACTATAAGCAACCAGAGTGATTATAAAGAACAAGTCAACTAAAGAAAATACAGCTCAAATGAGTCATCATCACAAAGGGGAACAGAAAACTGCTTGGGTGTTGCACATTTCAATTTTTTTTTCACACAGTGGCTTAATAAAATGCTTGTTGATTGATTCTCACAACTGCGGATTAATAATAACAACAATAATAAGAACAACATCAATAGCTCTAATTTATATAGTGCTTTAAGGTTTACAAAGTACTTTATACAGTTATATCACAAAATACTCACAAACACAACCCCATTAGGTAGGTGTTATTATTATCCCCATTTTACAGATGGTAAAACAGAGACTTATAGAAGTCAAGTGACTTGGCTAGGGTTACATAGTCATTAAGTGTCTGAGGCTACATTTGAACTCAGATCCTCCTGACTCTAGGTCCTACATAAGAGAATGAGTTCAAATTTGACTGTGAGTCATATAAATAAACTACAATGGAACCCCATAAAGAGCAACAATAGAGGCCCCAAATCTATGTAAAATAAGAAACAGGAAAAACAAATCCATCATTCTATTGTAGAGAAAGCTATCATATTTACATATTGCTTTTTTAAATATTTTTTTTCTTAAAAAGAATTTAAAACTTCTATTTTAAAATTTCTAGGATGTATTAATACCTAATCACAGATTTAGTAGTCTTGCTAAAGAAAAATATGAATAATCCAATTTTTAACAATAAGTAATATAGTTAAGATTAAGTCTTTTCAAGAAAAAAGCACTTAGAAAAATAAGAAAATAGCACTATATAAACATTCTTCTCATGCTTATTATCTCATTTGATCCTCCTAACAATCTTGAGAGACAAGTGAGAAAAGTATTTTTTTCCCTCAACTAGGGCAGTGACCTCCAAACTTTCTGACTGTACAATTTATCAATAAAAAGATTTGGAGGCATGTATATAAATGATACACACATACCATTGTAATATATGCATATACATATAATATACACTCTAAAGCACACAAAAATAGAAACCAAGGATGAGATAAAGATGAAATCAACAAAACCCTAAAGTGATCATTGATACTTTTTTTAATGAAGGTAATGTGATTGAATATATTTCATTATTCTGGAAAACTTGGAATACTTTGTGATAAAGCAATTCAAAGACTTAGTTCTAAGTTCAATGTATTTTAAGATTTGGATTTGATGCCCATCATGGAGTAGTTCCCAGAGATAAGATCCAAATGGGAGAACTGCATCATTAGTTATATTTAGAAATCATTATTTTATAAGTTTAATATGAATATATACACAGACCCTATATCAGACTGCATGCTACTTGAAGAGGGGTTTGGGGAGGGAGTGGGAGAAAATTTAAAACTCAAAAGCTTGTGGAACTGAATCCTGAAAATTAAAAATAAATTAATTTCTTAAAAAAGAAATCATTGTTTTAATTTTTCAGTACCATCCATCAATTATGCAAAGATTTTTGATGAAATGTGTCCAGTAAATCTCTATCTTTCCTAGTACCACTCATTCTTTTTACAAACTAATTAGAAAATGTTATACTTACTAAATGTTTACTAAAGGAGTAAATGGGTTAAAAATACCTGCTGTAAGTCTTTATTTGGAAGATTCTGAAATATGTTAGAAAATTCTGATTCTAAGTTTAAATAATGCAAATAGGAAAGTTTTTACAGATGACACAGTAATATCATTTCAGCAACAACATCATAAATCCAAACATTCATTTTCAAAATGCCCATTCCACAGAAAGTTTCTTTTTTGAAAAGTAGGTACTTTCTCACTTATTATGAAAAAGTCACCTTTTTACCTTTAAGGGACAGATAAAAGTTTTTTGGCTAATTTCTAGTCAGATCTTATTAGGTCATCATTCTTACCTTGTAACATGGTTGATAAAGAGTTTATACAGTAGAAACATGAGCTCTGCCATTGGTTTGTCCACTTCTGCTTAAAATAGTATTATCTTCAACCTACAGGTTGCCTTGCCGAAATCTTTTCAAGCCATTTGTCCATCTTGTGAGGGTTAGTTTAGTTAGGCCAAGGCCTGTCAATTTTCACCTTTGCAAAATTTCTCCTATATGCCCCCTTCTCTCCTCTGATGCTGCCACCATTCTATGTATAGACCCTCACTAGCTCACACCTGGATTACTGCAATAGCCTACTGGTGGGTCAGTCTTCCTGCCTCTAGTCTCTCCCCATTTCAACTGATTCAGTTGATAAAGTGATTTTCGTAAAGGGTAGGTAGGACCACATCATCCCCTTACTCAAGAAACTCTAGTAGCTCCCTATCACCTTCAGGATTAAATACAAAATGCTCTGTTTGGCATTTAAAGCCCTCTCCACCTTAGGTCCTAGAAATACAAAGATAAAAATAAAACAATCCTTGCCCTTAAGGTACTTAGATTCTATCTAGAGCTGAGCTGTGAAAAAAGTTAGGGATTCTAAGTGGGCAGTTCTAAGTGGGCAGAAGTGAGAGAAGAGACAATTCTAGGAATTAGGGCCAGCATATGCAAACGAACAATGGAAGGGCTACAGAGTAGTATGTTTAAAGAACAGGAAGAAGACTGATTTAGATGGATCATACAATGTGTGAAGGGAGTAAAGTATAATGCATCTTGAAAAGTAGGCTGAAGCCAGATTTGGTAGGAGTTTCAAATGCCAGAGGAATTTATATTTGTTCTCAGAGGCAAAAGGGAAGTCCTGGAGCTTATTAAACAGGGGAATGACATAACGAGGCCTGTAACACACATACATTATCTCAGTAGATCACCATGCCTCCTACAATTAAAGTTCCCTAATCTTTTTCAACAAGGTTAATGTTGAAGCTCTCTCTCTCTTTTTTAATCACTGTTCCTTCCCACTGTCTACCCCACACACCTAATAAAGCTCTCCCATATGAAAAATCAGTGTAGTGAAGCAAAAAACTTTTGCCTTGTTCTGCACTCCTGATCCATCACCTCTTTGCTAAGAGATAAGACAAATACTGTATAATTTGTCTTCTGAAGTTTTGATTAGTCACTTCATTGACCAGAGATCTGAAATCTTTCAAGGTTATTTTCTTTCACATTACTGCACTCACAGTGTAAACTATCCTCCTGGTTCTGCCTGTCACTCTGAGTCAATTCATATAAATTTTCCTAAGTTTCTCTGAATTATTTATATTGGTTGTTTTTATGATGCAACAATATTGCATTAAATTTTATTTTACAATTTGTTCAGTCACTCCCCAAATGGATGGGCACCTACTGTCTCCATCTAGATCTTTGCTGCCACAAAAATGTCCCTTGACACTGCTGTGGACCCCTTCCTATTCCTCTCCATAGTACCTCACTTGGTGATCTCAGCAGCTCTTTGAGTTCTGTTCAGATAATTCTCATATCTACATATTCAGCCCTAGGCTTTCTCTTTGAGCTTCCTTCTCACTGTCACAATTGCTTTTTTGACACCTTAAACTCGATATGTCCACTATGTCCAATTCATTATCTTTCTCCCCAAACCATCCCCTCTTCCCAAATTTCCTACTACTGCTAGTAGGAACTACGACTGCTAAGGACACTACTATCCTCTCCTTCAACCAGGATAACAATTTCAGTGCCCTCCTTGACTCCTTACTTGCTTCAATCCAATATACTGTCAAATCGTGTTACTATCATCACAAAATATCTTGTATATGTTTATTCCTTCTACTTTCTATATACTTTCTACTCACTTAGCAACAACCAAAATAGAGATTCCTATTACCCCCTGCTTGGACCTGCCTGCCTTATAAGTCTTTCTGCTTTGAATATCTTCCCACTCCACTAAGCAGACAAAATGCATACGTTTGATCACATGACAAACACTGTATTTCTCCCCCTCAGTACCCAATAGAGTCAAGCAGTTCCCTATTACTTCAAAATACAAAATCCTCTCTGACTGGCATCTAAAAGCCTCTTCCTACCTTTAGAGCATAAGACTTTACTTCTCTCCCCTTTCTTTGCCATTCAGCTACATGGGCCTCCATGTTGCTTCTCACAAAGGACACTAGATCTTCAGACTTGAAGCATTTATGTTAACTGTCTCCCATGCCTGGAATGCTTTCCCTCCTCACCCCCACTTCTTAGTTCTCTAACTTTCTTCAAAACTCAGATCAAATCTCACTTAATACAAAAAGCCTTACTTTCCATTTCTCGCTAACCTGATAATGCCTTCCCCTCAGACTGCTTTCTATCTACTCTGTATATATGTTGTATATATTTAGCATTTACATAGACTATGAGCTCCTTGAGAACAGGGTCAGTTTTTTTCCTTTCTTTTTATCCCCACTGCTTAGTACCATGTCTGACCCATAGTAAATATATACAAAAGCTTTTGACTGACAAAAAGTATTACAAAGATTTTTGTTCATACAGGATCTTTCCCTCTTTTTGACTATCCTGGAGTATATGTCTAGTTGTAGTACTGGTGGACCAAAGGGTGCACAACTTGGGAACTTAAAAAAAGACTCCAAATTGTCTTTACAACAAATATGATAATTCAATGGTCTTATTTATCTTTGTATTTCACTGAGTATCCTCCATACTATGTTACACATAATAAGTGCTTGGTGACAATGTTTCTTGAATAAATGAAGATGGAGATTAAAGTCTATAGAAACCTAGTTACCCAAAAACATGCCTAAAAGTCAGAAAGCTAGATATATAAAGCCAGTTTTTTTTAGCTTAGTATCAGTGAATGTCAGTTTTGCTACTTAAATGAACTGGATAAAATAACAGCATATTATGGTCCTGTGATACTACCATACATTCCATAATTAAAATAAATTATTACAGCCAATCCAGATTTTTTAAAAAGTACATGAATTTAATTAATACACCCTACTGAAAAATGTTTTGACATGTCTGGTTCATTTTTGCCTACTGTGGTTATAATTAAGAAGATGGAAAGA
The DNA here is from genome assembly GCA_028646515.1 of Pseudochirops corinnae. NCBI lineage: Eukaryota > Metazoa > Chordata > Mammalia > Diprotodontia > Pseudocheiridae > Pseudochirops > Pseudochirops corinnae. The sequence goes on along the minus strand of CM053585.1, from coordinate 113,209,465 downwards.
GAAAGAGGAAGATACAAGTTCCACAGGGTTTAAATAGGGCTCTCCCTTCAATGTAGAAGACTTTTTCACTAAAAGTTGCTAATCATTTAATATCATATTTTAGCTAAAGTCTGATTTAATCAAACAAACTGCTCTGATTAAAAATGTGTTTCCCTGTGTCTGTAACTTCAAAGACCAGAGGTGAGATTCCCCTTATTTTGGGATTTATGCCACAGGAGAGCAAAACAGGCATCCTGAGACCATAAAATGTAAATAGACTCTGTTCTGGTCGTTGTAAATTTGCATTTACAACCAAGGAACTCTGAATCACATATAGATGGTAACAAATGGAAGTCATAAAGTTTTGTGACATGGTCATCCTGAACTGGGATGGTTCTAAAAATGTATAAATGGTCTTATGATTTCTCTGTTCATCAGTCAGGACTTTAGTCTTGCACTCCTCGAGCAAGTAATGCTAGTCTTAAGGGAATAATAAGGAATAAATAATGTAATTTTTATATACTATCTGTTTGTCTCTTTAATCAAACCTTTTCTAGTGGTTGACAAACTACATGAAACTGAGAGGACTTCAGGATAAAAGGGATCTGGCCTTTATATAACATCTCAAGTAGAGCTTGGAGATCTGGATAACTAGAGATTTAGAAATATGAGAAATAGCTGTAGTACTATGGGGAAGCAGTAGCCACGAGGTTTTTCTTTTGTGGTGTTAGTGGCAACTTTTTAATGGGGGAAGGAAGGGAGAAGAAATATTAAAGCATGGGATTATGCAAAGGGTGAAATATGTTTTGGGACAGTGTGGGGAAAATAATCAAATATATTTGTAAGTATATGTTTTTTCTGCTTTCACTATTGTTCCTGACATTCTGTCCCCTCTGATAAAACATTTCTACTTTCTACTTTTCACTGAATCCACTGTTAGGTTTATATTCTTTATGAATATTTCACAAAACTCTTGCATTTCATCATCATTATACTCTTACCTTTTTTTTTTTTCACTGTAGAATTCATCAATTAAGTAAACAAATAAACAAGAGATTTCGTAATTCACTCATGCCTAGTGACTCATACTTCTCTCTGAGGGCAAAGGTAACACGCTTGAGGAGAATAAGACATATTAAGGGTGGTTCACACCAGTCAGTTAGCAGAAAGAGTAAACCAATTCACACAGCTCCATTAGAGCCCTTGACTTACAGACACTTCCTCCCACCCCTGGGAGAAGCCAAAGCCAATATAGCACCCTGAATACCCAATAAGACTCATAATTATTTTACATTTAAGGAATATTTCATTTAATATGTCTACTGATATGGATTATAAATCCTAAATTATTTTTGTAAATGGTATAATGGAGTCCAAAATAAATTGTTAACTGGTGATTAACTCTTTGGTGATGAGACTCTCAAAATTAAGGTTAGTCAATCAAGAAACAATGGACACAGAGTTCATAACTTGGCCTGTACTCAGAGAGGTGCAGGATCTATGACAACTTTTAATCTGTTGGCAGAGTTAGAAAAAACCCCCAACACAAAACAGTATTACCTCTATACTCAACAAAAAGGAATCAGAATACTTTAGTGGAAAAGAATCTTAGTGAATAATGTTTCATAATTATTTTGTTATCTAATAACTTGTCAAAAAGTACAAGATGCCATCACTGAAGAGGTCCAAAAAACTTTGGACAATCCACAAGAAAGAAGGCTATGAAAGTTTTTGCAGATACTCATTTTTTTATTGCTCTTAAAATTTTTATTTATTCTGTCATATAGATAGATACATGGCAAAATTGAAACACGTATTATTTTCTGACTAAAGCATTTGATTTGGTGGCTTATTATAAATACCCTACCACGAAGACCCACAGAACTCCAATGCTGAAGTGATCAGGTTTCTCAACCTCAATTTTTATTTCCTGTTTCCTTCGATATCCCTCTTTATATATATATATATATATAATATTTATTTATTTATTTTAGCATTTTGAAGGTGGAAAAAACTTTTACAAAATCACATTAAAATTCTAAATTAATGTTTACAACATTCCAGTAAGATAATCTCAAAATGTATCAATAAAATCCAATCCAAATAAAAAAGCACTTATTAAACACCTATTATGTACAAGGCCCTGTGGTAGGCCCTGGAGTTACAAAGACAAAACTAAAAATTGTCAGTGTCCTGATATTCACTGGAATGAAATAGGCAAACACAAGATAATATGAAAAGGGGAGAGATTGAGAGAGTGCACAAATAACTCTGGGGATCAGTTGGAGCTGGCACAAAGGGTGAACTAAGAGGGAAATTATGGATTCATATTTTTTCCCTTTTAAAATAGTATTTTTTTCCTAATTGCATGTAAAGACAATTTTTAACATTTCTTTTTTAAAATAAAAATCTGAATTTCCAAATTTTCTACCTCCCCCCCAAGACAATGATATAGGTAATATATCATATATAATCATATGAAACATATTTCCTTATTAGTCATATTGTGAAAGAAGAAACAGAACAAAAGGAAAAAACTAAAAAATTAAAAAATAAAGAAAATTAAAATAGAAACTAGGGATTCTAAGAGGACGGAAAGCTTTCCAGGCTTGTGGATACAACTTTAAAGTTATAGAGGTGAGAAGTACAGTGAGTTCATAGATTTAAAGCATAGGGGACCTAAGAAAGCCTTCTAGAACAATCCCTCATTTTAAACATGAGGCCACTGAGGCCAGAGAGGTGAACAGATTTGTGCTAAGTCTTACAGGTAAATAGCAGAGACTGTATTTGAATCCAGTTTCTATCATTCCAAATTCAGGCCTCTAATTCTCCAACTGATACACAAAGAATATGAACAGGTAGTTTTTAAAGGAAGAAATTCAAGCTATCCATAGCCATAAGAAAAATAAAATCCTCCAAATCACTAGTAATTAAGAGAAATGCAAATGGAAGCAAATGAAGTTACACAATATACCCATCAGAATGGGGGAGACAGGAAAACAGAAACATTAATGCACTATTAGTGGAATGGTCTAATGAACTGGTCCAAACATTCTGAAAATCAATTTGGAATAATGCTCAAAAAAGTCACTAAACTGTACATTCCCTTTGATGTGGCAATACTAGGCCTATAAAGCAAAGAGTCTGAAAAAAGAAGAAAAAGATCCATCCATACAAAAAAAATATATTTAAAGCACTTGTTTTATAGGGGCAAAGAAATGGCAACTAATGAGATGCCTATCAATTGGGTAATGGCTAAACAAATTATGGTTCATGAATGCAATGGAATATCATTGAATCTTAAGAAATGATAAAGGGTGGTATTCAGAGAAACCTGGGAAGACTTTTATAATATGATGCAGAGTAAAGCTGACAAAACAACTTTGAAATATGTAAGAACTCTAATTAATGCAACGGCCAACTACAATTCCTGAAATGAAGCATGCTACTAACCTGCTGATAAAGAGGTGAGGGACTCAAGATGGAGAATGAAAACATTTTTGAAGTGGACAATGGATCTATTGTGCATGACAATGCATATTTGTGACAAGGAGTTTTTTCTTTCTTCTCCCCTCCCCTAATTTTTTTTTGTTGTTTGGTTTTTTTTGCTTTTTGGAGTGGGGAAGGCACTATAATCGGGGTTAAGTGACTTGCCCAAGGTCACATGGCTAACAAGTGTTAAGTGTCTGAGGCCAGATTTGAACTTAGGTGCTCCTGACTCCAGGGCCAGTGAGCCACCTACCCACTCCCCTCCCCTAATTTTTGGGGGGGGGGGGCGGTGGAAAGTCAACAAAATAAACGCTTATTAATTGAAAATAAGTAAAATAAATTTTTAAAAAAAAATTCAGGGCTCTTGTATGACACAATGCAGAACATATTCAGTTGCTTTCCTTTTCGTTTATCTTTCTGTTAGATTTATCCAGTTCATTCCTAAGTACAGTTAAATTCCATGTTTCTCCTATTGTGCTCCATTGTCAAGATAATGTTGCAGATTACTGGAAGCTTCCCAATAAGATATCAGCTCCTTGAGAAGTCTTTTGTCATTGTTTTCATATGATTTAGTTATGTGGGTGAGAGATTCAGCAACTTTCTAATCAGCTTTTGCATTTGATAAGAAAAATGTTTTTATTATATTTAACTGACTGATCTCTTTGAAAATCCTAAGATCTCATTGTTACATTTTATTACCATTTGAAAGCAGCAAATCAAATCAAGTAACAACTTATATGCATATGCCATAATGTAATTTAGTTTTTATACTTCCTCTATCCTCAATTTCAAGTTCTACTTCCTGACTGTGTATCAGGATGCAATTATACAATTATCTTCTGTTGCATTCAATTAAAAGGTCATGATTATTAAGAAGTTCTATGTAGACATTAAATAACTTCCCTTCTACTTAATTCACAGAAGTTTTGCCTTATCTGATGAAGCATACCATGATAGGTGAGGACAATCTGAAGGTTAAGTCCAAAAACAGGCCAAGGTCATTTGAAATGTGAAGAGGGTAAAAAGAGTAATCCATAATCCAAGATCAGTAACATGCAGGGGATAACAACAGAGGATCAAGTACAAGCATTCTTCAGAGTTCACTAAAGTATGACTGAAGTCATTTATTTAAAACGGTGCTACTCCAAGACTGCTTCTATCTATGGTCTGCAGGGATGAGAAACATATGCATACAGATGCTACAAAATGTTCTGTACAACGCTGGCATGTAATAAATATTTGTTGTACTGCATTTCATCCTCCACTTAAAGGAAGTCTTTCTGGATGAGGGAAAATGGCTTGTGCGAGTACAGCTAGTGCGATGTAGACTAGCTGGGTAAGGGGATGCTTCAAACAGGTTCCTATGTGAGCTGCTCCAAACTTCATAATCTCTATTCCATCAATATTATAACTATCTTCCCTGAGGTTAACTGAGGTCAATACCTCCTAGGTCAAAACACTGTGTAACTGAGGAAAAGTGTCTGACTTCTGGAGTGGAAATGGATACATGGGCCCTGCTGGATAAAACCCTGGAAAGGTACCAAATAGGGAAACAATGCCCAATGAAGATATTCACTGGTGTCATGAAGGCTATCCTATATGAAGTAAAAACTGAAGAGCAATTACCCACAAATAGAAAATTTCTAAAGATGCTCTCATTTGAGGACAACCTTGTTTTGACTACCTCAATCATTATAACACTATAGTACTTTCTCAGCGAGATGTACTAGCCTAGTCATCCATCCATATCTGAAAAACAAAGCATATCTACATTACCTTGATTACTAAATGAAGATGGTCTGGTGATCCATTAAAGCCTATCAGTGTGTATAACTTGGTTATACACTATGTACATTCAAGCCCAAAACTATGAATAGGAGGCTGGGCTAGATTAGATTTGGCAAAGTAAGTGTCTTTGACCTCAACCTGCAGGTTGTTTTAAAAGCCCATGTTCAAAGTTAACACTGCTATTTTCTAGGGGTATTGCATTGTTACAAATTATGGAATACCATAATCTCAGGTGTCAAAATTATAGGCGACCCAAAGGGCAGTGGAAAGATACATGTTTGTTATAAGCAGGATGCATTGTTACCAATAATGACTTTTGTTAAGGGGCTCCCTGAACTTGTCTTCTTGCTATATTTTCCAGAAACACTGAACTCAGAGTATGCGGGAGGCCCCGAACATGGATGAAGGAAGAAGCCCTCCCTAAGGTGACATAATTTGTTGTTTACACCCCAATCTGGGACTCTGAGTCTCCCTGGAAGTTGAACTAGCTACAGGCAAACACCAATTAGTCTGCACCAGCTGGGATCCATATAGATAAACCATCCTATCTTCATGGTCTAGCAGTTCCCAAGGGAAAAGAATGCTGCTTTTTCCATTACCTTTCTCTTCATCTTTGTGAAAGGATTAGTCCTTTTCTATCCCCTATGGACTTCCCCTTTTCCCTATAAATTAAGTACCCAAGGCTTTCCCTGCATCAATGAACTCTTTGTACCTGCACAGGAATGCCATATACACATTCATTTCTCTTTTAATAAATCCAGTTGTAAGGCATGTCTCATGGACTTGTGATTTTTTTTTTTAACACTTTCATGTGAAAAGTGACAAAAAATATCATCAACAACTAGAAAAGGAAGTGGTTCATTCATTTAATGAGTGATGTATAACAGTGTTGCATTAATATCCATAAAAAAAAGAAAGGGTTGGACTTAAAGGAAGATGACTTCCCTTTTAGCTTCTAAGAGACCTTTAGTCATGATTTAACAAGCCAGATATCTTGAGCCTGACAAGTGCCTCCTGATTTTAGTCTATTCAGTCTTCGATGAATTAGTTTGTAAGGGTGAGGTCTTTTCAGTTGAAGTTCTGGCTCATCATCCTGAAAGCCTATCACTGGGCTAGGGTGGGAGCACTAAACCAGCAGTATCTGCTGCAACCAAAGAATCTTTTCCTTTAGCACTGCACAGCAACTGGGATTTTCTAACTGCACTAATTCCACTTCACAAATTTGGAACCAGAAGAGATCTTAAGGTTTTCTAGTCCAACCTCTCATTTAATGAATGAGGGAAGTTAAGTGCCTTGTCCTAGTTCACTCCAAATCCAGCATTTTCTTTCTGCTGCTCCACAGTCTCACAATCTATCATGTATTTATTTTGCTAGGAAGGGGAGTGGATTTATCACCAACAACTGAGAGGTGTTAATCCACAGAATGATTAGAATCAATAACACAAGGAATAAGACCAAAAAGTGAGTCATCTTAATCCAAGATCAACAATAGCCAAGAAGGCAATCTGTGGACAAAGGATAACACCAGAAGAACAGAGGCAAGGTTTCTGAGACACTCATAACTCAGCTATGGCCATGGCTGTTTCTTGGTACTTCTATTAAGTATCAAGCCTGTCTTGAAATATAAAGAATACTCAACGGAAGCACTGCCATGGCAAGTGAAAAGATTCTGCATACACAAATATTCTTCACTTTTAAAAAACAAAACCAGGAGTGAAGTGAATGCTTATACCTGGTATCCAAATGTTCAAAGGCAGCAACTGAACTGCCATGCTGTTGTGTGGCCCTGCCACCCACAGCTCTTTTTATTTTTGTGTTTTTTTCACTCAACAGCTTTTCCAGAGAGTATGTTAGCAAAAACCTACATTTCTTCTGTGAAGGATATTCTATTACCATTTCACCATGAAATCAGCATTGCTCTTCCTTATTAAGGAACCATACCTCTCAAAAGTCAGACAGCATTTTGTAGAAGGTGCAAAAGGAATAAAGCACACTATTAAGTAAAAGGAAAACGGAATCATTCCCATTCTATTTTATCACTGACATTTGGACTGATCAAAATTACTGCTTCTTCATGAAAGATCAATGCTTATGCTATGTTTAAAAATAATCCATCAGAGACACTACAAAGAACTGAGCAGATGGTAGCGTAGAAGCAGGAGAACTCCATAATCTCCCTCCACAACCACCTCAAATACCTATAAAATATGACTCTAAACAAATTTTAGAGCTCCAGAAGCCACAACATGACAGAGAAACAAAGCTCCTGTTGAAGGCAGCCTGGCAGGCAAATGGGAAAGGTTCATCGCAGCACACTGGCACTGGGAGCCGAGACCAGCAGCACACAAACCCGAGGTTTTAGCCCCAGGGCAGCCAGGAAAAGCTGGCTGGAGCTTTCAGGAGAGCAGATCAACTACAGCTGTGGTGGTTTCCAGAATTATCAACCCATAAGAAACAAGGACAAAGTGAAAAGTCAGTGGAACTTGGCTAAATTTGAGGGAGAAGGTCCAGCCATCTGCCCCCACAGCTAGAAGCAGCTGAAGTGGAGGCCCTGCAGCCACCTCCATGTGGCTGCTTCAGAGCTCCCAGCCTGCAGATTGCAGGGGCACCAAGCAATCATTCAGAGGCTAAGTGCTCTTGCCTTGACCTGCCTGGATCAGGATCACAGTCTTGGGTGGTGGTCCTGAGGTGTGTGACCAGCGAGCCAAAGCTGGTGGGGGGTGCAGAGACGGGGGCCTCCTAATAGCTCCAGCAGCTGTGAAAACCCCAGCGATTTGAGACAGAACTCTCCCCTCTCAAAGCAGAGTTCTATGGAGCCCCAAAGTCAAGTAACTGACTGGCAAGGTGAGCAGACAAAGGAAGCAAACCAAGCACAGCAATCCAACTTCAGATTCCTTTTTGGGGGACAAAAAAGATCAAAGCATGGAAAGGGAGGAAGACAACACAGTTAGAAGTCCTGCACCAAAAGCTTCCAAGAAAAATGTAAACTAGTTACAAGCCATAGAGAAGCTTAAGAAGGATTTTGAAAACCAAATAAGAGAAGTGGATGAAAAATTGGGAAGAGAAATGAGAATGATGCAAGAAAATCATGAGAAGAGAGACAACAACCTGACTAAAGAAAATAACACCTTAAAAAATAGATTAACTCAAATGGCAAAAGAGGCCCAAAGAGCCAATGAGAAGGATGCCTTAAAAAGTCAAATTTGCCAGATGGAAAAAGAATCTCAAAAGCTCACTGAAGAGAATAATTCCTTTGGAATTAGATTGGAGCAAATGGAAGCTCATAACTTTATGAGAAATCAAGATACCATTAAAGAGATCCAAACAAATGAAAAAAATAGAAGGCAATGTGAAATATCTCCTTGAAAAAACCACTGACATGGAAAATAGGTCCAGGAGAGACAATTTAAAAATTATTGGACTACTTGAAAGCCATGATCAAAAAAAGAACCTAGAAATCATCCTTCAA
>CM053585.1:113182923-113200240 GCA_028646515.1 Pseudochirops corinnae | reverse complement strand
GGAAGAAAGTCACGTCAGCACTGAAGTTGTCCTTGGACTGAGGTCTCTGGCCTCTAGCAGGCCAGGTCCTGCCTCCCTTCACCCCCATCCTCCATCCCACTCTAGCTTTTCCGAGTTGTTTTCCTGGACAGATGAGCTCCATGAGGGCAGGGGCTGTCTAATGCCTTTCTTTGCAACCCAAGCACTCAGCTCAGCACAGTGCCTAGCACATAGTAAAGGCTTAATATTTATTGACCTAATCCAACGATCCCCCTCCACAACTGCCTGAATAGGGTTTTCTCCTAATGCATTGTTTTGGTTTAAAGACAAAAATTGAACAGCAGCTGCCCTACTATTCCACCTCAGTCACCTCCTCTTGACCAATGTAAAAAAAAAAAATCCATTGGGAAGTTGAAGTCATTGTAACTATCCATAATTGAGGTAGGTGCCTTAAGGGGCAGAAGCCCGAAAAGTAGACAGGGCTTCTTACTGTCCCTAGAAAAAGTGAGACACTTAGCCTAGGATTTAAGACCATCCAACACCTGGCTTCAGTCTTATTTCACAAGATTATCCTTAATAAACTCTGCTTCCCAGTAAAACCGAACTACTACCTGTTCCTCAAAGCTCACAGGCATCAACACAACCAGCCCCACGCCCCACGCCCCACGCGGCGATACGTTCTTCCGTCTATGGCGGTCTGTCAACAGGCATTTACGAAGGGCCTACTACGGACTGCCCCGGCCCCTTAAACTAGAAGCTCCTGGAGGGGTCTTTTCTCCTCACGGCTTCCTTAATGCCTAAGACGCCGGGTGCCTCTGCCCAGGAGCAAGTTAGTGGACAGATCCCCGGGGACACGGTCCCGTGTGGATGGAGAGCGTGCGGAGCGCGTGCAAAAGGCTGAGAAGATGACGAGCTAGGCAGAAGCTCTGCAGGCGCGTGGTGGTGGGGGAGGAGGAGGATGGAGAATTTGGAAATGACCTACTGGGAGAGGCGAAGGCAGAGGCCCCGAGGGCCCCCCAAGATGGCTGCGGCGGCCGCGGGGCTCGAGAAGCCGAGTCCTTCCTAGCTCTCCAATCCTCGAGAGGGGGGATGCCCCAGTGCCATGGGCGTGAGTGCGAAAGACATGAGGAGTGAAAGAAAAACTATAGAGGAGGAAACGGGAGGGGCATATGGATGCGCGTGCGCACGAAAACAAGGGTCTTGGGCGCCTGCGCGGCAGCTGCGGGGAGGGGCCCCTGGGCTAGTACGGGTGGGGAGGCGGGGACTTGAGGAGTCCGGCAGTGCGTTGGAGCCGTGGCGGGGCGGCGGGGGCGCGCGGGGCGGGGGAGAAGTGGCGGTTCTGGGGAGAGCTAGTGGAAACGGCGCGCAGAGGAAGGGCGCTCGCCGCGAAGGGCGGCGCGCGTGCGCGCTGAGCTGGGACGGGTCGCGAGAAGCCGCTACTGGCACTGTTGCCGCGGCCGCTGCTTGGGACTTGCTGCAGCTAGCCGCTGCGGCTTGAAAAAGAGGGGGTCGCGAGGCGCGGGATTCTGACAGAAGAACGCGAGCCCGGAGCGGGGGGGAGGGGGGTTGCTCTGCCTCCTCGGGCCTAAGCCGCCCTGAAGACCCTGAGACGGGGAAGAGCGGGCCGGCCGGCCCTGGGGGAAGCGGAGACCTCCGGGAAAGGAGGCGGTGGCCCAGGGTCCGGCCGCCGCCCGGAAGGAGGAGGAGAAGGGAGAGGACGGGACCATGTCCTCCAGGGCCGGCAGCAGACTCTCTACCACGGAGCGCGTCATCAAAGGTACCGGCCCAGGTCCCGGGAACGGCCTCCGGGCTCTGCGGCTAGAGAGGGCGAGGGAAAGGGCAGAGCCGGGGGGTCTTCTGGGGCAAAGTGGGGAGTCCCGGGCTGCTCCCCCGACTCGGAGCCGTTGGCCGACTGTGGAGCTAGCTCGGAGAGGCTCTGGCCGGCGGGGCATCTGGGAACCTAGTGCCTGTCAGTTCCTAGGAATGTCCCTGGGCCAGCTGATCCGATATCTAGGGGATGGGGTGTGGATCTCTTCCCTCGGCTCCTTTCCAGGACGATAGATCTCGCTGATTCCTTAGGGGTATGGAGTGATTCTCGGGTCTGACCCCACCCCCTCTTCTCCTTCTTTACCTGGGGATTTGCGTTTATTCTTCTGCTTTTTCGATTCCTTGGCTCGTTTTCCAACTTCCTCCCAGTATCCCTCAGAGTTACCTTCTAGTAATTCTTTGCTTGGAAATTGAGGTTCGAAATACCACAAGTCATCCCACCTGCCTAGGCTCTTTCCCCTTAACACCCCTTCATCCTAGTGTGGTACATTACTGCATTAAAGTCCTCTAAAACATGCCGAAATAAGGGTTCAAAGAAATCACTTTAAGGGATTTATTTATTTCCTAAAAACATGCTTTTGATATTTGTGTTTTTACTCGTTAGTCAAAGCCCGAGAGCAATATTTTCCGATCTAGGTATTCACCTTAGGAAGATTTTTCTGTAATAAGGATGGTTCAAAGCTTGACTGAATTAGTACCTGGTTTGTGCTTTGTTAAACTAGCAGTATGTGTCAACGAGATTTCTCTATACAGTATGTCTTTTATTCAGACTTATTGTCACACCCTTTGCTGGCATTCCTGGGTAGCAGAACTTAGTTCTGAAACAGTATTGTGCGCCTGCACAATCCTGGGAACAGACCTTCACTTTCATTTAGACCGAGGGATTAGTTATAGTTTGAGGAAGAAATTCGGACTTTTCTTTTCGTTTTGGTATTAGAAAAAGAAAGAAACAAATAGTGATCGATGACAAGAGTAAGTAGAGTCTCTAAGATCCCTTCTAGGTTCCTCAGTTTTTAGGGGAGAAAAACCAACTGAACACTTGTTTTTTTGTTTATAAGAGAGCAGTCTCATAGTGTTGTTGGCTGAATATGTATTTAATAAATATTCTAATTCAAGTGCAGTATAAAGTGGTGGTGTATCATAAAGAGTGCTTCTAAGTCAGAGGATAACCAGAGGTTCAAATTCCACACTGACAATATTGTGTAACCTTGTTCGAATTACTTAACCTCCCTGGGTCTCAGTGTCTTCACCTGTTAAATGAGAGAGTTGGACTACATGACTTTTGAGGGCCTTTTCAGCCCTAAGTCTGTAATCTGATGATAGTTATCTGGCGTCATTCAGGACTTGAGGTATTCTATATTTTACAAATAATTTGAACTTACCCTTTTTAGCACTAAAAATTAAAAATTAAACCATTTTGACCGTAAAGACTTCTAAAGTCTTTACTACTACCAAAGGCAGGACTTGAATCCAAGTCTTCCTGGCTGCCCAGGCAGCTCTCTACCTACTAATAAGCCAGTGAACCAGATCCCAGTGAGCTTAGAAAACCACAAATTACCATTATCTATGTTGTACTGTATTTTTTTAAATTTTGTTATACATTTCCCAAATACATTCTAATCTGATTCAAGTCTCATTGAGTTTTGCAGCCCACTGGTCTGCTCCCTGGTCTTAATCAAGGTGAACTGAGCACAGCATTCTATTTTTTGATGACTCAGAATCATCATTATGAATAAGTTATTGTACTATACCTTTAAAAGCCCTTATTTGTTATAAGTAGGGCTGTGAAACTTGAATTGAGTGGAGGATGTATCCATACAAATCACTGATTTTTTTAAAGTACCTAAGTAAAATAGTATAAAGAACAATAGATTCTTCATAGGGATTTGAGTTCTAGTTCTGGCCCTGCCACTAAATTTGCTGAAAATGCCTTTGAGCAAAGGATTTCATTTTTCTGTGTTTGTTTTCTTGTGTTTAAATTGTGGGTAATAATACCTAGTCAATCTTCCTCACAAATTTGATGTTAAAATCAAATGGTGGTGAACATGAATGGCTTAAAACACTACCTAAGCACAAAGTAGTTTCAGTGATGAGATGGTGATAATGATAAGTTTAGATAATTTTTGGAGTGCTTGGTGATAGAAGCCACTGACTATTGAATTTTACTCAGAAAGTTTAATAAGCATTGAGGAAATTGGAGAGGCTGTGTGGTGTAGTGAATAGGGTGCTGTCTTGAAACCAGAAAGTCCTGCTTCTGATGCTCATGACCATAGGCAAATCACTTAGCTTCTCATTACTAGGTGATCACCTGTCTTGGTAAAGAAAATGTCCTTATCCCAAAGTATCTTATACCAATGAAATCACAGGTCCAGTCTCTTTTTGTCTTTGACATTATAGTGCACACTGGAATTAAAATATTCCATTCCATAAAAATGTACATAGCTTGTCTAAAACAAGCAGCTTTACAGAGACTAATACACTATTTTTTCTAGTTTTGCAGGTCCTAAATTTTTCTCTTGACCATGTTGACATGAATATAACAAATGTATTAATATAGAATGTTGATCATATAAGTTAATTAATTTTTATAATACAATGTATTCAGTTCACTCAGATATTTTTTTATTTTTTTAATTTTTAAAATTTTATTTTAGTTTACATCATTCATTTCCACGAAATTTTGAGTTACACATTTTTCTCCCCATCCTTCCCCTACCCACCACCCCAAAACAGCCATCCCATTGTATAACCCCTCCCCCAATCTATTCTCTTCTATGTCCTTCCCCCTCATCCCTCTGACTTTCCGGTAGAGCAGGATGGATCTCCCTACCACGGTGCCTGTGTGTCAGATATTTATTGAATGCATATTTTGTGTAGTCATAGATTCTGGTTTGACATTTTGGTTCCTGCTACAAACTTCCTCACAATGTGTTGAAGTGGCTTTGTAACTTATTAAAAACAATAGATGTTGAGGTAGTGTGGTCCAGTGGAAAGAGTACTGACTCTTGAGTCATAGGATCTATGTTCACATTTTGCTTTGATACTTAATTATATGTGACCAAGTCATTTTACTTTTCTGGGCCTTAGTTTCCACATCCACAAAATAGGAAGATTGGGCTAGATGGTTTCTGAGGTCCCTTCTAGCTCTTAGATCCTATAATATAAAGGTGATATGCTTTAAAAAAATCTTTTCTGTGATTTGTTGTAATGATTCAGATTTATTATGTTACCACTTGCAATACCTAGGTCAAAGAACTAGAGACCCAAATGCTTGAATCCACATGAATGATTCATTTTCAACTTGATTGATGAAATTCTGAACTGTATATTCTTTTATTTGGTTCAGGAATGTTACTTTTCCTTGACAGAATTTTTTTAAAGTATTTTTTAAAGTATTTAAAGTACAAACTTTTTTATTTAGCATTAACACTTCTTATTCTGTTTCTAGCTTACCTTTCAGCTGTATTTCGTATTTTTTTTTTTTGCTTTTTTTTCTTTTTGGAGGGGAGAAGGTAGGGCAATTGGAATTAAGTGACTTGCCCAAGGTAACACAGCTAGTTTTGTGTTAAGTGTCTGTGGCTGGATTTGAACTCAGGTCCTCCTGAATCCAGGGCTGGTGCTCTATTCACTGAACCACCTAGCCACCCCCTTGTATTGTTCTTATTCACTCACTCACTCTACAATCCTAGCCAAATTGATCTACTTATTATTTTTTCACTCAGCATAAATTCAGATTGAATCATTTCTAGAAATAAGGAAGTTTGCTTTAGAAATATACACATTCATATATGTGTGTATATGATCTATGTCTATAGCTACATCTATATAAATATAGATATATGTCACCTATATGTCCATGTGGCATAGTGCAGAGGTGTCAAACTCAAGGCCAGAGAGCACACCAGTGGGCTGCAAAACTCAATGAGACTGGAGTCAAGTTAGAATGTATTTGGGAAATATATAACAAAATAAATAAAAATACAATACAGCATAGATAATGGTAATTTGTGGTTTTCTAAGCTTGCTGGGATCTGGTTCACTGGCTTAGTAGGTAGAGAGAGCTGCCTGGGAAGCCAGGAAGACTTGGGTTCAAGTCCTGCAGGACCCTTAGTACTTCACTTACCCTTTCAATACTCTTGCACCTCTCAAAGAGTGTAAGTTTCGAGAAGGTGGCAGCCTGCATTGGAAGGAGTTTAATTACTCAGGAGTTCCATATCCAGGTGAAATTACAGGTCCCATCCCTACTGCTTTCCATATATGTATATGTATATATATGTATGTGTGTGCATGTACTTTTACAGTCTCTTTATAACTGATAACTGAACACATGTATTTATATGTATATATATATGTATATATTAGAAAGAGTCTGTTTGTAAAAATTCATTTTCAGAGTAGGTACTACTTAGTAGAAGTCAGACTTGTTGTTTTGTTGGAGACTAAGTACTCCCATTCTGATGGAATTCATAATTATGATAGTTTTTATATAAAGTTGTAAGACTTTCAAAGTATTTTACATATATTTTGATATTTGATCCTCATAACAATGCTCTGAGGTAGGTGCTATTATACCCTCCATTTTCCAGGTGATGATACAGGGGCTGTCAGGACTTAGGTGATCTGCTCAGGGTTATACACCTAGGTAAGTATCCAAAGCACCATTTGAACTTAGACATTTTTGACTCCAAGGCCAGTGCTTCATCTGCTCTGTTGCCTAAATATATTGTGTAGAGATTCACATAAGCTAAAGACTATAGTGTACCACTGAACCATAGGGGATTACTAGTTTTCTTCCCCCTTTCCCTGGATACATGTCATGAGTTCACTTTTTCTCTTAGTAGTACCCTGATTCTCTAGTCACTCATGTTAGAAATCTCCGTCATCCTCAATCTCCTGGTTTCTAGTCAGTTGCCAAGTATTGTTGATTCTACTTCTCTATCATGCAGCTACCTCTAGTTAACTTTCCCACCTAGACTATTGCAATAGCCTCTCAATTGGTCCCCTTGCCTCTGATTTTTCCTCTCTCCAGTCCATCCTCCACACAACTACCTAGTGATTTTCCTAGAGCACAGATCTGACAGTGCCATTACCTGTCTCTAGAGTTCAGTACAAACTTTGTTATTTGGCATTAACAGTTCATATTCTGCTGTATTTCATACTGCTTTCTTCATCACTCTACAGTCCTAGCCAAATTGATCTATTATTACTTTTTCACTCAGCATTCTATCACCTGTCCCTAGATGTTTATATAGGCTGTTTCCTTTGCCTGCTCTTTTTCCTCACCTTTTCCTCTTAGAGTGCCTAGCTTTTTTCAGAGCTCTGATCAAGCATCACCACCTTTGAGGTTTTTCCTGATCTCCATAGGTGTAAATGCTTCCTGAATTACCTTGTACTTACTTTGCATGTGTTTTGAATCTATTTATACGTGCAATATTATTTTCCTGGGTAGAATGTAAATTTCATGAGAGGAGGGACTGTTAAGTTTTCGTCTTTGTTCTCCTCATGTTTTATATGGTGTCTTCCACATGGAAAGAAATTAATAAATTATTTGATTTGTTGATTATGTTCATAGTTTTTATATTCTTGGATTGTTTTTAAAACATTGCTATCACTTTTCCATGACCCTTAAGTGGTCATTTCTCTCCAGCCCCCCCAAAGAGAACTCTCCCTTGTAACAAAGAAGTATAGTTTTAAATATTTTTAATCTTTTTATTGCCATCTTTTGCTTTTATAGCCATCTTCATTTTCAGATATTTTTTCCTCCCTCATCTTTTGCCTCCCCTGCCATCCTTTGTAGCAAACGTTTAAAAAGAAAGAAAGAAACAGCAGGTCAACAAAATGACCCATCATATCAGCTATTTCTATAACTGTGTGCAATAGTCCACATTCATAGTACACCACCTCTGCTTAATTCTTCCCTAAGACACACTCTTGCCTGCTTTGAGGCAGACTGTGAAGTGCCTCTCATGTTATAATATCACTATCTACCACAAGGTTAGACCTCAGGGGAAGATTATGAGCAGTATATCCTTTCCTCAAGGGACTTCTGGCCTACCACTAATACACTGACTGGACTTATTCCTCAGTGGTTGTCATACTTCCATCCAAGTGATTCTGAAACCCTGGTTGCTGAGTACTCCATCCCCATCAGTGGCTGTCATCTTCTTAGTCCAGTCTACTTCAATATGAGCCCCTCAAGGTCCTCTTCCAGATCTGCCCATTCTTTCCTCTGTGCATTCTGAAAATCCTGTGCCATTAGACTTTCATATTACATTTTTTCCTTTCTCACACTTTCTCACATTTCTGGCATTTACTGACACCTGACTCCTTCTTGATGACACTGTTACCATCAGCATTGCACCCCGCAGATGGTAGTATTGGGCAAATGGGAGTACCCCTTGCTCCCCATTGCTGCTTCCAGACTTTCCCTCTAACACAATAACTCAACAATATCTTCATTTGAGGTCTGTGTCATCCAAATTCATTATACAATCCAGATCTTGGTGATCGTTATCTATGAATACTCTTTTCTCTCTCCCCACCCCCACACTATTTTCCTCTTTTCTCAGAGTTCAGCACCTTGAATACAGTGTTTCTCTTCATTTTGATTTCTGCTCCCATATTGGTAGACCATACATAGAGATAATCATAGCCTTGATCTTGCCATCACCCATGAGTGTTCCACTTTCATGTTCATAAACTCTGAAATTCTCTTATCTGATTGTAATCTATCATTCCATTATCCCCTTTGTCTTGTGACCTCTAAGCCTGTTCTTTTTTATTTTATTTTACTTTATAAAAAATTAACAAGCATTCATTTTCTCTCCCTCTCACTATCCCCTCCATCATGACCTCCATTCACTCCACCCTCAGTTCTTTCTGTAACCATCACACTTGACCATACTAGAATATACTTTTCTCCCAATTCTGTCATCCTCTACTTTTGAATCCTTCTTCCTTTTGTTGCATCTTGCCAAACCCCAGTTTTTGATTACTTTCATTGTCTGTCTCCTTCCTTCTTATTCATGTGCTATTTAATGGTATTAGAGAAAATCACAAAATCTTACTGATTAGGTCTACTATGAATTTATCTAATCTTAATTGAGCCTTCGTTACTGCATGGCTTTTTATTTCCCCTCCTGGTCCCCTCCCAGAGTATAGCACTCATTAACCACAAATTTTTTTAAAGAAGAAGAGAGGGAAAATTTTGACCAAATATATCAGCACATCAAAAAAATCTGATGTTAAATGCAGTGTTCCACATTCCTGGATTCTCCCATCTTTGCAGAACAGCAGAGAAGTGTTTTATATCTTTTCTTTAAGGCCAAGGTTATTCCTTACACTTTAACAATATCTAAAGAAGGTTAAAAAGCCTCTTAAATGTTATCTGGAGTACTGTGTTCATTTCTAGTCACTACAAGGATATTTATAAGCTCAATAGATTTCAGAAGAGGGCACCCAGGATGATGAAGGGCCTTGAGTCCATGTCATATGTGGGTCTGTTAAAGGAACCTGATGTGTTTAATCTGGAGGAAAGAAGGGGAGATGTGTTAGCTGTCTTCAGATAGCTGAGGGTCTGTCTTGTGGGGGGAGGGGGAGGGGGAAAGGGAGGGACACGGCAGAAGGGAAGGAGAGAGGGAGAGGTTTTTTTTTTATGTCTTTGTATTCCCAGTGCCTAACATAGTACATTGTGCATAGGTGCTTAGTAAATGATTGTTTTATTGGACTGTTTTGGGATATAACATATAAGTAAATTCAGACATATATATAAGTAAACTCTAAGTAAATGAAAGTGGAAAGAATGCTAATAATTGAGGTGTTAAGAAAGGTCCCATGTAGAAGGAAGTGAGGCAGCTAGATGGGGCAGCATATAGAGTGCTGGGCCTGGAGTCAGGAAGACTCATCTTCTTGAGTTTAAATCCAGCCTCAGACACTTACTAGCTGGGTGACCCTGGGTAAGCCACTTAACCCTGTTTGCCTCCTCCTGACTCCAGGGCCTGTGCTCTATTCACTGTGCCACCTAGCCGCCCAACCCTGTTTGCCTCAGTCCTCATCTGTAAAATCAGCTGGAAAAGGAAATGGCAAACCATTCTAGTATCACTGTCAAGAAAACTCCAAATGGAGTCATGAATAGTTGGATACAACTAAAATGACTAAGCAGCAACAAAGAAGGTGGCACCTGAGCTATCTTAAAAGAACCTAGAGATTCTATGAGGCAGTTGAAGAACTGCTGCATTCCACGAATGGGGGACCACCTGTGCAGTGGCATCCAAGCTTTTGATGTGTATTGGTGTGTATAGTGCTGTGTATAGGAAACATCTAGCAGGTCAGTTTGACTGGAATAGAGAGCATGTGAAGTGAAATAATATGAAATAATACTGGAGAGGTAGATGGGAACAAAACTGTGTGAAAGGCCTTAAATGTCAGACTGAGGAGTTTGTATTTTATCTTAGCGTCAATAAGGAGACTTTGAAGATACTTCTGAGGGGAGGAGGAGATATATGAGAAAAACAGAGAGTCAGGAAGACAGAGACAGATCTGTGTTAACGGGGAATTGGCATTTGATTAGAAAGATATATTGGAGAGTTATGTAAGACACTAGATTGGAAGGCCAATTAGAACATTATTGCTATGGGGTCTGGAACTAGAGTAGAGGCTGTTTGTGTGTTAAGTGAACAGTTGTGAGAGATATATAGAGTGTTGACAAGGATTGGCAGCTGATTGGATGTTGGGGTTAAGGGAGAAGGAGAAGTTAAGGATGACTCAGAGGTTGCAAATGAGGATAACTGAAAGAATGATCCTAACCTTAACAGAAACAGAGAAATTTGGGAAGGAAATGAGTTGTTTTAGACATACTGAGTTTTAGGTATCTTTGGGACACGAATGTAGAGATTACTGACTACTCAGTGGACATAGAGAACATTCAGGAAAGACATTAGGACAGTCAACAAGCATTTATTAAACTCTTAGTCACTATGCTAAGCATTGGGGATATAGAGAAAGGCAAAAACAATCCCTGCTGTCAAGATGCTGACATTATAATTAGGGAAACAACAGGGTAAATGATTAGAGGAAATCTGAAAGGGACAAGAAAAGTCTTGCAGAATGTGGGATTCTAGTTGAGACTTGAAGGAAACCAGGAGGCAAAATGAGGAATGAAAATTTCAGATGTGAGCAGCAGCTAGTGAAAATGTATGAGGTTGAGAGATGGAGTGTCTTTTTTTTTTTTTTTTTTTTTTTGCTTTTTGGAGGTGAGGAGGGTAGGATGATTGGGGTTAAGTGACTTGCCCAAGGTCACACTGCTAGTAAGTGTTAAGTGTCTGAGGTCAGATTTGAACTCAGGTCCTCCTGACTCCAGGGCCTGTGCTCTATTCACTGTGCTACCTAGTCACCCCAAGATGGAGTGTCTTACATGAGGAACAGCAAGGCTGCCAGTGTTATTAGATGGTATATTACAAGGAGAGGAAATGAAGTGTAAGGACTGGAAAGGTAGGAAGGGGCCAGGTTATGAAGGGCTTTAAAAGCCAAACAGAAGATTTTACATTTGATCCTGAAGCCACTGCATTTTGTTGAATAGAGGGGTGACTTGGTCAGACCTGGACTTTAGGAAGATCATGTTGGTAGCTGAGTGGAGGCTGGGCTGGCACAGGGAGAGAATTGAGGCAAGAAAACTAACCTGCTGCAGTAATTCTAAGTGTGAGATGATAAGGTCTGTACCAGGGTTTTGGCAGTGTTAGAGGAAAGATTGGAGCATACATGAAAGATTTTGTGAAAGTAGACCCAACAAGACTTGGTGATAAATTGGATATGAAGGGTGAGAGTGTAATTGAAGATTAAATTTATGTACTTATCCTGTGGAGGGTAGTGGTCCCTTCAAAAATAATAGGGAAATTAAGGAGAGGAGGGAGTTTGTGGGGAGAGATAATATGTTCAGTTTTGCTTGTGCTGAGTTTAAAATGTCTTTGAGATGCCCATTTTAGTGATATCTTTTGTCTTCACATCACCAGATTTCCCTCTTATCTCTCCTTCAGAGAATGATCCCTTCCATTATGCGAGAGAATTAAAAAAAAGGGAAAAATAAGCAAAACCAGCAACATAACACCATTCTTCATTTATGGCTCTCCCCCATCCCACCTCTGCAAAGGAGTGGGAGAAGCGTCTTCTCATACCTTTTCTTCAGGGATAAACCTGTTCTTTGTAATTTTGTGCTATTAATTTTCAGTTGGTTTGTAATTATTCTCTCCATTTACATTGCTGTAGTAGTCCCATTCCTGGCTTTGCTCACTTCATCAGGTCATGTGAATCTGTTTATTCATGCTTCTCTGTATTCAGCATATTCATTCTCTCTCATAGCACAGCAATATTCGATTAAATTCATGCATCACAATTTGCCTGGCCATTCCCTATTTGAGGAATATTTATATTGTTTCCAGTTCTTTACTACCACAAGAGGTTCTGCTCTAAATATTTTGAAGTACAGTGAATCCTTTTTTATCAGCGACCTCTTTGGGGTATATATGCCTAGCACTGGGTCAAAGTGTATAGACATTTTAATTGCTTTATTTTCATAATTCCAAATTACTATCCAGAATAGTTGTATCAGTTCACAGCTCATTATGACTATCATCTTCATCAATACTATCCAGGGTAAACCCACTCCTAGTCACTCAGCCCACATCTAGGTATCATTCTCAATTCCTCAGTCTTTTACCCCCCTCCCCTAATCCAATCTGTTGAAAAAATCCTGTTGATTTTACTTTTATGTCATCTTTTTCTTTTGACATTGCCACCACCTTAGTGCAGACCACCATCACCTCCCCACGTGGACTGTTGCAATAACCTGTCAATTGGCCTCCTTGCCTCAGGTCTCTCCCCGTTCTAGTCCATCCATTGCTCAGGCACCAAAATGATCTTACTAAAGCTCAGAGCTGTCCATGTCACCTATTATTCAGTAAACTCCAATGACTCTATCACCTCTAGGATCAAATATAAAACTCTTTGGCATTTAAAGTCCTTCACAACTTGACCCCCTCCTACCTTTCCAATCTTCTTATACCTTGGGTACATGTGCTCTTCATTTCAGAGACACTGACCTCCTTGCTGTTTCTGGAACAAAGCATTCCATATCCCAACTCCAGGCATTTTCATTGGCTATTTGCCATTCCTAGAATACTCTCTTTCCTCATCTCCATCTTCTGGTTCCCTGACTTCTTTCAAGTCTCAGCGAAGTCTCAGCTCCCTTCTACAGGAAGCCTTTCCTGATCCCCCTTAATATTAGTGCCTTCCCTCTGTTTATTATCTCCAATTCGTATGTAGTTATCTTCATGTCGTCTCCTTCATTAGACTGGGAGTTCCTTGAGAGCAGGGACTGTTTTTTTACCTTTCTTTGTATCCCTTATGTTTGACACAATGCCTGACACATAGTAGGTGTTTAATAGATGCTTATTGACTGACTTGTTGCTCTGATTTACATTTCTTTTATTGTTAGTAATTTGGAGCATTCTTTCATATGATTCTTAGTAATTTGTATTTCTTTTGAGAACTGCTTGTTCATATCCTTTAATCACTTATCAATTGGAGAATGACTTTTGGTCCTACATATTTCTGTTAGTTGTCTCTATGTCTTGGATACCAGACCCTCATCTGAAAAATTTAATAAAAGACTTCTTTTTCTGTTTGCCTCCCTTCTCATTCTAGATGCATTAACCTTGTCTGCACAAAGACCTTTCAATTGCATGTATTCAAAATTATCCACTTTAATTATCTCCATTACTTTCCTGGTTAAGAACTTATCTCCTACCACATTTTAAGAGGCTTAATAAATGCTTATTGACTGACTGGCATGACCCCTAAGCAAATCACTTAACTTCTCACACCCCTGGACAACTCTCTAAGACTACCACTTGTTGATTTGCATTGATAGTAGTTTCTTCACTATACTATTAAATCATTGGTCTAGACCAAAAACTTTTGAGCATAAATATAGCCAAATTTGTGTTTATATAAAATTGATAATTTTTGGAAGAAAAATTGTGCATTCCTTCAATGCAAGAATTTTGTATTGGTTTACATTTTGGGCTGCACATATTCAATAATTTATCAATGTAATGAGCTTTTAGTACAGAGAAATGTTTGAAGTCTGGATGGATCATCTTTTTCCTGGGTATATATAAGAGAATTCCCTGGAGAAGAAATAGCTACTTTCCCAGTGTTTTTGCACTAGTGGTGGTATGCTGGCAGGCTAAACAGTTTTTTCTTTATATATGCCTTAAATCATAAGCATTATCCAAGAAGTAATTGGACAGATTTTTTTTTGAATGTCACTTAGACATTTGGTATCAAAGTCGTTTCTTTTTCCCATAAGATATATGCCACTTTTATCTCTAAAGTAAAAGAAATGCAGTTAAGAAAAACCTCCTAGGTTCTGGAGAGCAATTTGGAACTATGCCCAAAGGACTATAAAAATGTGCATATTCTTTGACCCAGCAATACCACTTCTAGGTCTGTATCCTATAGAGATCATAAAAATGGGAAAAGCAGGGTCAAAGGAGAAAATAGAATAAATGGGGGCAGGATAGGATGGAGGGAACTATAGTTAGTCTTTCACAGTATGACTACTATGGAAATATTTTGCATAACTATACATGTATAACCTATAATAAATTGCATGTCTCCTCAATGGGGGTGGGTAAGGAGGGAAGAAGGGAGAGAATCTGGAACTCAAAGTTTTAAAAACAAATGTTAAAAAATTGTTTCTACATGCAACCTGGAAATAAGGTATACGGTTAGAAATCCATCTTGCTCTACAAGAAAGTAAGGGGAAAGGGGGAATATTAGGGAGGGGAGATAAGAGAGGGCAGACTGAGGGAAGAGGTAATCAGTATGCTTGCCATCTTGGTGTGAGGGTGGGGGAGAGATGGGGAGAAAATTTGGAACTCAAAATCTTGTGAAAATAAATGTTGAAAACTAAAATAAACAACATTAAAAAAAATTTTTTTAATGGTAAAAGAACCCACATGCACAAAAATATTTATAGCAGCTCTTTTTGTGGTCGTCAAGAATTGGAAATTGAGGGGATGTTTATCAATTGAGGAATGGCTGAACAAGTTGTTATAATTTGTAATGGAATACTATTGTGCTGTAAGAAATGATGAGCAGGAAGACTTCAGAAAAACCTGGAAAGGCTTATAAGAACTGCGACAAAGTGAAGTGAGCGGAACCAGAACATTGTACACAGTAATAGCCACATTGTGTGATAACTGACTTTGATAGACTGAGTCCTTCTCAGCAATGCAAGGACCGAAAACAGTTCTAAAAGACTTATAATGGAAAATGTCATCCACATCCAGAAAAAGAAATTTGGAGTCTGAATGCAGATCAAAGCAGTTTGTTTTCTTTTTTTGTTTTATTTTACGTTTTTCTTTCTCATGGTTCCTCCCATATGTTCTAATTTTTCTACACAAAATGACTAATGTGAAAATACGTTTAATAGGAATGTATATGTAGAGCCTGTATTGGATTGAATGCTGTCTTGGGGAAGGGGGGTAGGGGAGGAAGAGGGAGAAAATTTAAAACTAATGGAAGAGAATGTTGAAAACTAAAAACAAACTAATAAAAAAATTTAAAAATCAAAAAATCAAATTAACTTTAAAAAACTTGGAAAAATATCATGAACATCTTTCCCTTTGGTAGGAACAGAAATGTGGTATTTAGAGAAAGCTTCAGACTTATGAGCTCATGACTTGAAGTGGATTTAAGGCATAGTAAAGAAACTAAAGAACATTTGATATGATAAATTCAAGATTGGTGTAACTGATTATTTTAAAATTGAGGCTACTTTGAAGAATTTGATGCTTTGCTGGTGGCTTTTTAAGGTAAAGAATAATGCCAGTGGGTTTGCATTTTGATTCTCTATAGGTATGAATATAACTAGAAGACACCCACCTGTTCAGGTATGGTTATTTGATCTCTTTTGGGTGACATCCTTTGCTGAAACATATGTGTGTATGTATGGGTGTATAGGAATAGGTAAATAAACTGTGTGTGTGTGTGTGTGTGTGTGCGTGTGTGTGTGTGTGAGTGTGTGTGTGTGTGTGTCTAACAGAGATGACAAAACATGAACGGAAATTTTGAAGCTTTCTTGGCTTCCTCTTCTGTTACTGTTTTTTGTTTTTTTTTGGGGGGGGGAAAGGCAAGGCAATTGGAGTTAAGTGACTTGCCCAAGGTCACACAGCTAGTTAAGTGTCAAGTGTCTGAGGCTGATTTTGAACTCAGGGCCTCCTCACTCCGGGACCAGTGCTCTTATTCACTGAGCCACCTAGCTGCTGCTGCTACTGTTCTTATAGGAGTTTGACACTATTATTTATTCTTTTATTTTAAGTTTCAATATCTTCTTTTTAACCCTTTTGTACTTTTACTTAAAAAATTACTCTAAAGATTAGATTTGAAGGTTTCAATACTGCCTGCTTTCAAACCAGGCTCTTGTTAAAAGCACATGTTAATTCAGATGTATATATGTATATGTATTTGTTCAGATGCGTATATTAGATGTATGTTAGAATGGCTTGTTAGTGAACTTAGCTTTAGCTTTTGTTGCGAAATCTTTCACATATTATAGTTACTCTGTTCACATATTGTTAAAGGATTTAAACTTGGTAACCAGGCTATCTAGAAGAAAAGTTCAGAAAATATATGCAAAGTATATGCACCTGACCAAGAAAATATTCATCATTGTTCTTATAAATTTTTTTTAACATTTTAAGGCTTACTTTATTTAATACTTCCTCCAATTAACATATAAAACAACTTTTAACATTTGTTTTTAAAATTTTGAGTTCCAAATTCTCTCGCTCCTTCCTCTTTCCCTTCATTGAGAAGGCAAGCCATTTGATATAGGTTATACATGTCATCATCATCATTATTGCTACTTTAACATTTATTGAATTTTTCCACTGCATGGTGTCTTGTGGGGTTTGAAGTCTAAATTAGATAAACACTAGAAGATTAATATGTACTTGAGGAAAAGCAGCCATGGACAGTAGCTAGGTCTTTGAATGTACTGAGGGGTCATGGGATCATAAGTTGGGAGATGTAAAGAATCTTTGAGGTCATCTGATATAGTCCCTTCATTTTACATTTTAAGCCTAGACAGGTTAAGTGATCATCCAAAGTCACACAGCCAAAAAGTGATAGAGACAGAATTTGAATTCAAGTGTTCTGACTACAATTCTTATACTCTTTCTACTGTACTTCACTGATTTAGTGAAGTCTTAGAAAAAATGTCCAATAAGAAAATTACTTAAAGTAGTAGGTTGTAACTTATTAGGGAGAACACTTTGGTCAAAGAGAAATTGTTTCATATATTTAGGCCTTACTTGAAAGAAAGCTCAAAAATTAAGGAGAGATAACAGTGAAATCCTAAATAACGAGTGGGCCAAAGAACCAACCATAGAAACAATTAATAGCTATGTAAAAGAAAATTATAGTGATGAAACAACATATCAGAATTTCT
>CM053585.1:113115868-113174185 GCA_028646515.1 Pseudochirops corinnae | reverse complement strand
TGCTAGAGGCCAGAGACCTCAGTCCAAGGACAACTTCAGTGCTGACGTGACTTTCTTCCACGTTTATCAGAACTGCTGGGCTCCCCCACCCTGTTCCTGGCTCCGGGACGTGGGTGGAAAATTCCGAGAATAACTGCAAAGTTTCCAGTACAACCACCACGCCCAACCCAACGAACTATGCAAACCCCACTCTATACTTTTGAAGATATATATGCTTGCTTTTACACCAATAAATTGAAGGCTTTTCTACATCTATCTCAGCCTCCCTCCTCTGTTCGCCCCATTCCTTTACAGGCTTTTGCCTTACAGGTGATGCTCCATTTCGAGACCCACTCTTGATGACCTGCTGGACGGGTCACTGGCCTAGGGCAAGAATAAAGAAGTTCTAAACTTTGTGGGAAGTGATCTGAGATGTGAGTTACAGAGATGAATTAATCTTGCACAGTGATTAGTTTCTGGAGATAATGAAATCCAGCAAGTCAGCTGACTGAGAAATGAGGAGGTGAATATCCTGATTGCCCTCCTTGGGAGTTTTCCAATGTCCAATTTCCACTCTATCCAGCCAGCGTGAGAGAGATAGATTAGGTCCATGTTTCTGGGTCATTATTTGGGGCAAATTTTTACCAATCTGTAACAGTCTATACCGTCTTCATTAAAGCCTTTTGCTGTTTAGAAAACACTATTCTGTTACCAGCGTCTTGCTTCTTCCACCCCAGCTACTGAGCCTCATTAAAAGAACACAAAGTTCTCAGAGCATTCAGATGTTTTATAGGTCTGCAGTAGTTTGGTTTTGAGTGAAAAACAGTGATATTGAAGACCTCTTCAAGCTCTAAAATTCTGATATATTCCTACTGTGATTAGCTTGGCGTATGTATAATATGATCCCTTTTTCTCTGGAAGCATTGTCTACAGTTTTCTGAGTTGGTATGATGGCACACATCACAAAACGATCAGTTTTTGATTCTCTGAAACTGTACTGAAGTCATCTTGCAACTGTAAAGTTTGAATGATCTGTATTTCAAGCTCTGAAACACCGACCAGAGGTTCACACTCCCTAAACTCTTTCTACAGTCACCTAAGGATATGTCTGTGACTTATCCTGACTAATATTTTTAATTATAATCTTCAAGTCAGGGGGCAGCTAGATGGCACAGTGAGTAGAGCGCCAGCCCTGGAGTCAGGAGAACCTGAGTTCAAATTTGGCCTCAGACACTTAACACTAGCCCTGTGACCTTGGGCAAGTCATTTAATCCCAACTGTCCTGCCTTCCCCCCTCCAAAAGGCAAAAAAAAATTTCATATCATTTAACTTCTCAGGATTTCAGAGTCCTGATCTGTAAAATAAAGAGGTTGAACTAAATGCTCTGTAAGTTCCTCTCCAACTCTTAACATCCCCCCCTTTTGGGGGGGGGGGTTAAGGGACTTGGCCAGGGTCACAAAGCTAGTATGTATCTGAGGTCATATTTGAACTCAGGTCTTCCCTACTCTATAGCTAGTGTTCTGTCCACTGTACCACCTAGCTGCCCCATTCCCTTCTTTTAAATAGCTTATTGATACTTTTTGTTACTACATCACATTATTTTCTGAATTTCTTTTCCCTGAAACCAGTAAGCCATACCTTATAACATTTAAAAAGAAAGGAAAAAAAGCAATTCAGCAAAACCAACCAATATAACTACTCCATGCAGTAGATGACTATGTTTCATATGCCTGTTGTGTATGTGTCCCTTCCTCCAAACCAGCATCTCTTCAAGAAAAGAAGAGCTGTGTTTTCTCACCTTTTCTCAAGGGCTCTTTAACATTACCTTTTAGGGCAGAGCCAAGATGTCAGAGTAAAAGCAGGGCCTTGCTTGAACTTGCCCCCAAACACCTCCAAATACCTGTAAAAAAAATGACTCTAAACATTGCCTTCTAGATTGTAAATTTCTTTAGGAAAGAAACTGTCTTGCTACTATGTATGTGATTCTAGCTGTGCACTCAGACTCTAGGAATATTGATTCTACACCAAAGGTACAGGAATGTTTATATAAGCATTTATTAAGTGTCTCCTGTGTGCCAGGAACTGGTACCTGCTGGGGATACAAAGACAAGAAAGGAGTAGCTCCTGCCCTCACTGACATTGCACTCTATTGGGGATACAGCGTCTATGTATACAGAATAAAAAGGTAGTTTTGGAAAGGAGGGAGGGTACCACCAGTGGGGAAGAATTAGAAAGGCTTCATGTAGATGTAGAAGGTGGAAACTGTACATGTGGTTGTTGTGGATGGTAGAATTGGCCCACTGATCTTTTCTGATCCCTCACCAATGGATGGGGTAGAGATGAATTCTTCCTAGACCCATCTTCTAAGGGAGTGGTAAAGAGTAATTTTCACCCTTTTCTCTCTGGAAATTTGAAAAGCCATACCCTGTTACAAAATTAGCTTCCTTTTTTTTTTTTCTTAAAGTCTAGAGGCAATATAATGGTTCTCGGGTATCCTTGGTCCGTTTCTCTGCTGTTTTATGGAGTGTATCAGATGAATAGTTATGAGTACAATTACAATAGCTGAGAGCTCTCAGGAAAATTCCTAACATCCAGACAGAAGTTTGGCTCTCTGCCCTAATTTAAATTTTTTCACATTTCCATATAACCTTGGCCTCACATTTAAAATAGCAACTATATACAAGAAACATCTAGGTAAAAAAATCAAGTAGAATAAATCATACTCTTATTAGATAGGCGCAGGGAAGGGCAAAGAAAAGTTGGGAAAAGGATAGACCACTTTTTAAAAACAACAACAAAAACTTGCCTCAGCTATTCAAAAGGTATATACACCTAATAGTCTCTCTCTACGTAGTGGGCACTGGGCCACATTGATCAGTGATGAGTTCAAATTAACATTTATTAAGCACTTATTATATGTAGAATGGGCTGCTAGGTGACTCAGTGGATAGAATGCCAGGCCTCAAGTCAGGAAGTTCAAATCTGGCCTCAGACACTTATTAGCTGTGTGACCCTGGGCAAGTCATTTGACCCTGTTTGCCTCAATTCCTCATCTATAAAACAAGCTGGAGAAGGAAATAGCAAACCATTCTAGTATGTTTGCCAAGAAAATCCCAAATAGGGTCACAAAGAATCAGCTGAGACTGAACAACAACATGCTGTCTATAGTTGTGTTCATACAGGTATTTCTTGTAACGGGCTCCTTTGAGGGGTATTTGTCTCCAAAAAAATGTATTACACTTTAAATATAAAAAGAAACAACAAAAAACCCTTTACAGTGTGAATATTTAGCAGCTCTGACTAGCTAAGTATCTGTATCAACTTATATACCTGTCTGGTCATAATGGCCTCATCAAGGGTCAGATTTTTTGTGGATAGGTAAATTTTATATCCTTTTACTTTCTGCAGTAAGAGTGAACTGATACAAGTGTTGCCAACTTATGAAGTTTCTTATGCAAATGACATTTTTATTTGTTCAAATCCAAGCTAGAGTCACAAGGCTAATAGCCTTGCTGTGTTAATTTATGAGTTTCTGAACACTTAATAAAAGTTGATTAATGATCAGTTCCTCTGAGAGACATGCTAATTAAGGCAGCTTTTCGTTTTCCAAAAATTTCAGGAAATCTGTTTCTAGTCTTAAAAGTAATCTAGCCCTTACTTCAGATCTGTATAAGTCATTATACATTATATCTAAGCAAAATCATATAGCGTTGCATTTAAAAACTAAAACAATTAAAATATGGACGTATAAAAAGCTATACACAAAAATGATTTTAAAATCAATAGTGTATATAATATACACATATATTTAAGGTACACTAATAATATACTCTATTATAAATACTATATGCTATATTCTAGTGTCTTGCATATAGTAGGAATTTAATAAATACTTGTTGAATGGAATATATACTTTAACTATAATACAGTATCTTAAATATTTAAATTTTTCTGGGAGTAGGCAAAACAGCCTTAGTGCCTAAAATAAGTTAGTCTGAGAGTAGTTAGGATTATAAGAAAATAGAATTATACAGTATAAAACAACATTCTATATAAATGACTTGGTGTGCATGCGCGTGAGTGCACGCGCAGACACACACACACACACACACACACACACACACCCTATGTAGGCAATGCTGATGAAACTTGTCTGAATAATGCCTAATTAATCATTTTTGTCCCATTTTGTTCACTGCATTTATGGGTTACAGGTATTTTATCTATCTTGCCCTGGCAGACACCCACAAAGATGAAAACTATGATTTTAGGTTTAAACCACAATCCTAGAGATCCTTCGTGCCCCAGACTGTCTGGGTATACCCTATACTAGAGAAGCTAATTGAAAGTAAGAGGTAATGTAAAACTGTTGGGCTCTGTTATTCATTATTTATGTGACCATGGCAAGTCATTTTCTCTCTGTGAATCAGTTTACCTGTAAAATAAGTGGTTTAAAATTGATAATCTCTATCATTTCTTCAGCTCCAAATGCATAAAGAAATAGTATGCTAGTAGATAGGCTAGGGATGAGGCTTGCTCTTCACATCAGGGGGAAGTTATTATAAGCCTAATTCCAGATGCTCTACTTATTTTTATTTGGTGCAAAATAAGCAAAGCACAGTGCTTCACAGACTTCCTTGTTTTATACTCTGCAAAGGTAAGTGAAGCCTTTAATGCCAAAGTATGGTATTTCTCAAATGGATAAAAAACAGATCCTTCCTTTCCTTTTTCAGAAAGATCAGTGACAAATTTAAAATTCAAATTGTTTCTCAGTTTCCTAAAGTAAGGGTATAGACTCTAGGTACTCCATCTGATTGACTTCTGCTGTACCACAGATGTCTGACTGAAAAGCTAAAAATTTGATAGGATAAGCTATTTGGCCTCAAGCTGGATTTGTGCTATCTCATTAGATATCAGTAGATATAAATGAATGAAAATGTATTAAGGTTATAATATTAGCTTAAGCAAAACCTAATTAGGAAAATAAATTTTCTTGGGAACTGGGGAACTCATATAACATACTGCAAAGCCAAGTACAGTGAATTTTAAAATTCATTCTTCTACTCCCTTTAATTAATAAGCATAAATTCATAGAGGCCTAAACTGAATGTAAATTTAACCCCATAAAATCCATTTTCCACCAAAAACAGATATTTCTAAATAACTATTTTTTCACCACCACACCATAGTAGAAGGGAGAATCAAAAAATCAAAGGATTGAGATCCTAAAGACTTAAAAATTATGAGACTATGGAAATATCAGGTCCTTTTTCATACAGCCCTGCTAGATAACTGTTAAAAGGTATTTCTGTTTTATTATCTTGGAGCTGAAGGGACCATGTTCCTTGAAAGCATCTCTTATTCTGGAAGGTAGGTTAAACTAGATTAAATCTTTGTCAACATTTATAACTACAAATATATTGTATCCTAAATTCACAATAAAAAGTGTTCCCTTTAATGGAATTAGATTTGCTTTCATTCTCATATGCCATCTAAGATTGGAAGTAATCACTTAGAAGAAAATTCTATTCATGTAACTTCTGTCGTTTTTTTATATCTCAAGTAGCACCTGTAAGCTACATCTAATTTTTAAAAATATTTAATATAGCTACATCTTTTAAAAATATTTCATACAGAGTTAACTTCCTCCAAAGGTTTCAAGTGAGCGTTTTTCACTAGATTTTTCCTGAAAGCCACAATTGTTTATGATTGTATGTACTATGAAAGCTCATTCTCAAACAACTTCCTAGGGGGCATTTTACTACATTGTCCCCAAGACTGCCTACTTAACACAAGCATGCAGAAAACTAGAATTTTGTATAGGGACAGGGCAAGGAGGGAATAAATGGAATGACCAAAAATCATAAGAAAAAAATAAAGAAGTGGATATAGCTAAGGAATTTTGGGGGAAATTAACAGTTTAGAAATTTGTGTTTAAAAAAAAAGAAAAATACACCAGATCCAAAACTATATTATAAAGCAGGGGTGGGGAACCTGAGGCCACATGTAGTCCTCTGGGTTCTCAAGTGCCTTTGACTGAATCCAAACTTCACAGAACAAGTCCCCTAAATAAAAGGATTTATTCTGTAAAACTTGGACTCAAGGAGCTAGAAGGCCATGTGTGGCCTCAAGACCGAAGTTTCCCCACCTCTGTTATAAAGCAACAATCATCAAAACTATTTGGTACTGGCTAAGAGATAGAGTGGTAGATCAATGGAATAGGTTAGGTACACAAGACACAGTGGTCAATGACTATAGTAATCTACTGTTTGATGAATCCAAAGACTTCAGCTTCTGGAATAAGAACTCACTATTTGAGAAAAGCTGCTGGGAAAACTGGAAAATAGTATGGCAGAAACTGGGCATAGACTAACATCAGACACCACATACCAAAATAAAATCCAAATGGGTACACGATTTAGACATAAAGGCTGATACTATAAGCAAATTAGAAGATCAAGGAATACTTTGTCCATCAGATTTATGGAGAAGGGAAAAATTTATGACCAAATGAGATAGAGAACATTATGAAATGTAAAATGGTTGATTTTGATGACATTAAGTTAAAAAGGTTTTGTACAAACAAAACCAATGCACTCAAGGTTAGAAGGAAAGCAGCAAGCTGGGAAACAATTTTTACAGCCAGTATTTCTGATAAAGGCCTCGTTTCTCAAATATATAGAGAGTCAAATTTATATGAATAGAAATCATTCCCCAATTGATAATGGTTGAAGGCATTTTTCAGATGAAGAAATTAAAGCTACCTATAATCATGGAAAAATTTTCTAAATCCCTATTGATTAGAGAAGTGCAAATCAAAACAACTTTGAGGTACCACATCTCACTCAACAGATTGGCTAAGATGACAAAACAGGGAATGATAAATGTTGGAAAAGATGTGGGAAAATTAGGACACTAATGCATTGTTGGTGGAATTTTGAGCTGATCTAACCATCCTGGAGAGCAGATTGGAACTATGTCCAAAAAGCTATAAAACTGTGCATACCCTTTGGTCCAGTAATTCCTCTACTATGTCTGTATACCAAGGAGATCATAGAAAAGGGAAAAGGACCCACATGTACAAAAATATTTATAGCAGCCCTTTTTCTGGTGGTAAAGAATTAAAAATTGAGGAGATGCCCATCAATTGGGGAATGGCTGAACAAGTTGTGGTGTATGAAGGTAATGGAATACTGTTGTGCTATAAGAAATGATGAAAAGGTAGATTTCAGAAAAGAACTGGCAAGACTTACATGAATTGATGCAAAGTGAAATGAGAACATTGTACACAGTAACAGCAACATTGTGTGATAACCAACTATGATCTACTTAGTTCTTCTCACCAACACAGTGATCCAAGACAATCTAAAAAAACTCATGATGGAAAATGCTATTCATATCCAGAGAAAGAACTGTGGAGTCTGGGTGCAGATCAAAGCATACTATTTTCACTTTTTTTGTTTTTTTTTCTTTCTTGTGGTTTTTCTTTTTTCATCTGATTCTTCTTTCACAACTTGACTAATGTGGAAATATTTTTAACATGATTGTATATGTATAACCTATATCAGATTTCTTGCTGTCCTAGGGAGGGGGGAGGGAAGGGAGAGAAGGAGCCAGAAAAATTTGGAACTCAAAATCTTCCAAAATGAAAGTTGAAAAGTATTTTTATATGTAATTGAAAAAAATAAAACATAATTAAATGGGAAAAAAGAGAAAACTATCAATAAAAGTAATGGAAATTAGAATTCTAATATTGGAAGACAGAATGGAAGAGGGAAAAGTAGAAGCAAATATACAAACTCAGAAAAAATAATCCAACCAGAAAAAGTTTTGGAAGTTACACACAGAAAAGTGACAGATCTATACCTATGCTACAGATAGATCAAAGAGGGAAAATCTGATAATTATCAATGATCTTAAAAGCTGAAAGAATGATCTAATGATCATATTTCAGAAAATCACTTAAAATTTGTCACAAGTATTGAAAATGGGGGACAGGTTGCAAATATAAAGAATTAATGGGCCAACTAGGTGGCACAGTGAATAGAGCACTGGCCTGGAGTCAGGAGGACCTGAATTCAAATGTGAGCTCAGACACTTAATGCTTACTAGCTGTGTGACCTTGGGCAAATCACTTAACCCCAATTGCCCTGCCCTCCCCCCTCCAAAAAGCAAAAAACCAAACAACTAAATGCCAATCAGGAAAAAAAATATTAAGTTTAACTCATTTAGACATGCCATCATCAAACTTCAAGTATACAGAGGCAGTGCAGTTATCCTACACACAGCAAAAAGAAAAATATTACACAGCAAAACACCAATATGAATCTAGCAAGATTTTTCCATAAGGAAAAATGTTAGAAGTTGAAATATGGTTGTTACTCAGTTTCCTAGAATAGCTAAACGGTCTTAAAAAAAAAGATGTGTATTTAGAATAAAGATAAATTTCAGAAGTTTCTGAAGAAAATAGAACAGTTTTGGCTTGAAAAAACAGGAGTAATCAAGGGATCCTTAAGTGACTTAGAGGCTTGAGAGAGGGAAAAAAAATGAGCTTCTGGAAAAGAAGCACTGAATGCTTTAAACAATAGATACTTTTCAACTATAATTAATTCATTGCTATCTCAATGCAGTCAGGATAGAAACATTAAAAATAGCAGCATTATTGTGATAGTTAATTATTGATTGATATAGATGGGTTTGAGAAGAAAGAAGGTGGCAAGGAGGAGATGGCAAAAAAGAATTAAAAGTAATAAATAATTTAAAGGACTACAGGTAAAACAGGTAAAACTACACAACAGTGTAGGGAAAGCAGGGGAGTTATGATCAGCCTCAGTGTAAAACTTCTGTCATAAGCAAGAGAGAGGATGACATTAAATTTTTGTAAAATTTATAGAATTTATAATATATTTATCTTTCATCACCTAATTTGCTTGCTGTGCAGTGAAACCTGAGATATTTTGATTTGTAGCTCTCTTATTAGTAGTACTTTGGATCAGTCTTGCCTGTGATTGTTAAGAGTTTGTGTTTCTTCAAGATCTGTTTGTTTGTATCTTTTATTCATTTACCTGTTATGGAAAGCCTGTTGATCTTCTGTAGTTGCATTAGTTCAGGTCCTCATCACTGGTACCCTAGTTTATTGCGGCTGTCTTTTTCTACTATCTGAATCAAGTCTACCCCTACATAGTTCATTGTACACATTGCTGCCACAGTGATTTTCCTTAGGTGCAGATCAGATCATGTCCCTCCCCTACTCAGTTTATTCCAGTGGCTTCCTAGTCTCCCTAGAACCAAACATAACCTCTGTTTAGCTTTTAAAGCCCTTTACTACCTGGCCCCAACCTATCTTTCCAGCTTCACTGGACATTTTTCAACCTTCCATATATCTTTGATTCACCAAATTGGTTCTTCTCTATGTTCCTTACACATGATAGTCTATCTCCCTTCTGCTTCTGTGTTCCTCTTCATTGGCTGACTCCCATGTTTGGAATGTACTTTGTGCTCTCTCCTCCATCCACTTCAGGGAATACCTCTTTCCTAAAGATGCAGTTCAAGTGCATCTTCTACCCCACCTTCTAGTGCCATTCTTCCCAAAGTATCTTATAATCAGCTACTTTGTATTTGTTAACATTTGTTCTGTATATACTTGTATGTTAACTCTTAAGAGTATAGATTATTGGGGTGGCTAGGTGATGCAATGAATAGAGCACCAGCCCTGGAGTCAGGAGGACCTGAGTTCAAATGCCGAGTCAGACACTTAACACTAGCCATGTAACCTTGGGCAAGTCATTTAGCCCCAATTGCCCAGCCTTCCCCCTTGCAAAAAAAAAAGAGTAGAGATAATTTCTTTCATTATATTTGTATTCCTGGTCCCTAGCACAGGCTTGATATATCATAAATGCTTAATAATTATTTGTTAATTGATTAATTTATTCCTTTATATCTTTGGCATCAAGCCATTATCAAAATTTTTGATGCAAAGATTTTTATTTTTACTAATTGATTGCTTTCCCTTTTATTCTAGTTGCATTGTGTTCATTCAAAAACTTTAAAATTTCATGTAATTGGAATTATGTATTTTATCTTTTGTAATAGCATATGTGAGGAATAGAAAATATGTGCAAGATTGCAAGTGGTTGTGTCAAGGCACAGGGAAGTGTTTGAGGCCCAGGAATTAGTTGGGTCACATAGAGGTCAGAGCATACTGCAGGGGATACTGCATTGCTCAAGACTCTCTTGCGTGGGGTTACCTGATGTTCCTGATAGGCATCTCCACATCCTACGGCCTTCATACCTTTGTAATTGCACTCCCCCTCTCACAATTCTGTTCAGCTGGGCTCTGTCACTTGTGGTAGGTGGATCTGGGGTATATATAAGATTTAAGCCTTGGAGGTATCTTTGAAGTCTGCCTTGAGATCTGGCTGTGAGGCTTCCCCATAAAGAGACCTTAATAAACCTTTTCTGTTTGGACCTCAGAGCCGTGACTCTTTTGTTCTAAAGGTATGCTAGTGTCAATTAAGTGGGGTGAGTAACCAGTTGCCCCAGCAGGTAAGTTAGGGTACTCTGAAAGAGAACCCTGACACATATATACCTTGTTTAGTTAAGAACTCTCCCCCTGGCCATAACTATAAATAATACCTGATCTGCTTCCTTCCAGTTTTTAAAATTTTTATTTTAATGGTCTTTAACATTCAGGTCATATATCCATTTTAGGCACACAATAGTACATGCCTTAAGATGTTAATCTAAAGCAGAGGTTCTTCCCCCCCTCTCCTTTTAAAATTAATTAATTAATTGATTGATTTTTAGTTTTCAACATTCACTTTTATAAGATTTTAAGTTCTAATTTTTTCCTCTCCTTTCCCCTCCCCAAGGTGACATGCAATCTGATATAGGCTACACATGTATAATCATATTAAACATATTTCCACATTAATTATGATGTGAAAGAAGAATCAGCACAAAAGGAAAAAAATCACAAGAAAGAAAAAACAAACACAAAGAGAAGATAGTATGCTTCGATTTGCATTCAGACCCCATAGTTCATTCTCTGGATATGCATAGCATTTTCCATCATGAGTCTTTTGGAATTGTCTTAGATCATTGCATTGCTGAGAAGAGCCAAATCTATCAAAGTTGGTCATGACACAATGTTGCTGTTATTGCAGTGTTCTCTTTCTGCTCACCTTACTCAACATTAAACCAGGGGTTCTTCTGAATTTTTGTGAATTTTTTTAACTGTAGTTCAATATAATTGGTTTCCCTTGTAATCTCATGTATTTTATGCACTCAAAATCTTAATTCTTAGAAGTTTATGACATTTAAAAGGTTAAGAAACTATAATCTAAACATGATTTCTGCAATACTGCTCTCCAGTTGTTCTTGGGTTTATTAAACACTGGGTCATTGAGTTCAGTTGTTTCTGAGTAATTAGTCTGTTTCAACATTTTGCTTTTCTGTTTTGGTTTTTTTTGTGTGGGGGAGGAGGCAAGGCAATTGGGGTTAAGTGACTTGCCTAAGGTCATATGGTTAGTAAATGTTAAGTGTCTGAGGCCAAATTTGAACTTAGGTCCTCCTGACTCTAGGGTGCTTTTCTGTTTTTTTAACTAGTACCAAATAGTTTTTATTTTTACAGCTTTATAGTATAATCTTAGACTTAGAAGTACTATTCTCCTTTCATTTTTACTTCTTTCATTATTTCTCTTGAGAGTCTAGGACTTTTATTGCTCCAAATGAATTCTGAAATTATTTTATCTTGCTCTATAAACTATCCCCTTGGTATAGAGCTAAATCTGTAAATTATATAGTATTATCATTTATTATATTGGTGTCATGCTATCATGAGTATTGGATATCCCGCTACTTACTTAAATCATTCTTTATTTTATTAGAATGTTTTGTAATTGTATCTATATACATCTTGAATGTGTCTTGGTAGATTGACTCCCAGATATATTATGTTTTATGATTATTTTGAATGACACTTCCCTTTCTGTTATTTCCACTTGAATTTTGTTGGTGCTTTACAAAAATGTTTATAAATATGATTTTTGTGGGCTTATTTTGTATCTTTCAACTTTGCTGAAGCATTAATAGTATCAATAATTTCCATTTAAATTTTATTTTTAACTTAAACCCCTCAAAAGAGTATTTCCATTTATATAGCAGAGCACAAAAAGAGGATTCTACTTAAAGTCATACAATCAAAACAAATTCTCACATTGGTCACTTACAAAAACGTGCACTTCATTCTGCATATTGGGTAATCACATCATGCATGCAATGGGCAATATTTTTAATCATCAGCGCTCTAGAATCATGGTTGATCATTGCAGTGATTAGAGTTCTTAAATCTTTCAAAATTGTTCATTTTTACATTACTAATGTTATAGTATAAATTTTCTGGTTCTGATCATTTCAATTTGCATCAGTTGATACAAGTTTTCCCAGGTTAAACTGTCTTTTAAATTTTTCTTATTGTATAATAGTATTCTATTACATTCATATATCATAATTTTTTCACCCATTCCCCATTTGAATGTCACACTCTAGTTTCCAGTCTTCTGTCAATTTTTGTACATATAGGACATTTTTTTCTTTCTTTGATCTCTTTGTTATATAGGCCCAATAGTAGTATGATTGGGTCAAAAGGCATTATACAATTTAGTAACAGTTTAGTAACTTTTTGACCATAGTTCTGAATTGCTTTCTAGCATGGCCTTTCCAGAATAACCAAGTCAGAGTTCCACTAACAGTGCATTAATTATGAACAAATCTGATGACTGTGGATTTGCATTTCCCCTAGTTATTAGTGATTTAGAACATTTCTTAATATGGCTAAGAGATACT
This sequence comes from Pseudochirops corinnae, assembly GCA_028646515.1. Classification (NCBI taxonomy): domain Eukaryota; kingdom Metazoa; phylum Chordata; class Mammalia; order Diprotodontia; family Pseudocheiridae; genus Pseudochirops; species Pseudochirops corinnae. The sequence goes on along the minus strand of CM053585.1, from coordinate 113,161,360 downwards.
TTTATTTCTTCCCTTAAAGAGTACCTGTTCATAATCTTTTGACCACTTATCATTTGGGGAATGGATCTTAATTCTTACCCATTTGAAATAGTTCTTTTTATATCTTGTAAATGAGAAATTTATCAGAGAAACTTTCTGAAAAGATTTTTCTCAGGTAACTGCTTGCCTTCTAATCTTAGCTGCATTAGTTTTTTATACAAAAAGTTCTTAATTTTATGTAATAAAAATTCTCCATTTTTTTTTCTGTGATCCTCTGTCCCTTGTTCAGTAATATGTGCTTCTACTATCCATAGGTAAGAAAGGTAATTTCTTTGCTCCTCAGATTTGTTTATGACGTGACCTTTTATATCTAGGTCATACATCCTGTTTATATCTGTCAAAGACACTACCATCTTTCCAGTCACCCAAGTTTGTAACCTTGGTATTATTCTCAGCTCCTTACACCCAGTAACTCCATGTATTCTGTCAGTTGCAAAGTCCTATTGATTCTGCCCCCAAAACATCCCTTGCATTTATCCTTTTCTCTAACACACAACCACCAGTCTACTTCAGAGGCTGTTGTATAGACTATTATAATAGTCTCCTGATTTACTTTGTCTGACTCAAATCTCTTTCCATTCTAACCTATCTTCCACACAGCTACCAGAGTGATTTTTCTAAAGTACAAGTCTGTGACTCCTTTTCAGCCTCCTTTCCCCCACCCCACCATGTACTACAGTGCCTCACAGCAGAGCCTAAACCTACCTCTTCAGCTTTGTTACTTATTTTTGTACATTCTGAAATCCAACCTAAGTGGCTTTCTTATGTTTCTTCATTCGCAACACCATCTCCCACCTCCTTGCTTTTGCACTAGCTGTCCCATTCCTGGAATTCAGTCCTTTAGCCAAGAGGTGCTCAGTGTCCAGCACTATGCATGGTCTGAGTCATGAATAAGAATGAAACCAGGCCGTGTGGGTAGTTCAAGGAAGAACTCTGTTTATTGATTCTTAGGACAAAGTTCTTATACAGCTATGAGTCAAATGAACGGGACTCAAGTTTGCTTATCATTATCTTAGTCTGTCATATCCTGGAAGTAGCACAGAATGGATAATATATTAAGTATTTGTCATCTAGGTGACTAAAATCATGGGGTAGAGCCTTTGATCTCAAAACTCAAATAACATCCTTTTAAATGTAGCCCATATCAAAGGCTCCAGGAGCAAGCTTAACAAAAAAGCCACATCTCAAAGGATTTCCTTTAGAGCATACTGTCAAGATTTTTATCTGGGACCTGGATCAGGCCTCCTTGGCTCCTCACACTTTATTACCTTCATCCCTTAGAATTCCTAGTTTGCCTCAAGAGTCAGCTCAAGCACCACCCTCTCACAGTGGTTCTCAACCTGTGGGTTATGTTCAATTTGTAACAATGAAAATACATCCTGCACATCAGATATTTACCTTACAATTCATAACAGTAGCAAAATTACAGTTATGAAGTAGCAACGAAAATAATTTTATGGTTGGGGGTCACCACAACATGAGGAACTGTACTAAAGGGTTGTAGCATTAGGAAGGTTGAGAACCACTGCTCTATAAGAAGCCTTCCCTGATTTTGCTCCTCCCCCAGCTGCTAAAGCTTTCTCCCCTGAAACTGGCTTATATCTATTTTGTATACCCATATATGTACGTGCTGTTTCCTGCGATAGAATATAAACTCATTGAGGGCAGAGACTATTCAAATCTTGTCTTTGTATCCCTAGAACACAGCATGCTGTAAGGAATAAAAGAGGCAATGAATAACTGCTTATTGATAGCCTGAAGATATAGAAATTTTCTTTTTTAAGTCACTTTATTAAAATTAATTTACATTGATGTCTCATTTCCAATTTCCAGTTCTTCCCTGTTCCCTTAACCTTGTAACTAAAAAGAGAAAAAAAAAAAAAGAATATAGTTCAGCACAACTACTAGCACATCAGTGGAGTCTGACAGTAAATGTAAATTTTCCACACCCAGGAGGACACACTTTCTCATCTTTCTGTTAGGAATAAACAAATTTTCAATAACCTGAACGACTACTCAGTCTCCAATAATCACAGAAACAGTGATTAAAATAACTGAGTACTACCTCTCCCAAACTGGCAAATGTCTTTAAAATGATAAAATCCTGTATTGTGGATGTATAGGGAAATAGGCAGAGTATTTGGGGGAGGGGAAACAGTTGGGGTTAGGTGACTTGCCAGGGTCACACAGCTAAGTGTCTGAACTCAGGTCCTACTGACTCCGAGGTCAGTTCTCTGTCCTAGCTGCCCAAATGGACAAACAAGCTGCTGCTGGAGCTGTGAACTGATTGGGTCTATTTGGAAAGTAGTATGGCAATATACAATAACAACTAAAAAAGTGCCCTTGTTCCGACCTGGTGATGCCATTCCTGGAGTTTTCCCGTAAGAATCTTATGAAAGAGAAAAAAATAGCTTTCTGTATAAAAATATTCATATTTGTAACAGCAAAACAAAAACTGCAAACAACTCATATTTCCAATGATCGGGAAATGACTGAATAATTAATAGAATATTATGACATTGGAAAGTGACAAATATGGGGAGGAAGCAAGATGGTGGATAGCAAGAAGTGCAGTGAGCTTCCCCAAGCCCAACCTCTAAACAGATCTAGAAAACACACCAAACCAAATTCTAATTGAGAAGTTCAAGAAAAAAAAATCACTGTGATTTCCCCACACCAAGTCAGCATAGGGAGAAAGAGAGGACCCCTAACCCCAGGCACGTTGTTTGGCCAGGAGCATGACGGTACACAGCAGTCCAGAATGGAGATATGATACACTGTGGCAAGAGGAGGTCCCCGATCCAGCATAGAGGGGTCTAAATTTGTTCAGGTGCAGGAGCAGGTGCAAGATGGCAGTTCTGTTGCTTCCTTCCCAGTTCTGGCTCACTGATTCAGGGCATCCTGAGGAGAGGACCTGCAGTTAGGGGTGGCATTTTAGGGTAGAGACAAGTCTCTTTACCCTGGGCTATGTACTGAGCAGGTAGCAAATTCAACAGCAAGCAATAGCTGTGTGGCTCTGACCACTAGGGAGGACTAGGTCTTAGTTCCCCCTTAAAACCCAATCTGAAAGCTGCAGAGGAATGAAAAGAATGTCAATCCCAGACCAAGAATGAAGCAGCAACTTTCCAGCTGGCTATTAGTAACTGAATCCAGCAGCAGTCCACTAAAACTAGAAATGGAATAAGGCCACAGCCCTGTTGCTCAAAACTAAATCCAGGTATGAAACCTGCAGAGTTCTGAGCAGGGGGTCAGTGGTCAGACTTTGCCTTGGATTAGCCTGCTTTGAGAGTACTACTTTGAAAGCAGCAGCAGGACCAACCCAGACATTTCTCCAGAAGTGTGCAGAACCTCGCCCTAACATAAAGTCTGAAGTTAGGAAGTAGTCTGGAAGAATGAGCAAACAAAAAAATTAATTCTACCATAAAAAGCTGTTGCGGTGACAGGGATGTTCGAGACACAAACTCAGAAATGTATTACTCCAAAATATTTGCAAACAAAATCTCAAGGAAAACAGCTTGGACACAAGTTCAACTAGAACTCCTAAGAGAGGTGAAGAGTTGAAAAAAGCTTAAAAAGTTTTAAAAATGAAATGTGAGTGCTTAAAGAAAAAAAGGAAAAGAAATGAGAGCTAAAGAAGAAAAAATTGGGAAGGGAATTAACAGGTTGGAATAAGAGGTACAAAATCATACCCAAGCAGCAAATTCCTGAAAAGTAGAATAAACCAAATTGAAGCTAATAACTTGGAGACAGCAAGAGATATTAAAACAAAACTTTAAAAAATAGAAGAAAATCTAAAATAGAACTAGAATTCACTGTTCATCTCCTGAAAGAAATTCTAAAATGAAAACCCCCAGGAACATCAGAGCCAAAATTCACTTTCCAGATTGAAGGGAGAAAAAACTGCAAGAAGCAGGAAATAAAAGAATTCAAGTACCAAGGAGCTATGGTCAGAAACACACACAACTTAGCAGCCACCACTATAGAGGTACATAGGTTGGAATAAGATATTCCAGGAGGTAAAAGATACAGGCATACAAGCAAAAATAACTTAACCAGGAAAAATAAGTATAATCCTACAAAAGAAAACTTTTTTTTTAATGAAATAGAGGACTTTTAAGCATTTCTGATTAAAAAGCTGTGTAGAAATTTATGCAAACATAGGAGTCAAGACAAATATAAAAAAATAAACCCAAATGAATAATCACAAGTGACTAAACAAGGATAACTGGTTATGTACTATAATAGAGAGGACACATGTCCTCTCTGAACTCACAGTCATTATCAAGGGTCACAGAGGCAGTCTAAGACAAAGGTCTGGGAGTTGTTATGTCTAGATGATCTTAAAAGAGGAATGGAAAGGGAGGGGAAGAAGAATACACTGCAAGGGGGCAAGAGAGGGAAGTTAGGGAAAATTATTTCACATAATTGGGGTGCTCAAGTAGTAGTTCCTAAAAACAAGGAGGAAAGGATGGAGGGAACAGCAAATACTTAATCTCATCTTAACTGGTCAGAGGAAGGAAGAACACACACACACACACACACACACATCCCCTACAGAAATACATTTCATTCCACAGGGAAAGGAGAGAAGGAAGAAGGGGAATTATAGAGAGACTAAAGAAGGGGTTAGACTTAAACAAAATCAAAAGATGCATAAAAATATTTTTATCTTTTTTTTGTTTTGGCAGTGGCAAAGAACTGGAAACCCATAGGGTGCCCACAGATTGGGAAACAAGTTATGATATATGTTATGGAATATTACTGTGTTGTAAAAAAGTGATGTAGGGGGACAAGTTCAGAGAAACCTGGGAAAACTTGTATAAACTGATACAGAATGATGTGAACAGAATCAGAACAATTTCTACAATGACATTATAAAGACAAACAACTTTGAAAGATTTAGGAACTCTGATGAGTATTATGACTAATCATGATTCCAGAAAACTTGTAATGAAATATGCTATCTAGCACCTGATAGAGGTCATTCAGAGTATGCATTGAGACACTTTTTTATGGATATGGCCAGTGAAAATTTGTTTAACTTGATTATGTGTTTATAACAGGGATTTTGTTTTTCTTTCTTGATATGAGCAGTTGGTGAGAGGGAAAGGTGGATTTTTACTTATTGAAAAAAAAAGAAAGCCTTACTGGCTGTGTGATCTTCGGCAACTCACTTAACCCCAATTGCCTTGCCTTCCCCCCTCCAAAAAAACAAAACAAACACATGGAGAATATAAATAGGGAAAGACAAAGAAAAGAAAGCAGATTTTGAATAATACACAAATAAAAGCTACAAAATCTAAGAAAATTCATAGAAGAGGTTGAATGGGGGACACAGAAATAAGTAAAATATTTTGTTAAAAGAAATTAAATGTATATATTAACCTTATATTTTGAAGTTGGTTTGGGGGTATAGTTATTACATTTGTATAAAAATATTTTAAAAGATTATTCAAGATTCTAAGAAATCTAATTATTTCCTATGTGATGATTAAGAGCATAGAGTAGCTTCCTGAAAATAGTATGGGCCACATTTTTTCCTTGACTCAGAGCACTCTATATTGGTGCCTTGCCTTTGTTTCTGAAATGGCTTCTATATGAAACAACTATCAGCTTCTGTTCCAATAGCCTGCTGCTTGGTCTTGCCTCACTCCAGTCGTCTTTTAACTGTCAAACCGATTTCCTGAAAGTATAAATCTGACCATGTCATCCTTGCCCCCAACCCACCCCCCACACTTCCACACATACTTGGATAGGTGGCACACTGGATAGAGTGCTGGCCTTAGAGAAAGGAAGACCTGAGTTCAAATCCAACCGAAGACACTAGCTGTGTGACCTTGGACAATCTTTTAGCCTCTGCTAAAGATGGACATCATAGCACTTACCTTACGAGGTGTTGTAAACATCAAATGGGATATATGTAGAGCAGTGAGATACTTACAGCATCATTCCTGACACATAGTAGGAGCTTAATAAATGCTTGTACCTTCCCCTTCCCTATTAAATCAACTCCAGTGGCTACTTCTAACTTCCAAGATCAAATATAAAACCAGTCTTTTAAAAAAGTCCTCCACAACCTGGATCTTTCCTACATTTTCAGGCTTCTTATACCTTACTTTCTCCTTCTCTCAATTACTCTTTCATTGAGTGACAATGACCTTATTGCTGTTAAGAAGAAAAACTCCATCTCCTGATTGGCATTTTCACTGGCTTTCTCCTATGCCTGGCATTTTCTGCTTCCTGGCTTCCCTGACTTCCTTTGAGGCTCAGCTAAAGTCCTACCTTCTACAAGAAGCCTTTCTTCATTTCCACCTTAGTGCTTGTGACTCCTTCTATTGATTATCTCTATTTAATTGTCTGTAGATAATTACATGTGTTTCCCTACCTCACCCCCAATTTAGACTGAACTTGAGAGGGATTGTAGTTTGCATTTCTTTGTATTTCTAGTGTTTAGCACAATGCCTGGCACATGGTAGGCATGAAGACTTATTTCTCTGTAGATAAAAAGGATATAAACCAGAAAGAAGGGGAATAGGAAAATAAAATTAGGGAATTTTGATTTACAAGTCTTGACTGTTTTATCTTTGTAGCATATACAACAAAATCAACAACTTCTAGCAATTAACATTTTGCCTAATGTAGTACTTTTTTTTTTTAAGAGGCTATCAGGGTTACATGTCTTACCCAGTCACAGGCCAGATGTGAACTCAGGTCCTGCTGACTTCAGGGCTGGGACTCTATCCACAGTACCACTTAACTACCCATATGTAATACATATTTAAACTTTGTAGAATTAGGCTAGTTGGTTAGAGCCAGATGCTAACACAACCAAGATCTAAAGTTTGATTCATCTTATTAGCCCTTCATCTTGCACAGCCATTCTATCACGGTCACAAAGCGAACCCACTTATGGCACATTTAAAATTCTTCACTACCTGGCCCCTTCTTCCCTCTCTAGTCTTCTTACACTTCACTCTTTTCTGTATAATTTACAATCCATGTTAAGTCAAGTCAATAAGCATTTAAATGCTTATTAAATGTGCCAGGCACATGATAAGATTCAAAGAAAGGCAAAAATAGGCCCTACCCTTAAGGAAATCATATTCTGATGAAGACAACACATCTGAAAGTTAGGAATGTGTCCTAGAAAGGAATGAAGATGTGGCTAGCCTGGGCTTGTGCCTTAAAATGGAAGTTATGGGAAGAACCAGCCAGAGGTAGAGGCTGGAGGGGCAGAGGGTATTTTCATTGTGTGAAGTCAGCTTCTAGGTTGAAGAGGTTTTTGGAGTATTGTAGAGTCTGGGATAGTCAGGAGTTGGGACAATCCAAGGACATGGGCCATCTTGCAGTTCCTTGCATGTGGACACTCCATTTTTTTTTTCGCCTTTTCACTGGATGGCCACCATGATGGGAATACTTTTTATATTTCTGCTTTCAGGATTTCTAAGACTTAGCTCACATCATACCTTGTAGAAGAGGCCTTTCCAGTTCATTCCTTCCCTCTCCACTTCCCTGAGATTATCTTCAATTCACCCTGTATATATTTTATATGTATAGTTACTTGAATGCTGCCTCTTGGTTAGATTTTAAGATCCCTGAGGGGAGGAACTGTTTTTGCCTTTCTTTTATCTCTACTGCTTAGCACAATTTCCCCCCAAATAGTTAAGGCCTAAAAAATGCTCTTGAATGACTAATGGGAGTGGAGCAATTTATGAGTACATCCGTCACTCCCAGAAAAAGAATTCAGAAGTCAGCTGATGGGACAGCGAGTATTTTTACAGACAAAATATAGCATATGATAAGCAATTATTTGTTTCTGGGAACACCAAAAGTTTTGTCATTTGGAAAAACTTACACCTGGTATGTCATATGTAAGTGCACCAATATAGGACTCATTGCTGTTCAATTTATTATTTTTTTTTTTTGGTGAGAGGCAAAAGTAGGAGGCAAACTAGGTTTGCTTCTTCATTTGCTTTTGTGCCCCAATCTTCTGTTTTATAAAATTACTCCTTTTTCAATTAAAAATGTATTTTCACTCCCTCTGTTATCAAGGGAAAAAAAAACGATACCCTCCCAAATATGCAATTAAACAAATTCCCACACTAGCTATGTCCTAAAATGTGTGTCACATTCTACATTTTGAATCTTATCACGTCTTCGTCACAATTTGGGTAGCACACTTCATCAACTGTCCTCTGGAATCCTGGCTGGTCATTGCTTTGATCAGTTCTGTAGGTTTTCAAAGTTATTCATCTTTGTAATATTATACAAATTGTACATCTGGTTCTGCTCATTTTACTATCAATTGACTCTGCATCTTCCTAAGTTTCTCTGTCCATTTTTTTCAAAATACTATTCCATTTTATTCACATACTACTACCATGATTTGTTTAGTCATTCTCCAACCGATGGGTAGTCCTGCCGTTTCCAGTGGACATTACAAGAGAAAACACCTTAGGAACAGGACCGACAAACTCCACCCCACTTCCCTTAAAAAAAGCTGTACACTTGCGCCACCTTGTGTTTAAAAACTTTCATTACTCCATAGGCTGCCTTGAAGATTCTGTACAGTTAGGCAAGAGACTCGCTTAGGATTCTCAGTCATTACAGAATATAAATTTATTTATAGAATCTTACAAATAAAATCGTTACAGTCCACATGACAATATATTTTTGGGTTTTTTTTTCTTGTAACACCTGAGTTTTTTAAAAGAACACTGTAATGGAATTTTAGAACTGTAAAAATTCAATTGATTTCCGCTTTTGTATACCTCAATGCAATGCGTACTGCTAAGTGATGTAATAGAGCGCCTCTTCAAATTGCCATTTTGAGACCACTGTATTAGTACATGGCTCATTTAAGAACAGACCATAGGGAAGGTAGACTGAAGGGCTTCTTATAAACTCAGGATAAAGGGTGAATAAAGGTTGAAGAATGTGCAAACATTGGGCATTTACATGGTAACTTCTCCAAATGTTGTCACCTCAATCCATATCCTAACTCTGCAAAGGCTGAGAATAACCCTGTGGCCTAGTAACAGAAGGGAAGGCTGCCTCCCCCCAAGTGGTAGGGAATAGTATCATAGCCTAACTTTGTGTTTTCTCTTTCCCTAGGAATGAAGGACTAAACTTCTTACCACTTTCTCTCCTCTTCCCCCATCTCAATCCTTCACTATTTCAGAAAGTAAAAGAGAGCTAGCCCACAAAGGCAGTAAAAGTGGGGGTACAGATGGTAGTAGAGAGATAGTATAAACCTTAGACATCTATATATCATATTGCTCTAAAACCACACACTCAGCAGTTAAAAACCAGGGGGAAATGCATATTAAAACGTCCCTGAGTTCTCCACAAATATATAACAACCATATTTCCAGCATATGAGGCAGGTCCGTTACTAATGGCAGCTTTCAGTCTGTAGCAATAATATTGGGAAGTCCCTTCCCCTTGCTATAACTGGCCTCTTCACCATTTTACATTGTAATGTTAACTTCTTTGGGGCAGCTATGGGAGAAGGCAAACAAGTTCTTAAGTTAATATGTATGCAAGAAAGAAGAAAATGTCATATTTCAAAGTGTTTTTAGATTTTTAAGTGATTTCAAATAATTTTTATACTAATGAACAACTCTCCTATATCAGGAAGCCATCGACCCTAAACTGACATTCTCCTCTAAGGCCAACAATTTAATATTGTTTTGGAAAGGCAGAATCCCTTAGAAGAGACTTTACACATTTTAATATAAATGTGAGTTAAGAAAAAGAAAGGTTGTGGCGGCTAGGTGGCACAGTGAGTACAGCACCAGCCCTGGAGTCAGGAGGACCTGAGTTCAAATGTGGCCTCAGACACTTAACACTTACCAGCCATGTGACCTTGGGCAAGTCACTTAACCCCAAGTGCCCTCCCAAAAAAGGCAAAAAAAGAAAAGAAAAAGAAAAGTTTTCTGCTGGTTCTCCTGTATAGGAGAATGATCTATAGTAGATTTGGTTTCTCCTGAAAGCATTTCTGGGGAAAAAAGAAGTAAAAGCGTTAATTTAAAATGATTAAAGACAGGTTCCAAAATCCAAGGAAACAGCTCTTTGGTACAAGTGGACCTTAATTCTGATGAAAGTTGCACATCCCACATCTCTTAATGTCAAAAGTTCTCCTTATTTAACCTCTCAGCCTACCCAAGGCAAAAAGCAAAACAAAGAGGGAAACTCTTGTCAGAGAGTAAACTGTCAGCAATTTCCTCACTTTTTCTCCTCCAGAATAGTGGCATGAGGAAAGTTGCCCAGGGGATAAAAAAAAAAAAAAGTATATTATGGAGGGTATTGCAGTACCTTTTCTTACAGACTAACCCTATGCTCATTTGCAGACATGAGAAGGAAAAAAAACCTCAGATGCTAGCAGTGAACTACCAACCTTCCCAATTAAGTAAATGAGTATTAGCCAAGACAGCCCCTGGGTTGCAACAGTGAGGCACTGCCTAAATGGCTTCCAGGGGTCTTCACTGCCCAAGTGGCTAAAGAATTAGACATTATCAATATGATAATAATAAATCAATTCACCTAGTGAACCTGGGGAACAGCTATCCCTTGAAGCCAAAGTTCTGACCATACCATCACACTCCCTAAGGCTGGGCGCTAGCTTCAACAGGTACACCCATCTTCTTTAGAAAGTCGCTATTATCAAGGACCAATCACACTACTATCTCTGTTTTGTTTTTCCTGGAAAGCATTACAATAGGCAGTGACACTGTAAGCTAATTCATAGTGTAATTATTAAGTCCTCTACACTGCTCAAACCAAGGTCTTCTGACCTCACACTTTACCATGGCCAGTCACAGCACTATTTTCCCATTAGCAAATTTTGAATCCTGGCCAGCCCCACTTTTCTTCCATCTGTTCCCCCTCAACCTGCCTCTGTGGTAGAGGTCTTGACTTGGGAGATGTGTACAGTCTCCTCTCTAACAAAAGCACCCTGAATACTCTAGGGAGATGCTTCTAAAGAGGCAAGAAGAACCTCCTGGAAGCTGCAGGCATCCTTTTCCTCCATTCTCAGTGTTACCCTGGAGGAAAAAGGAGGCTGAAACAGTAATAGTTATGTTTACTGTTTAACTAGTTTGGAAGAGAGGAAAATCACATGCTGGGGATGCCTATGAAAGCTCAACACACAGCAGTCCCTCAGTAAGGAGAGACCATCGTCACGTGGCTTTGTCTTTCTTCTCATTGTTTGTCTTCATTCTTCCCACTCAATAGAGCCTTCTCATAAAACATCCTCAGCCCCATTCCCTTTGAAAAGCATGAGGCAACGAAAGAAACTCTGAAGAGATGAGACGGATCCTTTTTCTATATTAGAGGTGAACTTTTCTCAAAAGGGGATATGGTGAGATCCAGATGCATCTCCTAATATCAAGTAATGACAGTTAAAGTTAGTTTTGTGCTAGAGTCTGGGATATGTGCTGGGTTAGAAAGGGCATAGGTTCTGCAGTTTGTTGGTACCACTGCCAGCAGTGCTTATCCACAGAAATACCAGAGAGTGGCCAAAGAGAAAAGCTGGGTCTGTCTTCCATGTTGTTTCCAGTGTCCAGAGTCATTTTGAGAAGAAAGAGCGGGCAGAGGGGTGGGAGGCACTACCTAGCAACCAGTTACTAGGGAAGTTTATTCTAGGATACAATGTTTTTAAGAGATCTGACATTTAGATGAGAGAATTCAGTCCACAGAATAGCCTTTAACAGAAATGTCTCTTCCGTCGTGCTTTGTTGAAATTAAGTCGCTACCTGTCGATGGAGTACCCCAGTGTGTTCCACTGCCAGCCCCACTATTTATGGCATGGCACTACCCTATTTGGATTTGCCCTGAGTACATAGTGAGAAGTAGCATGATGGTAAAGCCTGTAAGCAAGCCCAGATTCTGGATGACAAAGGGAATTAAGACGCTGCCGCTCCTTTCATCTTCTCGACAAACTTCATTCATCTCTGGGAACTGAGAAAAAACAACAAAAAAACACCCAAGAATGAGTTCTGTCTGTACACATCTTTCTATTAATCTAGCACAGGTCCCTGCAAGTTCTGAAGGCTGCTACAATTCCCGTGTGAAAGAAGAGAAGGCAACAGCAGCAGCAGGTAGAATTTAATAGCCACATATGCCCAGGGCAATTACAGCTTGGGAATAATGGAAAACAAGGTGCTACCCCTACTAGCCTTTAAACTGTGGCTGAAAATAAGCCTTTCACAAACAGAAGCAGCCCTTTTTATTACGTACACAGCATAGCTACGGCTTGATCTGCCTCCAGAATGCAATCAGCAATGGTGTGGGCTCCAGTAGCTATTTAAGTTAGCCATATATAACAAGTATACACTTGTGCCCATGGCCATTTGTGGCTTGGAGAAAGGAAGCTGGGTTTCACTAGCTCTTACCCTAAGCCTCACACTATTGGTAGGGAATGAACTAACTGAGGCCAACCACAGCCTTCAGGAATGCTTTGTGCTGGAAATATAGCAACACGGTCCAACTCGTTAGCAAATTTAAGGATACCATACACCTCTGAAGATCCAAGAGAGCCTGGGGCATTCCATAAAGTGATATTGGACCAGAATGGTCAACACATTCATCATCCTTGTAAAAACTTTCCTATAATCTTTAAGTATCATTAAGTCAGGGCCCTTATGAAAAATGATAATAATAAAAAACTAGCAATTATATAGCACTTTCACTTGATAGGGTGCTCACAACACTTCCCTATGGAACATATCTTCTTGAGAGGCCTTCCCATGCAAAGATTGTTAAGAACCAGGTTCAGTTCTTCCCAATTGGCAATAACTTTTGAAGACTTACCATATCAGCCAGGGCAATATAGAGGAACATTCCCCCAGCCAAAGCAAAGATCCAATTGGCGGAAAAATGACTGCCAGCCAAAATCCCGAAGGCCAGACCCAGGTAGCAGCAGCAGGCAGAGAGAAAGTTGAAGAATAGAGCCTGTTGGATACTCATTCCAGCATTCAGCAGAATGACAAAGTCTCCTAAAAAGGTTAGCAGAGAAAGGAGGAAAAAAATAAGATGAAGATATGAAGAATAACACAGGCTATGGAAGATAGGAAAAGTTTGGAGGGACAGACTTTCAAAGATAAAGTTTGTGGATAATCAGGCCTTACCTAGAAGTTATCCTAAAACAAATGAGAGTAGAAACAAATATGGCCAAAGGTTTTGGAACTGCTGATGACTGGGAAAACTGGCCCAAAGCCCAGCAGCAGAAACTAACTCAAATGAATTAATAAAGACATGAAGACCAGAAGTGGCTTCAATTTCTCTCGTTTGATGGAGAAGCAAAATGCATAAGTTTATCACAATCCTCGTTTCCTTTTTCTGGCTCACATTTTAGCAGCTACCTGGCTTCACAGAAGCTCTAGCTTAGACCTGTGATGGCTCTTTAATGTTATCAGTCAGGGAGAGAACGAGCTAGGATATATAACATCTCTTTTAAAATGCCATGTTAATATTAGAAAGGTGCATAATTTCATCAGTGCGGATAGTGCGTACCCTGACAGAGATATCAATTCTTGCCTTGGAAGTTGTTTTTCATGAGCTGCTGAGAGGATGAAAATAATTCAGTCATCTAGTCGTCAACTTTCAGATGATTGCATTTAATGGGCCAGGGCCTACAGCAACTGACAGGCAGCCCACAGCCGGGCCTATTCCTCTTGGGTGGCACCTGTCAAAGCTTGCACTTCATGGGTAAAGTTCTCAAGAACAAGGGAGGGTCACTGCTATGCCACAATGGAGCAGTGGAATAGAAGCTTGTCTCTCATAATCATGTTATACAGGAGATTAAGGAGAGAAAGAAAATCTTATGTGGCCTCTATTCAAAGTGGGCAAATATTTCTCGTATGAAGCTGTGGCTAAATTTGAAAGCAGATTAGGTTTTAATTAACTTCAATTTAATTCAGTTAAAAAATTTATTAGGTACTTACTATGTGTAAAGTACTATGGAAGATGCTGGAGATACAAAGATAAAACTCAAATAATCCCTGCCCTCAAGGAGTTGACATTCTACAGATGATTATAAAAAGTATTTCTGTGGAATTGGAAGTAGAAATATATAGGACCCATAAAGGGTATAAGTGTGAGCAGTACAATCAGAACAAGAAGGCCCCTACGTACCCAACTCATGTGGAAATTCCTCGCAGAGAATGGCCACTGAAGTGCTGATGCCTTGGAAAACAGACACAGTGAATGAGGCACCAATGGCCAAGCCATCAATGAAGTTGTGGAGGCCATCACTCAGGGTGATCATCCAGGCCAATGTGCCAATGTCAGAGTAGTGGACACCTTTTATCCAATAACATGCACTCTGGGATGCCTGCAGGTCCTATAAGAGAGCCAATTTCCCCCCAAACCCCAGTCGATGAGAATATTAGAGAGTTTTTCCTGCAAAGGGTTGGGACCCCCCACCCCAGTTCCATCACTAATTATATAGTTCCCTGACATTCAACAAATGAAGACCCGCATACCTGGACAGACAGAGAGCCTACAATGACCTTCTCATCCAGCCCTGGGGTCTTGCCTTCTAGATCCCGATTCAGGTGCTGTGGTATCATGTGATCCAGGTCTCCATTCTGCAACTTCTCAGTCACTCCCTCTTCCTGGTCCTTCTTAGAAGGGAGAGTCTCAGAAACATAATGGCTATGGCCATGGTGATGCTAGAGGGACAGGAAGATGAAGGACACATGGCAGTGATCAACTATAAGTGAGGAATTTCTTCTCCTTATCATTATAAAATCAATATGCATCCATTAAATATTAATTATGTATGCATGAGATAATTTTGCTTGGTACCATGGAGAGATACCAAGAAATAAAAGATGTGGAGTTCATCCTTAAGTACTTATAATCTAGTTGAGAGAGACAAGGTAATATACTTGCAAAGTTAAATGATAATAAAAGGTGTAAATATGATTTATTGTACAAGTTAACAATAAAAGCAGTCATGAGGTAGTATGAAATATGACAATAAAATGAAATTGTATTTTTTTTAAGCAAACACATCTACACTTATAACATCCAAAAAAGCCTTGAACACTGCTGTCCCTTCAAGGTTACACCTTAGGAAGCTATACATATGTACACCGAATTGTAACAAGACTGACATTACTCAAAACATTCTTAGAAACCTTCTTCTAGGCAAACATGTATATACAAGTTCATATATGTACACACACATATAATTATATATATTTTAACTATAGTCAATTAACAAGACAGACCAGAAAACTAGTTTCATCCTTTTATCATCGTATTTCAAACACAATTACTATTGTCTACCTCACCCCATGGGGATAAAACCCTGAGAACAGAACTGCCATTTGGAACTAGAATAAGACCAAAAAGATGTTAATGTACTCATGTTACTGGACTAGAGCTGTCATCTTGGGTCAGTCACTGCTTAATTTGGATCTCCTTCCCACTGGCCTACCCATGAGGTGAGATGCAAACACACATTATAACACCATGAGAGGAATGTGAAAGTTCAAGGTGGTGGACTTATGGTAATAACAAAAAATACATAAAAATTATTTGAGAAGAGAACCTTGTTAGGAGAGATTCCTTTGCCAGCCCCTTCAGCCTCACCTCGTCTTTCTGTTTGAGAAGCATTTTCAAAATCTTCTCTGTGAAGAAGAAGAGGTAAAAGCCTCCAAATACCACTGCTGATTTTGAGACATAATAATCTTCTAGGGGATTGAATCCAAAAGCCTGTGGACCCAGAGCAATAGAATGAGTTTACAGTAATGTAAAACCATCACTAGGGCCCTCTGACTCTCGGAACATAAGCACCAACATCCTAGACCACCACAGTGATTTAACAAGTCAAGAATTCTCATTTCAGGAGAATTCGACCATTGAAGTTTCATTGATACAGGACTCTTAGACCCATTCCGAGATGCTTGATGAGGAAAGTTCTTCTAAACCTATAGCTTGTTTCTCTATAAGGGAACAGAGAAGCTGCAGAGATGTGACCTTGGGCATAATACCACCATAGGCACCTACTTCTAGTTTGCCATAATGTGCTTTTTCTGAAACTCTTAACTAATTTTTACTCCTCAAAGTACATCCTTCATTGTTAAGCTCCTTTGATTAAGCAATCAACTCTATTTGGCTAGAATGTCAATGTGCTATCTTTTCCTCTTACTTACAGAATGTCCTTGTCTGAACTATCTGGGAGCACAAAGGGACATGATATGAATCAGACTATCTTCCATTTCCTCATTATGCCAGAAGACTTGTAGCTCCTTGACGGGCACAAAGACACATGGGAGACAGATGAGAAAGCAGACTCCCAACTCCAGCACTCTCCAATTTTTGTTCTAGGTTTTTCCTGCACCTCCCCATTTACACTAAGGAATCAAACAGAATCTGATGGAAAGTCAGGAGATGTGAACCTCAAGTTAGTCCACTGATTTACTGGATGAACTCAGGAGACCCACCCCTGTATCTGAGTTTTCCTAAAAGGCTTAAGCAATGACCAGCCTTTTTTCAGTAATCTCATTCTATGCTAATAATTCTGAACAATCAGTAGGCCATCTGGACAGAACAGCTGTTGTGAGAGCCAAATCACTTCAGAAACACGCTGAGTCAGATACAGGGGACTAACCTCTCTCCTTCAACATCAGTAGGCTGTGGTCTACAGCCACTGTACCAGGAGTTTATAGCTCCTCCTCTCCCTTTGCTGCTACTTAGGGTAAATCCTGTACCTTTCTCATCTAGAGAAAAGGAAATCAGCTAGGTCCAGATCTGCCAGAAACAACTGACTGAAAAAATCTTGTGAGCTGGAAGCAGGAAATGACTCTGGTCACCCCACAATCAAATTAAGAATCTCAGACGCTGATTACCAAACTTTCTAAATATTTGCACGCCGTTCCCCAGTGTGAAGAACATGCCAGTTCAGCTGTCTAAGGGGGCAAAGGTGCCACCAACACATGCAAATCCTGACCATGAATAACCTCATCTGGGTCACTATCCAGTGACCCTTCTACATCCACCCTTCTACACAGAGGAGAATGAAGCTGCTAAGTTAGACCCAAATTCCGGTGATTTACTCCAGAAACCAATGGAACCTTTGAGTTGAGCCTACACTTTTAGGAACTGATCACTTGTGGTTAAGAGAGAGCCCAGAGCTCAAGTAGGGAATGAAGGGAGAGCACCAAGTAATTTGAGTCTATCAGACTGAGTCCTAATGCAGACTAAAAGCAGGACTCAAGTTCTCTCCACACCCTCCATGAAAGTGGAAGGTTCCCCACTAGAGCCTCCCCTTCCACCCGAGACCAGACCTCCTCCCATGTGGGAAGGTCCTCGGCATACCTCAGGGATGAGCTGGAAGAGGGCATTGGAGTAGAGGGTTCCAATCGCCAGAGCTATGAAGTAGAGCAGCAGCCTCTTGTAAAAAGTCTTCTTCATGAAGGGCACCACGCTGGCCCCGACGAGGGAGCAGAGGGAAATGACGGTCACGCAGAGGAGACCGTATCCCCACACTGCAGTCGGGGGACCAACCCCACCCAAGGGGGAAAGGGAAAGAGAAAAGGCCCCAAAAGATCAACCCATAGGTTTCAGAAGATTGGAAAGGAGAAGAGAAGAGAAGGAGAAAGGGTTTGTTTGGTGTCCAGGGAGAGGCAAAGGGAGTTCACAGGAGGAAAAAAAGGAGAATCAGAGATGGGGAGAAATAGGGAGGGAGAGAGAAAACAGAACATTTGTTAGTGATTTGAGTTGGAAAAAATTTTAATGAATTGATTCAGATTGCAACGAGGAGTTTTAAGGCGGTCTTTGAGCCCTGTAGCTTGGGTTTCTGTTTCCTTCCAACTGAGTCTCCCAAAAGCTGCTGCAGTCACATCTGCCAGCTTCTGAATGATAAGTAGTGTAGTTACACATGTCATGAGTCCTCTCATGAGTCCATCAAAGTTTCTGAGCCTGAAGTCTCTTGCTTCTGCAGAAGCAAAGGCAGATGGGAGAAGGCAGAACTCCATCTGGTACTTTTGCCTGGTAAATCCAGTCTCTAGTGTGTATTCACACATACTACTATTATTTGGATCAGTAATGAAAGGTAAATACAAACAAAATTTGTGGGCATGGTAAGATAGAGGGCTAAGAATAAGAGTAGACAAGGAATTAGGGCCTCTTCCCACACCCTTCAGGGTCTTATATTCTAGACTTGCCTAGTTGTCTTTTTTGGGAGACCTAAACTTAGAAGACAGAGCTCTAGGACCGCCCCGATCACTGTATAATTTTTCCTTCAGTATTTCCCAGTGTCACACACTCCATGTCCCAGTTCCTTTATAGACCCTGAGCCACAGCCATCAACTTGAATCAGGCTGTAGCAAATACTGGTTGCTATCAGGATTCCAGAAAATGGTACCTGTGAACCATGATAGGGTGGAGCATGTGCATAATCATTTCATTTCCACTCAATTAGGCAAAAAAAGGCATTTCATATCAAATAAAAAAACAAAATCATACTTTTGAGCTATAAAAACAATACCCAAGAATGTGAGGATTGCCCTGGGTTGGGTTTGGGGGTGGAAGATGGAAAGGGAAAGATTTGATGAGGTCTTTTCAACTGGCATTGGTCAAAGATGCCAAGCCTTAGGTCAAACAGAGAAGCCTCATTTGGTTTTGTGAGAAACTTGGGTAGGTATATGTGAGATGCCAGCCTATGTCTTTTTGCCATCCCTCCCCTATAGGAATGAAACCTATTCATCTTACAATTTAGGGGTCTAGTGATGTTATATGAACTTTAAATGGGAGTTTGGAAGGGTAGTTAATATATAAAAGGCCTAGACTTTGCTTAGGCAAAGAGATAAAAGAGACTTTTGAGGCCAGGAAACTTTTAATTTTTTTCCCTAAGAAAAGGGACAACAGTTCATCTGCCCTTGACTCAAAACTAACTGAGTGTCCCAGAATTGCTGTTGAGGGATTAACCCAAGGAAAAATTCATCTGATCATGGACCTCATTTCTAAAAGGAATAGTGCAGAAGTCCAGAGATTTCCAAATTCTGTTTGGCCAGGGCATGAGGTTCTGTTGTTTCTTTACCTACTGGTTACAAAGGGCAGATAGGGGCCAGGGCGGTCAGCCAACAGTAAGTAAGCATTTATTAAGAACTTACTCCTTGGGCAGACTTTCCTTCTGTTAGGAAGATCATCAAATTGGGTATAATTTTTGCAGCTCTTGAATCACATGATTAAAAATCAAAATTAATGAATGTTTCATAATTCACAAAAGCCCCAGGTAAGCCATCAGGAAACCAGCTCTATCAGGAAAGTGTCAAGATGCAAGGTCTCGACAGTTAGTTGGTCAGACGCTGCCAAAATAACTCTCCCTCCCCACTTTTCCAGTGTTCTTTGTTTTTTATGTGGCTCTTGGGGTGCTTCAGTAGAAGATCACAACTAGAAACACCTTGCACCCCCTACGCTGATTCTATCAGCTGTATTGTTAATGATCTTCCTTCCTTCTCAGATCCACATTTCATCTTTTGGGGTTCTTCCTTGTGATCATGCTTAACCTCTCACCAGAATCATGAGGCAGGACCAAGGCCTCAAGGGAACACATGCCCTTAGTGGGTAAACATAACCCAAGGCAGGAAGTTCCCAGAAGTACCAGCTGCCCTTGTAGTTCCCATAATGAGAGACTATGAGGAATAGTAGATCCTAGGAATAGGATAATGGGCCAGCCTCAAAGTCAGGAAGACCTCAGTACTCATCCTGCCTCTTGATACATTTAAATGCCTTAAAGGAAACTTTGAAGGCTATAATTTGCAGAGGAGTTGCTGCTATATTAGTGGAGTTAATTTCCACAATTGGAGTTCTCTTTGCTGATGAAATCACAGGCCTGGACAAAAAAAAAAAAGGTAAGGCAAGGTACATGGAACTCTAAATAAAGTAAGGGGAAGGAAGGAATAGGGAAGAACCTTGCACCTGACATTGCCTGAAGAGACCAGAGACAGATCTGAGAGCTTCCTGGGGTTGTGGAAGAATAAGAGAAGGTCCTAGAGATCCAACAGGAAGAAGCATCTTTGGCGTCGAGGCTCAGCACAAAAGAGAAATTTTATTTTCTGGAAGGTGATTGGGGGAGTGAATGGGATGAAATGGGGGGAGAGGGGAGAGTCAGCTGATGGAAATCCCAGCTGTCGACGCAAAAAGAAAACTTGTGTTTTTGGGTTTTTTTTTCTGGTCTACTACACCTCTGGGATCAGCTGGAAGAGCGCATTAGAGAGCAGCGTTCCAATGGACAAGGCGATGAAATAAGTGAGGACGCGGCTGAAAAAGGTCTTCTTGGTGCAGGGCAGGACGACAATTCCCAGGAGAGAAGCCAGGTTAATCAGGGTCACACTGAGGAAACCAAAGCCCCACACTGTGGAGGAACAAGAACAGATGGCAGCCCTGGTTACCAAGGGCTCTTGGGGCTTCTCCCAGGGAGGAGGGCCCTGGCCAATGCCCACATGTTCTTGGAGCCAACTAACCAACACTTGGGTCATTCCTGCTCTGAGTTTGGCACTATGGGGGAGGCAAAGAAGTCAAAGACACAGTAGCTTGACTCTCAAGGAGTTTACAATCTACTTGGGACCTAAAGACATGAACACACAAAAAGTTCAAGAATAATACTCAAACAGAAGAGCTGAGAATCTGTCACTGTGGGGAGCTCCCAGTATGAGAACTCACTCCACCAAAGCAGACCACAACCTGTCCATGACTCAGGAGATAAATTCTAGGTTGCTGCTTACAACTGTAACCTGAGCAGTGAGTTAAAAGACAATAGACCATATGAGAGATCTCACAAGGCAGTACATGGTTAATTATCAGGTGGGCAGGCCTGATAATGACTATGATTTTAGAAGAGGGAAAGACTGATGTGAGTTAGAGTGGTCAGTAAGGGACAAAGCTGGCAGGAGTGGGGAGAGGAGGACTTGAATTGGGCAGGATTTAGATGAACAGAGATGGCATGATCAAAGGGGGAAAGGGAGCAGGGCAACAGAAGTCAATGTGTTACCAGGGGCCAACATGCAGTTTGTTGGGAAGGAAGCATTTATGTGGGAGAGTCACTGGAGATGAATCTGGAAGGTAGAACAGGGTCAGATTGTGAAGGGCCTTGGAGGTGAGCTTAGGCCTACAGAGTCATTTAAAGTCTGGCCAGATAGGAGTATTCAGCTCTCAGGAAATGAAAAGATAGCCTATGTGAGACCAACAAGTGATTGGGTCAGAATCAGGAATAGAGAGAATGGCTGATGGCATGGTTAGCTGGTGCTCGTCCTGTCATCGTGCCCTAGGCTAGGCCGGCACTAGGAAAGGGAGAGACCAGCACTATCAGGAGACCCAACAGTGCGACATCACCTCTGATGGTGCACATGGAATGCTGAGGAAGCCCAGAGGGAGGAGCAACATTGTCCTCAGACACCAAGGCTCCTCACCAACTGCTTACCTTCTACTGCACTGGGTTTCCCTTCCTCTGTCTGCTCGTCCTCCTCATTCTCCTGGTTCTCCAAGGTGCAGGCTCTTGAGTCCAGCTGCTGCAGGATTGTGGGACAGAATTCCTGGAACTCAGACCTGCCAATCCTCGACTGGTTACTGAAATTGTGGGCAGCAAAGAGGTCTGCAGAGCTAAAACACTAGTGAGAAAAGTGGGGTTGGGAGGAAGGACAAACCAAAGGCCCAGGTGAGTCCAAAAGCTTTGCTTTGTCTTTCAAAAAGATAAGAACAGTTTCCCATATTCGAAGAAGCTCAGAAATTTCCAATTTCTTTTGTAATGAAGTTGCTTTGAAAGCCCAGAATTCTCTTCCCTTCTAAAGGCCAATTACATCAGGTAATGCCAGCTATGAACTGGTTCCCCAACCCATTTCTCACCTTCTCCACACCTCCCCCAGCTTCTTCACTGAAAAGCAGACAGGATGGGTCAAGGCTCATCACGACTTGGCCCCACCTATGTACAATCATTTCTGCTAGAATGCTTGTTAAAACCTAAGTTTGTTCAAACACAACTGATATATTAGGCAGCATTTTGAGCATTATTCAAATATCAAGTTTATGTATACTTGATTTTTGAGAAACAACTGAGAATAGAGAAAACTGGAGCATGCTTCACTATAACTCACAGGTTACAACCCTTCTAAACACCCACTTCCACAAACTTCAGAGTTTTGTCAAGGTCAAGTGTCACATTTATTGTCTAATTGTCTATCTTCTGGTACAGCAGGAGCTCTCAGTAAAGGGCTGGTCTGACCTTGTCCCCACTCCTGACCTTCCACCAAAGTCAAGGCCCCCAGACCCTGGAAACTTGGGAGTAGGCTGAGCAGAAGCAATTATGGGATTTTTCTTACTTCTCAACCATCTAACCTATATAAAAAGCATGCTATCATCCTTATATGAGGTTCCAATGCTTTTTCATGTGTTTGTGATGAAGTTTTTGAATGCTATACCTCTAATGCCATTTTCCCCATAAGCCCTGTGGTTTTTATTTTGAGATTTTGCATAGCAAGGTGCTTTTTGGGAATGCATTATATTGAATTATAGCAAATTGACTGTATCTGACTTTTTTGTTCACTTCTACTCAGGAATATGGATTTACTATTATGATTCAATTCAATAAACATAAAGTGCCTACTATTCACAAAGCACTGGAAAGATAAAAATGAAAAACTACAAAGTCCCTGATATAACAAAGATGATGACTAGCGTTCATATAACACTTCAAGTTTTACAAAGTGCTCTCATGTTCTATTTCATTTTCTCACAACTCCGTGAGGTAGGTGCTATTATTATCTCCAATTTACAGATGGGAAAATTGAGGCTGTGAGCAGCTATGTGATTTTCCCAGGGTCACACAGTTATTAGTAAGTGTTTGAAGCAATATTTAAAGTTGGGTCTTCCTGACGCTGAGCCCCACACTATACACTATACTCCCTAGCTTCCTGAAGCTCACATTCCATAGTTCTAGAGGGATATTGCATACAGAGATAAACACATGCTAGAACCAAACAAGGAGGGATCTCAAGTCACTTTGAGAAGGGAGAGATACTGTCATGCTGGGAGTGGGAGTGGAATACTTGTGAATATTCAAAATCAGGGAAGACTTCACAGCAAAGGCAGCACTAGAAAGGAGCCCTGGGTCACAGAACTGGAGAGTCAGAGAGGACGGACCTTAGCAGTCACTTAGTCTAACCCACACCCCAATGGAATCCCCACCTGGAAAGCTCTCCAGTTATCCAAGGAGGTGCCCAAGCCCTGCCCCAGCACCCAGTGCTAACCAGTTCTCCCCTCTGGAGACAAAGAGAACGGGCCTGACCCTTCTTCCACCTTACAGCTCCTTGCATGCTGGGAGGAACCTATCATGCCACCCTGATCTCCAGCTTCAAAACTGATCCTCACTATGGCATGGCCTCAAGCCCTATTACCACCTTAATTGTCCTCCTTTTGAAAGGAAAGGGGAATTTCAATGAGCAGTAACAAGGAGGTGTGCAGCAGGCACAAAGGGGTGACATTCCTTTTCATGCACACAGTAGGGCTGATCTGACCACTGTTAGATTAAGATTTTCAGACTCTTTTCCCTCCCTTCCCCCAGGAATACATCATGTGCTGTGCAACAGTACAGCACAACGGAAAACTTAATACCACCTTACATACTTTTTAGTTCTGTGGCCCTAGGTTACTTGCTCTCTCTGATCATTGGTTTCCTCATCTGTAAAATGAGCATCTACAAAACCTGTCTGAAGGGGTTTCTATGAGGATGAAATGAAATCATACAAGTTAAAGTGCTGTGCAGACTTTTTTTGGGGGAGTTCAGACCTTTGATTTTAGGGAGCAGGGGACTCCCAATGTGCAAACTCCCTCCAGGAATACAGATCAGCTACTCATCTGTAATTTATTGTCTTAAAGAGTTAGCTGGGACAGAGAGAAGGGAAAAAGTTTCCTTTGGTCACAAAACCAGGATACATCAGAGGTAAGACTTAAAGCCAAGTCTCCCAGACTCCAAAGCTTACTCTCTCCCCAGCCTCTCAAAGTGCCATATCAATCCCAGGTATCATCAGCATTACTCCAGTCCCTTCTGCTGGTCCCCCAGCCTAGAATGGCTTCCCTTCTTCCTAGCCAAATTCTGGCCCCCTCTGAAGGCCCAGGTTGATTCCTACTCCAACTACTCAACTCTCAATGACTTCCTCTTCCTCTGAACTACTAAGTGTCTGAGAATCTGAACTATCTCATATGCTACCCTGTGCTCTTCTGCAGTTGTCCCGTGGGTTAGTCTCACCTCCCCAGCTGGCCTGAGAACCGGATCATGACTCTTTTCACTCACCTAGCTTCTCTGGATTCCTGGTCCTCCTCTTCCTTCGGAGCAGCCCTCCCATCCTGGAGATCTCTCCAGGTGAGACCCTCCTTTCCTGACTGGTGACTGTCTCCCACACCACTACATGAGGGGCCAGGGGTGGGAGCCTCACATTCTGCACATTGCTAACAACCCAAGTCTTCAGACTTCTCATTCTTATCCTCCTTGTCAATTGGCATGTCCCTATCCCCTACTGTCCAGCTTGCCTTTACACGCTGTCTTCCCCCAGTAAGATGCACACTTCTTAAGGGTAGGGACTACTCTGCTTCCTGGTATTTGAATCCCCAGCATGTAACACAGTGCCCAGCCCACAGTAAATACTTTGCAAATGTTTTCTTCTATTTCCTTTGCACTCAGTACAGGGTTGCCAGTCATGAGCTGTGTGACCTGGAGCCAGCTGTTTTGTGGCTCAGGACCTCAAGTGTATCAGCTGGAAACGGACCCAGTCAGAGATTCTTAACCTGGGGTCCAAGAACTTGCTTTTTTTCTTAAAGTCTAATAACTGTATGTCAATATAACTGGCTTTCTTTTCATCCAATGTATTTTTTGTTTTATGCATTTATAAATGATTCTGAGGAGTCCATAGGCTTTACCAGACTGACCGCAAGATGGGTCCATGACACAAAAACGGTTAGGAATCCCCAGACTAGCTGATCTCTGAGATCTCTTCCAGCTTTGATGCCACAAGCTTCTCTAAACTTCAGCTTCCTCATTTGTAAAACTCAGATATTGAGCTTTGATAGTTTAAAACCAAGACTTTGGAAGGTCCTGTATAATACAGGGTTGTTGTGAGGAGAATCCTTTGCAAATTGTAAAGGAGAAAGGTGAATTACTATTACTATTATTATTAAGCCAGTACTGGAGACCCAATAGTTCTATGTTACAGACAAACGGATGAAGAATCAGCCTATTTGCCAGCTGCTCCTTCCTGTGCTGGATGAGACAGAAAGCATGTTTACCCTAGAAAGATTGCGCCGATCTAGCTCTGGCTGGGTGATGTTGTCCCGTCCCACTCCCACGTCGAGGCGGTTGAGCAGGGCCTTCAGCTGCGGCAGGCTGAGGGTGTCTGATTCACCATAGCGCTGCATGAGGTCTTGAAGGAAGGAGGCGGCAGTGATGGCTGGTGGCCCAAGAGACGAAGCGCTCGCTCTGGAAGCGAGGCCCAGGAAGCACAGCAGTGTTAACAGGAGGCTCTGGGGGGCTCGGTGAAGCTTCATGGTGACCAGAAGAGGCTACAAGGAAGAAGAATGAGGTAATGACGGCTCTCTGCCTTCCACATGCCAACAAACCGGCTCCCTTCCTGACCTCTTCATTCCTGCCACTATTCCCCGCACTTAGGTTCAAAATCTGGATGTCACTTCTGACTCTTTAAAAAAAAGCCATTGTTTTCAATGAACAAGCATTTATTTTCTCTCTTCCCTACCCCAACTCCTTATTGGAGAAAAAAAAAAGAAAAAACCTTCTTTAACAAATAAACATAGCCAAGCACAGCAAAGTCCCACATCAGCCACGTCCAAGAATGGGGGTCTCACAATGCATCCTTACTCCCATCTTTGATCACTGGTTCCTAGGTTTCTCAAGGCTGTTTGTCTTTATAATGTTACTGTGTAAATTATTTTCCTGTCTTTATAATGTTACTGTGTAAATTATTTTCCTGGCTCTGTTCACTTTGCTCTGTATAAGGTTGTCCAAGATTTCCCAGGTGTCTCCAAAATAATTCTTTTCATAATTTCTTCTGTTGGAGGCAGGGCAATTGGGGTTAAGTGACTTGCCCAGGGTCACACAGCTAGTAAGTGTTAAGTGTCTCATTTGAACTCAGGTCCCCCTGACTCCAGGGCCGGTGCTCTATTCACTGTGCCACCTAGCCATCCCCTCTTTACATCATTTCTTAAGGCACAATAGTATCCCATCCCATTCATTACCTTTGACTTTTTCTATTCTTTCACCCTTAAAAGAGAGTCAGCAAGTCCCATCAATTCTCCCTTATAAATGCCTTTAGCTCTCTAATATTTACTTATTACTTGATCACTTCCAAACTCCTCTGACTAGCTGTTAAAAGTGCTTTATAGGGGGAGCTAGGTGGTGCAGTGGATAGAGCACCAGCCCTGGAGTCAGGGGTACCTGAATTCAAAGCCTGCTTCAGACACTTACTAGCTATGTTGCCCTGGGCAAATCCCAGCAGCCTCCAAAATAAAATAAAGTCCTTTATAATGGGCCCTACCTTACCTATTATTTTCCACTACTTTATAACATGATTTTTAGCACCCTAATGGAAGGAGACTGAGAAGGAAGAAAGATGGAGGAAACAGTATTATTGTTGGAGAAATTAGGATGCTGCAGGACAAAAACGTAGAGAAGAGCCATGACAGACAGTCTGACAGAGGCACGTACAAAGCTGAGATGATACAAGAAAGGAATAGGCAAGACGGATACATGAAAGGAATAGTAACATTTCATAAACAAAACTATGTATCAGGTCACAACTTCACAGTCACACAACTGACAGAAAGATATGAAGAATACAAGAAAGTCCACTTTACTTAATGCTCGTTGATTATGAAAAAAACTGTAAAAGACATCTTAAAGGCTCCCCTCCAACATGTCTCCTATGTGTATGTTAAAATCATAAAAGATTCGTAGGTTCTAAGGCAGGGAGGCACATCCTTGCAAAGGCATGTGTGTGCAAGCACAGAGGGCATCTAGTACAGAGTCCAAATGGAAGAGGAGGGCCCTTCCCTACAGATGCTTCTGTTTGCAAATAACACAGTGCTGATTACATCAAGTCCCGGAATACTACCTGCTGCCTGTTGTTATTTTTCAAGTTGTGCCTGACTCTCTTGGGGTTTTCTTGGCAAAGATATTAAAGTGGTTTCCCGCATCCTTCCCCAGCTTTTACAGATGAGGAAACTGAAGCAGACGGTAAAGTGACTTGCCCAGGGTCACACAGCTAGTAAATGTCTGAGGCTGAATTTGAACTCAAGTCCTCCTGAATTCAGGTCCAGCACTTTATCCATTGTGCCACCTAGCTGCCCCAATACTATCGAGCAAACTAAATAGGATTCCTAACCACATAAAACAGTTGAAAACATTTGGAAATAAAGCAAAATTTAACTTTGAAAGAAAAAAGGTTTGGGCCTAACAATCTCTACAGATAAAACCTAATGAATGAAGAATGCCTAATGTCCAAATTCTAATATTCAGGTGAGTGGAGAACCCATGGAACTAATCTGTTGGTACACGTATGTTGACCTGAAAACTACAGATGGTCAAAGGGACAGGGGAGCCCAGAGTTTAATAGGAAAAAGAGAGTAGGAGACTTTGATAGACTTAGCTCTTCTCAGCAATGCAATGATCTAAGACAATTTCAAAAGATTCATGACAGAAAATGCTGTCCATATCCAGAGAAAAAGAAAGCATCCGAATGTGGACCAAAGCAGACTATTTTCTTTTTTTGTTCTTTCTTTCTTACAGTTTTCCCCCTTTTTTCTGATTCTTCTTTCACAATTAGACTAATGTGGAAAGATGTTCAAGATGATTGTGCACATATAGCCTATATCAGATTGCATGTTGTCTTGGGAAAGGGGGCAGGGAGGGAAGGAGGAAAATTTAGAACTCAAAATCTTATAAAAGTATATGCTGAAAACTAAAAATGAATAATTTTCAAAAACAGGGTAGGTTAAATTATATTTGGAATATTTTTCTGAGCTCCCAAGGACCCTAAACTATTCCCTAAAACAAAACCTTATCATTTTTGAAAATTAATATTCTCCCAGTGATACTTCATGGTTGAAGATTATAGAACACCACCATCTTCTGAAGAGATTGTAGGGGAAAGTTCTACCACTATTCCTAACAGAAAAATCCTTTTATTCCTTTAATTCTTCTTCAGAATACCTTCTTTTGAATTTACTCAGTCCTGTGAAATACTCATTCTTCAAGGATGTGACCTGAGACAAGTCCCTGAATGAGGGGGTGAGATCAGGTGCTCTGTCAAGCACCACCAAGTGCTCCCTGTTTACTTTTACTATAGCTCACCTTTATATAGCAATTTAAGTTCTAGTAAAGCACTTTGCTGCAACATCCCTGTAAGGTAGAGAGTATTATTTTTATTCCCATTCTACAGATGAGGAAAGTGAAGCTCAATAAGGTAATATGACTGACCTGATCACAGAGCTAGGAAATTTCAGGGCTGGGATTTAAACTTAGGTCTTCTGGTTTCAAAGTCAGCAATCTTTCCACTGAGTCAGCCAGTATCTACACTTTGTTTTACTAAGCCCAGTAATGAAAACGAGCGAACAAGCTGGGTAATGCCACTGTGGGTCCAAACAGAGCTGTCATTATAAAGCCAAGAAAAGGGGAAGACTTTTTTTCCCCCAGTGACTCATACACTGGCACAGAAAGAGATTCTTAGAGAAGAGTTAGTGCCAGACGTCCTTTAGGCTTAGAGCCGCAGGACTGCCAGCTCCCAGGGTGACTACTTTGGAAGACAATATTCCTGGGGATGGATAAATTCCGGTATGTTTAGTAAACACCCCCCCCCCACACACCCAGACATACCCAGTCTTTACTTTTTAAGGTCAGCTGCAAATAGGGCTCCAAGGATTCTGGGTGTTTGGAAGCAAGCTTAAGAAAAACTATGCAATCTAGTCTTCTCCTGCTCTCTTTCCCCCAGAATTTCCCAGGGCAGACATGAGGCTTTTTCCTACCCCTACTCCACCCCAGCCAGTGCTTCCAACAGAAACACAACTGGGTAAATCCAAACAAGGGATTGAGTGATGAGGCAGACTTTGTGCTGGATGCAGAATCAGAAAGACCTAATTTCAAATCCCTCTACAGACACTTTCTAGCTGTTTGACCTGGGTAAGAAGATTAACCTTTGTCGGCCTCTCTTTCCTCAACTGTAAAATGGTGATAACAAAAACCTTTAAATCCCAGGTAATAACAGCATCTACCTCACAGGCTTACTGTGAAGACTTTGCTATCTATTATAACTGTTACTTTTAGTGACTAACTCTGGATCATGCCCCAGGCTTCATTACCAACTGACTGTTCCTTCTCAATGGATAGAGCACCAGGCCTGGAATCAGGAAGACCTGAGTTTAAAACTGGCCTCTGACACTTGCTAGCTGTGTGACCCTGGGCAAGTCACTTAACCCTGTTTGCTCCAGTTTCCTATCAAATGAGCTGCAGAAGGAAATGGCAAACCACTCCCAATATGTCTGCCCAGAAAACTCCAAATGGGTCATAAAGAGTTGGACACTACTAAAAAGGACTGAACAACATTCCTTTTTTGTCTGAGGCTTCTTAAACTAGAGTATATGAATTTTAAAAATGTTTTCCCACATAATTGGTTTCCTTTGTAATCCTCTATGTTATGTTATGCATTTTAAAACATTTTGAGAAGGGTTCTGTAATCTACATCAGACTGCCAAAGGGGTCCAAGACATGCACAAAAAGTGTTAAGAATCTCTGCTCTGATCTAACCTAACCTATCAGCTCATATTAACCTAAAGGGATTCTGTCATTCCTTACTCCCAGGATCTCTGCTTTATACCCTTAGCAGAGTAACGGGCCACCCAAAGTAAAGAGATTCCGAAGACTGCCCAGCAGGAACCACCGTCTGAACTGGGCCACTCCCCCCTCCACCCAGAGCAGCCAGGGAGGGGAGCTAGAGACTGGTCTGCTTCCTCTGCTTATGAAGCCTGACATTCCGGGGGGGGGGGGGGGGGGGGGGGGGAAGGGAGAGGAGTAGAAATATAGGAGCAAAGTCAAAACAAAACAACCCTGAAGGGAGACAAGATTAGAACCAGCAGTGTTCTCTTCATCATCAACCAATATTTACCCAGCGCCCACTGTGCGACTGTCTGTCCAGAGGAAGGTTTGCAGAGTAAAGAGACAGCGGTCATTGCCCTCAGGAGGCAGGAAAGACACACAAGTGATTACTTATTTAGAACACTGGGCCCCTTGAGAGTGAGACCAAGTGCACAGAAGGCTGGAGCCAGGCATAGAGGAAAGAGGGAGTGGTGTCTTTCTGTGTGTGGGTTCCCCATCTCCAGGCTGACTCCAGCATGTTGACAAAGCAAAGTGCCAACAATCCAACTCCAGCCTTCTCTGGCCAGGGCTTCCAAAGCAAACCCGACATCAGGAAGGAGGAAGGTTTCTGACTCCAAGGAAGAGAACCATGACAAGAAAGAAAAGAAATAACTATCTCTGCCATGCCTTTCCCTTGGGGTTCAAATGGAAGGGGCTGCTTTTCCGCCAGGCCCAGACCACCACACAGAGCACCTGGCCCAGTATGTCTGTGCACAAGAATAAGCATCACCCACTGAGTCAATTCAGTCGCCCAGTCCTGCTATTTCTACCTTCACGGCGGCTCTTACAGAAGTCTGCTCTTCTCTCACAAAACCCCCATCACTTCTTCCTTGGATGACCACAGTGGTCTCCTATGCACTCTCCCTGCCTCAAAATTTTGTATTTTCACATAGCTACAAAAGCAAAGATCTAATCACATCAACCCCCTACTCAATGAACTCTGGCACCTCCCTCCCTATTGGGGCAGCGAGATAGAGAGCTGGGCCTGGAGTTAGGAAGACCTGAGTTCAAATCCAGCCTCAGATATTTACTAGCAGTGTGACCCTGGGCAAGTCATTTAACCTGTTTGCCTTCATCCATTGAAGAAAGACATGGCATCACTGTAGCCAGATATGACTGAACAACAATAACAATCTCTTTATCACCTCTAGTTCAAATATATAAACTTCTTTAGTATTTAGGGCTCTTCAACCTGGCCCCAACTTGCCTTTCCAGCCCCTATTAAAGATAGTTTCACTTCACAAACTCTACATGCCCTCCTAACTGACCTCCTATCTCTAGGCCTTTGTATTTGGAGGGGAAGAAAGTCGTGAGAAGAATAGAAAGGTAGGAAGGGGCCAGGTTGTGAAGACCAAAGAAAGGATTTTATAAATTTGATCCTGGAGTATGTAACATGGAGTCATTTGAATTTATTGAATCAGGAGAGGTGGGTTACATGATCGGACCCTATACTTTAGGAAAGTCACTTTGGCAGCGTAGAGAGAACAATTAGAAGGTTATTGCAACTGTCTAGGCATTTCCTTTTATGGTGCCACAAGCAAGGCCACCCCCAAAAGTCTCTAATCAAGTTGTCATACCACAGTTTAAATAGTAATTTGGAAAAATGAGATTTTCACCTGTGTCAAGTAACATTCTTTGGATTCATTTTAGGTCCAGATGGACTGCAAATGAACCCAAACCATGCCCAGGCCATATGGGACAAGGGGGTGCTATTCTCTAGAGTGAAGAAGGCCTTGCAATGTTTCTTAAAACTACAAACTATTCCCAGCATCTAATTCCAAGATACTTAGAACAGATGGAGCCCCTGATGAGATGATAGGGAAGGCAGCACCATGGTATGGTAGAAAGAACACTGAAGTACCCTAAGAAATATGAAAGGGGCAATTTCAGAGAAACCTGGGAAGGCTTGTCTGAACTGATGCAGAGGAAAGTAAGCAAACCAGAACAATTCACCCAGTAACAACAATATAAAGAAAAACTTTAAGAGACTTAAGAACTCTGAAAAATGAAATGATCAATTACAATTTCAGAAAAATAATGATGAAACAAGTGTGACCTGCACAAGTCACTTACCCTCTCGGTGTTCCAGGCCACTCTCTGAGACAGAGAAGGTGCTGACTTCTGACAGCAGAGGAAGCCCCCTCAACCAGGAAGTTCCCTACACCAGTGAAATCATACTTCTATCAGTCTTAAACCCAATCCTATTCTTGTAGGATACAGAGAGCAAGCAATCTTACAAACAGCTGGAAACAGGAACAAGCAGCAAGACCCTTCCATTCAACTTTGGAATTCATGATATGAAAACAATAGAGGAAGCTTTTTAAGAAAAATTAAGTTAAGGAAATACTAACTAGGTACTAAATTCAGTTATTTCTACAGAAGGAGTATGTGTATTAAATTTTTGTTCCCTTGGGACAATGGTCAAGTTGTTGTTGGTCAGTCATGTCTGATTTTCATGACCCTCTGAACCGTAGCACACCAATGCTGTCCAAGGAGTTTTTTTGGCAAAGACACTGTAGAGGCTTGCCATCTCCTTCTTTGGTAGGTTAAGGCAAACAGAGGTTCAGTGACTTGCCCAGTGTCACATAGCTATTATCTGATTCTGGATTTGAACTCAGGTCTTCCTGACTCCATGACCAGCGCTCTATCTGCCTCCAGAGGACAGATCACCCTGCCCTAGTTATGGCTCTGGTTATAAAGCACTATGAAAGTGTAAGCTGCTATTTTTCATGCTGCTATCTCACCTTCCTATCACTACCCATCTCTCATCTCAGGGTCTAGTTCAAGTACATGATTAAATGAGGAAGAGATGATAATAATGATAATAATAATAATAATAATAGCAGCTAGCATTTATATACTCCTATTATATGCTAGACACCATGTTATGCATTTTACAAATATCTCATTTGATCCTCTTAACAACCCTCCACATAGGTGCTATTATATTCCCCAATTGGCAGAGGTTATGTGACTTACCCAGGGTCATACAATTACTAAGTGGCGAGGCCAGATTTAAATTCAGGTCCTCCAGACTCCAGATACAACACCCTATCCATTTTAACACCTTATAAATCCTTCTGGCTCTGAAGTCCTGTGAAACTACAAATCCTAGCCTCGACATTAAATCTTTCCCCTGTTTGATCTTTCTTTCCTCTAGGTGCTGCAGAATTTGTTGAATTAGAATTAGAAAACCAGTTCTGCATCAACATACTCCCTTTGGCACAGGATTGAAAGAGTCAAAAGACCCAGGTTCAAATCCCATCTCTATCACTTAGTATCTGTGTAACTTTAGGGAAGTCCCTTAGCCTCCCTTTGCCTCTGTTTCCTCATGTGTAAAATGAGGGGGTTAGACGAGTTGATTTCTAAGGTCCCTTCCAGCTCTAATTCTGTATTCCTAGTCTATGGAATGTCCCAGGGTCACAAGTGACCTTTGTCCAAGACTAACCACCAAACTTGACCCTGCCTCTGCTGGCTCTAGTGCCCAACATTTCTCCCTAAATTTCCTCTCTTCTCATCACACTCCAGTTTCAAGTCAACTTATCTGAAATTTAGGAAGTGACTACTACTGCTCTTGTCTTCTGTCCCTGAGGGACAATGAATGGATGGAAGTTTCAGGGGAGGGTCATAAGAAGGGTTTCTTAACCATCAGAGCCGTCCCAGAGTAGAATGCTCCATGCAAGTTCCCTGCTGGGGTAAGGGTGTGCCTATGAGCAGAAACCACTTGAGCACGTACTGAGGATGGAAAGGGAATGCCTGATGCACTAAGGAGTGGACTGGATGGCTTCTGTAGCCCTTTCCAACTCAAGATTCCAGGGTTCTAAATAAAGGCTAAATTAACTTGGTGATAAGTACGGGGTCAACTCATCCCAAAAAGGGCTGAAAGGAGAACTACAACCATTACGCTACTTGGCTAAAGTGGAACCTAATTTGCCCCCTCCTCAGAAGTAGGTAATTGGCTCAGCAGATAAAGCTTGGCCTGGAGTAAATGCTTTATTTATCTACCTAGTTACTGGCTTTCAAATCTTTGCCAGAAAGTTCTCAAAGGCCACCCTTTCTGTTTATCCTGCTCTATTACTTAAAGAAAACCAACACAGGGCCCTTATGGACTTCTACCTCCCCTGAAAAAATACTTTGACATGCTGTATAAAACCTCAGTTTTGAAATTCTGAATTCTTCAGCAGTTTCTTAATAGAAGTCTGTTAGAATAGAAGGCTTAATAGAAGTCTAAAGTAGAAGTCCATTCGGCCCCCTTTCAGCACAGGAAAGCTGAGGAGTCATTTGTAAATTGATGAACTTCAAACTCCTAAGCACCTCTACTCAGCAGGTAGAATTGGCTTACATGCCTCCTCTCCCAAAAGTCTGTTGTGTTTCTAGCACTGGATCACTCCCATACTTCCCTGCCTTCAGGCTGGAAGTAAAGAAATCTTCAGGAGCTTCATGCCCTCCACAAAGACCACAGGCAGTTCTCTACCAAAGGCTGGTCATTTTGATCTGGAATCACAAACCCACAAGGAATATGAAACCTGAGAGGGGTCTTCAAAATCTTTTGGTCCAACTCCTTTATTTTACAGATATGAAAACAAAAACGACCAGCCCAGTGTCACAGAAAGGGTCAGTAGGGGAGCTGGGGAGACAGTCCCAAATCTCACATTCAGTCCCAGTCAAACACAAGCACAAATCCCTTCTACAATATTCCCAGCAAGGGGTCTTTCAATCTCTGCATGAAGACGTCTTTTGAGGGGCACCTCAACATTTCCAGAGCCACCCCCCCATTCCCATTCTGCACAGCTTTAACTATCAGGAAATGTTTCCGTAGATCGACTTAAAATCTGCCTGTCTGCAATTTGAATCCATCCCTGCTACACTTGTACTCTAGGAGCCAACAGAACAAGGGGAAGAGGCTGCAAGATGCAGTGCCAAGCACTGACCCTGGAGTCCCAGGACCCCAATTCAATCCCCAGTTCTGCCACCTCCATGACTTGGGGCAGGTCATTCAAACTCCTGAGGCTGCAATTTCTTCTGTGAATCAAAGAGGAAACTCAATAAACTCCATTAACTTCCTATTTTCTTCTAAGATAGAATATAAACTGGAATGTATTTTCTCCTCATGGCTGCTAGGTGGCACCATAGTGCACACAACACCAGGCCTAGAGTCAGGAAGCCTCATCTCCCAGAGTTCAAATCCAGCCTTAGACACTAGCTGTGTGAGCCTGGGCAAGTCACTTAACTGTTTGCCTCAGTTCCTCATCTGTAAAATGAACTGGAGAAGGAAATGGCAAACCACTCCAGTATCTTTGCCAAGAAAAACCTCAAATGGCGTCACAAAGAGTCAGACTGAAACAACCGAACAACACTTTCTCTCTCTTCCTTTAAGTTGCAATTCACCTTCTGAATGAAACCTTGCTTAATCCCCTTAATCTCCTAGTGCCCTTCCTACTAAACTACCTCACATTTAACTTAATGTATGCCCTTTAAGAGTACACATGGCATCATTATTTGAATCTGTATCCCCTGGGGCCCAGCACACAGTAGGCACTTAATATATGTTGGCTAATTGACTGATGAGGGAGTTGGACGACTAAATGACCTTTTAAGGTCCTTTCCAACTTTAGAGCTGTGATCTTATTTGTTGTTGTTGCTCGGTGTCTGACTCTGTGACCCCATTTGGCGTGTTCTTGGCAAAGACACTGGAGTGATTTGCCATTTCCTTCTCCAGCTCATTTTACAGATGAGGAAACTGAGACAAACAGGGGTAAATGACCAGCCTAAGGTCACATAGTGAGCATCTCAGGCCCGATATGGACACAAGAAGATGGCTCTTCCTGACTCTGGGCCTGGTACTCTATTCACCTCGCCACTAAGTCACCCTGGCCTCCATAAACGGCCTACTCCAATGTTTTATCATGGATCTGGCTTTCTTACTGATCATACCACAGGAGCGTAAGCCCTGGCAGGCTCTGCTGTGCTCTAAGTCTGGGGTTCTCAACCTGAGGTACCTGGATCCCTAGGATATGAGAAGCCTGTCAAAGAGAGTAGGGGGAATATTTGAGAAATAACTACATTATAGTGTTTAAATTAATATTCTTATTTATGTGCAAATTAATAAGTAAATGCTAGGATTTATTCATACTGAATACCAGTTCTGAAGGTTTTGACTCTTAAGATAAAGCATGTATGCTTCATGTTTTTCCTTTTACCTTACTGTGTGTAGAGAGGCTCTTCACCAGGAGGTCAGCAAACACATGATAAATTCTTAAATTCTTTAGCCACGGCAAGCCATGAAAACAAAGAAAAATAGGGAAAAAAAGCCCTCAGTCCTGTATTCTTCTCCTTTTGCTGTGATGGTGACAGAGAGGCAGAAAATGGGAAAGATAGTATTATAAATCATATGGCTTGTGAACTGTGTGACAATCCAGCCTTTCTGGAGAGCTATCAGGAACCCTGTCCAAAAAACTATTAAATTGTGCATACCTTTTGACCCAGAAACATAGCTACTAGATCTATTTCCCCAAAAAAGAAAGAGAGAAAGGACCCACTGCACAAAAATATCTATAGAAGCTCTTTTTGTGGTGGCAAAGAATTGGAAACTGAGGGGATGCCGTCAGTTGGGGAATGGCTGAACAAATTATGATGTCAGAATGTGATGGAATACCATTGTGTTGTAAGAAATGATGAACAAGATGGTTTCAGGGAAACCTAGGAAGACTTATATGAACTGATGCAAAGTGAAATGAACAGAACAAGATAAACAATTCTTACACTAATATCAATACTGTAAAGATAATCAGCTGTGAAATGAAAGATTTAATAACCCAATAAATATAACATTAATAACTTAATGACCCACTACAATTCCAAAGGTCTCATGATGAAACATACTATCTGCAGCTAGAGAGGTGATGGACTCAAACTGCAGGTCAAAGCACATTTTCTTTTTTCTTTCTCTTTATTTTTTTGGACATGGCTAATACAAAAATATATTTTTCACAACTATACATATTTATAATGGGCCTTGTTTTCCTTGCCTTCTCAGTGGGTGACAGAGAGATTAGAGGAAGGAAAGGGAGATAATTCTTAGTTGAAAATTAAATAAAACTAAATTTAAAAAAAAAGACAAAAGAAACAAAATGATCACTATTGGCTGATGATGTGATGGTTTACTTAGAGAACCTTAAAAATCTAACTAAAATTAATTTAAAAAATAACTTCAGTAAAAGTATCTAGTTATCAAATAAACCTGTAAAAATCCCCCCCTTCCCAAAAAGGAATTATGGAATTATATCATCTAAGATATCTGAATTGTTGGTCATCTAAATGGAATAAATATCCTAATTCAATGAGTTGCCTCACTACAGAAAGAACTAAAGAACAAAGTGACAAATAAATTTCCATAAATGAAGGAGAAAGTCTCCCCCTGTCTTCCCCTCACAGTTGCTAGTGCCTGTCCCTCTCAGATTACCTTCTATCTCATCTCGGTCTATCTTGTACATCCCTAGTTAGATGCACATTATTTGCCCCATCAGAATTGAAGCTCCTTGAACCATTTAAGGCTTTTTTTCTACCTCCAGTACAATCCCTGGAACATAACAGATGCTTAATAAATGCTGACTGACAGAAGAAGGCTGTAGCTAGATGAGGCGTTTGTAATTTGGGGTACATGAATCTATTTTTTAAATATTTTGGCCATTGGATTTTGATGTAATTGGTTCCCTTTATAATCTTACGTATTTTATTTTATGCATTTAAAAACATTATTCTGAGAAGGTGTCCAGAAGCTTCATCACTAGACTGCTGTAGGTGTCAATGACACACAATGAAAGGTTAAGAATCCCTAACCAAGATGTTGCAACTCACAGATTTCCCCTTGGAAAAGCAAATGAATGTGCTGGAGTAGGTTTTAGCATGCATCCAAAAGCAATAAAATAAAAATCACTTCAAGGGACATTCGGTCTTCTCCTTATGCAAATACTGACAAGACCCTCCAGATCAGATCAACGCATACTTTAATACTAGGTGACTTCAATGCAACAGTAGGCACACTACAGGGAGCAGTGAAAAATATGCTGGAGAATACGGCTGAGGATTTAGAAACAAAAGAAATGGGTGTGGACGCCACATTTCTTTATATCGTGAATAATTTCTTCGAGAATAAAACTGAAAGGTATGTGGTCATGACAAGCACCTAATATCAGAAAAAATTAAAGCAACTGTATCTTGACAGGAAATGACTGTTTACCCATGTGGGAGTCATTTCCCAAATCAGCTGTCAGTGTACAAACAGAATATCAGCTTGTTAGAGCAAGGATCTAAAACAATACCAAACAGGAAAAAGGTTAAAGAGAAGAACAAACAGTATGCTGTTAAAAACAACTCAAACTTGGACTAATAGTTAAATAAGCCACTGATGTTGAAAAATAAAAGGAAAAAAATACATTGACTCAGACCAACAGAATTTCCTATATGACTTTAACTAATATAAATGAAAAGAGACTAGAAACCACCTCAGCCAGCGCCTGTAAACATGTGGTCTTCTTTCCACGTGGAGAGGAATGGCGGCCAAGGGTAACACTGGATTAGAACACAAATTCACTTATGGAACCTTTCAGAGGAGGATGGTGGAAGCCAACGAGCAGCATCACCTCATAAACATGGCAAAGTGTGGTGGAGAGGACAACAAATCTGTAGAAAGCTTGACGTGAAACCCAAATGAACTATGTCATTCCAAGATCACTAAAGTAGAAGGAAGGCAGACAACGAATGGAAAAGATCTGTAAACGCTGATTTTCTCTGTCAAGGAAAACAGAACCATATTTGGACCCAAACATCATATTTCCCAGTGTGCCATGAGGAAGAAGCAATAAAAAAGAGGGCAAAGACAAGAAAAGCAGCCGGATGAGACCCTGCATATACAAAAGATTCAAATAACACAATTTTGAAGATATAGAGGGATGGAGTTTCAAGAGATTTGAAAGGAAGTATAGAAGGGAGGGGGAACTGTAGATGGTTATTACTAACAAAAAAAGATGACTGAAAGACTATTAACTTTTTTTGCTTTCTTTACTAGATTTTTAAATTCAATAAAAGGCCACATTTGGCCTTTTATTTTCTTAAATTGTTTTTGACTTCTTAAGTAAATTTAAATTAGTTTTAAATTAATCTGCTCAGTTCCACCTCTCCCCCATTAACAAAATTTTTTTTAAACCCTCAATACATTTCTATATAGTGACATAAAATAACTTCCCACATTAGCCATTTCCAAAAATGTACATATCTGAGTTTTAAGTTCATCACCTCTCTGTCATGAGTGTTTCATCATCATTCTTTTAGACCTGTGATTTATTACCATGTTGATCAGAATTCTAAAACTCTTCCAAAGTTGTTTTTCTCTATAATGTTCTCATGTATAAATTGTTCAAAAACTCTTCCAAAGTTGTTTCTCTATAATGTGTCTCATGTATAAACTGTTCCATTAGTTTTGCTCACTTTCACTATGCATCAGTTCAAAATTCTTCCTAGTTTTCTCTGAAATTATTCATTTTATCATTTTTTATGGCACAATATGCCACTGAATTTATATGCCATAGTTTTTTGTTTTTCCTCAATTTTTGGCCACCATAAAAAGAGCCGCTATTAACTATTTTTATTCATATAGGTCCTTTTCTCTTTCTTTGATCTCTTTGGCATATAGGCCTGGTAGTGGTATAGCTGGGTCAAAGGATATGAACAGTTTTATAGCCCTTTGGGTGTAGTTTCAAATTGCTTTCCAGAATGGTTAGACTAATTCAGAATGTTTCACCAACACTAGTGCGTGCCACATGTTTTCTTATTACCCCTCCAACATTTACTATTTTCCTTTTTTGCCATTTCTGTCAATCTGATAAGTGTGAAGAGGAGCCTCAAAGATGCTTTGATTTTATATATTTATATATATATGTATATATATATATATATATATGTAAACATATATAAATAAATAAAATTAGAAACTTAGAGCATTTTTTCATAGGACTGTTGATAGTTTGGATCTCTTCCTTTGAAAATTGCTATTCCTATCCCTTGACCATTTCTCTATCTGGAGAAATTAAATTTGAATAAGTTCCTCATATATCTTAGAAATGAGACTTTCATCAGAGAAACTTGTTGCAAAAATTTTCCCCAGTTACCTGCTTACCTTCTAAGTTTTACTACTCCAGATTTACTTGTGCAGAAATTTAAATTTTTATGTAATTAAAATTGTCCATCTTATCTTGTGTGATCCTCTTTATCACTTATTTAGTAATGAACTCTTTCCTTATCTATAGTTCTAAGAACTAATATTTTCCTTGCTCCTCTAATTTGTTTATAATGTGACTTTTTATATCTCAGTCATATAGAGAATATTAATAACTAGTGACCCACCCACCCATAGGCCTATTTTCTCATTTCTACAGGATCTTTAAGGGAATGATCTTGAGGTCATCTTTAAGGAAAATAGGTCAAGGGAACAAAGAGGCTTTTGTAAACAGTATTCTATAGTAGATTACAGTTTTACGCTCTCAAAACTGAAAGAAAGGTACAGAGAATACATGATCCCATGGTATTTTTGCCTATTTTTAAAAAGAGCATTTGATTTAGTAGAGAAAAATGAAGCCCAAAAGAGTCTCATCCAACAAAGAATATCCCAACAAAGATCACAAAAGAACTTAATAGAAGTAGTATATGTAGGTGTTAACCTGCTATGTTCCAAAAGGAGCTAAATCTGGTGGCCTTTTCTCAGTCTTCATCCTCCTTGCTGTCTCTTGCAGCCTCTGCCACTGCTGACCATCTCTTCTTCCTAGAAACTTTCTTCTGTTTCAGCTGCCACATTCCCCTTTTAGCTGATAGTCCCAGTCCCTGTCTTACCACTCCTCTTCAATTTCCTCTGCAGGTTCATCATCTGTCTCCTGCCCTTTCAACATGAGTTTCTCTCAGGCACGCATCTCTTCTCATTCTATATTCTCTATTGGTGATATCACCTCCTACAAGTTCAGTTATCTCTAGGAAGAAGACTCTCAAATCTGCACACCTAGCCCTCATCTTCCTCCCAAGCTCCAGTCCTGTGGCCCCAACTGGCTTTTGGACTTCACCTGGATGTCTTACCAGCATCTCAAACTCAACATATCCAAGACAACTCACTACCTTTTCCCACTTCTGTTAATACCATCCTTGTAGACACCCATGTTTCACAACCTAAGAGTCAGCTTGAACTCTTCCCTCTGTCTCAACTCTTCTTTGACAATTCAATCTGCTGCTAAATCTTGTGGATGCTATCTCCACTCACACGGCCACCAGCACAATTCAGGCACTCATCAACTCTAACCTGGACTATTTTAACAGTCTCCCAGATGGTCTCTCTGCTGGTAATTTCTTCTCTCTCCAATCAACCCAAACACAAAGATCTGGTCATGTCAATCCCTTGCTCAAAATGCTTCTGAGGTTAAATACAAACTCCTCAACCTGGTATTTGAAGCTGTCTAAAATCTGACACCAACCAACTTGCCAGCACTATTTCACATTACTCTTCTCTTTGTATACTCTAAATTCTAGAACAGAGGTGTCAAACATGCAGCCCACAACATTCTTGAGTGCAGTCAGAACCAGATTAAGATGCAATTGAGAAATATTTAACCAAATAAAAAAATACAATACAATATAGATAACATTACATTTTAAAATGGGTAGCAAGATAGTACAGTGAAGTGCCAGGAGTCAGGAAGATCTGAATTCAAATCTGGCCTCAGACACTTAGTAGCTGAGTGACCCTGTGCAAGTCACTTAACCTATCTGTTTCAGATTCCTCATGGGGATCATAATAGCACCTACTTCCCAGTGTTGATATGAGGATCTAATGAGACAATCACTGTGAAGAGCTTAGCACAGTTGCCTGGCACCAAAGTAAGTGCTATAAAAGTGTTAGTCATTGTTGTTATTAAAACTAAGTCAATATGTGGCCCAGAGATGTTTATGTAGAGATTAGCACTTTGATTTGAGTCTGATACCCCTGTTTTAGAAGACTAGGTGTAACTGGAATCTGCAAAGTGCAAGGGTATGGAATTCTTTCCTTATTGGTAGAGATCAATGTCCAAGCTAGAGGGAGGGATGGGGCAGAGTTGAGGAGCACAGGAGAACTCCAGTCTCTTCACTCTCCTAGATTCTCTCTGGCCTTGAGAGCCTCTTCAGGTACCTAGAATTTTCTTCTGGAGCTCTTGGCTTCCAGTTTTGAGAGAGAAAATGGAAGAGGACAACCCCACTTCAGGTTACTGAAGGAAGAAACTGACATGAGAGGAGCTGGTGGTCTCCATCATGTCCCTGTCCCCAGCTTGCTACACCCCCTTGGGTGAGATCTGAGACTCACTGGTGAAACTGAATTTCCTCACTCACAATGGGAGGCCTCCTTCACTCAGTATTGTCTGACATAAATTCTCCTAGATATACTTCCTCTGATTTCTATTTTGCTATAGAATTGGATAAACAGGTTTCTCTGGTAATTGCTATATGTTTATGTTCATTTTGGAACTGGTATTTGGTAGGGAGTCAGGTCTTGGAGAGAAAACTTGGGTCCTCCTGTTTTCCCTAATAATGAAACAGTGACCAGAAGTTAGCTTAAACCTAAAAACTACATCCTCTAGATTAATAATATTTAAGGGAGAAGACAGATATAGTACCCCTCTGTCTAAGGAAAGCAGAGTAGACAAGTATCTGTTCTCCACCTCCTACTTTCATTCTTGGCAGGAATCAAACTCTCGCTTGGAGAAAGGTAGAGGGGAGAAGAGGCTGGAGATATCTCTTCTACTTCTCTTCAAGCCTGCACAACGCCCCAGTGCTACATGTGGGCAACAGCCCCTTGTTTCTTGTCATAGTAGGTGCTTAACATACGCTTATGGACTTGACACAGAAGGGTAGTAGCTTCAAAG
This sequence comes from Pseudochirops corinnae, assembly GCA_028646515.1. Taxonomy (NCBI): domain Eukaryota; kingdom Metazoa; phylum Chordata; class Mammalia; order Diprotodontia; family Pseudocheiridae; genus Pseudochirops; species Pseudochirops corinnae. The sequence continues at coordinate 113,118,463 of CM053585.1, read as the reverse complement.
GGTCCTTCTGTGACAAAAAACAGCCGCTACAGAATCCTGAAGCCAGTCTAATGCAAGAGATCACAGGCCTCAGGTAATGAGATCCAGCAACTTCAGCATTCACACAACTGGTAAGCCACTGCCTCCACAGTGTGAGCTCACTCTGGACGGTGAGAAGAGCACAGAGAGGGCTATATTTACATCTCAGAGAGGGGTAAGTGGGTTGGGAGTGGGGGATGATGATGATTAGAGAGAAGAGATAATGAATGCTATTATAATTTTCTTATTTTTTTTTATCTTGGATTTCTATTAGATGTCCTTTTGTATTACTATGAAGCATGTGTGTGTGTGTGTGTGTGTGTGTGTGTGTGTGTGTGTGTGTGTGTGTGTGTGTGTGTCTGTGAGAGAGACCGACAAACAGACACAAACTCTGGCTGGTCAAGATTCATTAGAGAAATAGAGTACAGATGCGCTGGTAAATATTTAATAATTGACTCTCCAAAAAATAACATGTATGCAGGACACATTTAAGTTTAATCTGCATGACTAACATTTTCTCAATCACTTTCTTAAGTGGAATCAACAAACCAATAAATCAAACCCTGATTTTATAGCATTTGCTGATTTCTAAGGTACAAATGTTCACACTGAAAATTTAACAATTGGTGAGCAATGGTGAGCTACTAGTGAGTTAACTAGCTGGCTCCAGCACATGCTGGAAATGTGGGATTATGTGCCATAGAATACATACCCCAACAAGTTCTAGATACCTTCCTGTACAGTTGGGGGGATACACATAGTAGGTACTTAATATAAATGTTTGTAGAATTGAACTGAGTAACTGTTCAATGGAAACAACAGAATTCATCTCCATTTGTTCTTTTCTTCCTAACCAGGAGCTCCTACCTTCAGTACCAAATGTTTGCCCATTAAAAAAGGATAGACATTCTAGCCAGTCTTAAAGGCTTAGCATTTCTCTAGCTCCTTTATTCCAGGGGGTGGGGAGGGATGCTGGAATGCTTGCCTAGAAAGGCTCCTGATTGCAAGCTAACACCACTTACTCCTAAAACCTATATTTCCACACTGGGGTAGGAAATGTGCTGCAGACAACAGTAAATGTTATCTCTGAAAGTACTAGGAGGTGCTTTATCACTTAAGTCTCCATGATAGAAAGATGGTAACTTAAAAATGAAGCAATCTTAGGAAGAGATAAGGGCAAAAGTCCCTGGAAAGGAAGAAAGAGAAAGAAATGAATTCTGTAAACCATAGGGCCGATGAGGAGACCAAACAAGAGGACAGAGTATAGCCCAGCTCTCCCTGCAACAACTACTCCATTAAGATCTAGAAAAGGTACCATACCAACTTCTAACTGGAAAATCTAGGGGGAAAAAGCCCGTAACGAGTCATTTTTCCACCCTAACTCATCATAAGGAGACAGAGAGGTTTGGGGACATGGCTGTCTAGTTAGAAGCAGACCCCAGAGAGCATTCCAATGAAAGTTCTGCATATGGATATACGCAAAGGTGGGAAGAAATCCCAGATCTGGCAGAGAGAGGCCTGCTCTGGGACAGGGAGCAGGAACAGATGCCAACTAGCAACTCTATCACTCACAGTCCAGAGATCCAGTGCAGACTGCGAAGGGGTGGACTAGTGCAAACAGCTGTCATGGGACCTGTACCTATGAATGGAGGTCCAGCACAAGGAGAAATAGAGAAGTTAGGTAGCTAGATTGTGTATGGAGCAAGGAACAAGTACAGAAGCCAGCAGTAACTGTGTGGCTCTAACCAGCAGTAGAAGGGCCCTCAGATTCAGCTCTCAGAACTGTTTAAGGCCTGCAGCAGAATAACCAGGGAAGAAAGCCCAGGCCAAAAAAGAGACTACAGTTCTGAATCATCCTGAATCTGTGGAGCTTTCCAGAGGGCTGACAGGCACTGAGTCCAGCAGCTCCAGTCTACTGAAACTCCAACCAAGGTCTGTGTTTGGGTCTTAGACCCACACCTAGATTATGGAATTTGCAGTGCTCAGACTGGCAATGGACCATTTGGAGCACACTGAAGGCTTGCAGGTCCCTAACCTGAGCTATCCCTGAGTTTTTAAGTAATACAACATCCAATATCCTGAGAAAGCAGGAGGAAAACCCAAGAGAACAAAAAACAGGACTAAATACAGACATCCCCTTTAAAAGTGTGTAGATCCTGGCCCTTATGCAAAGTCCAAAATCAGGAAATAAGACTAGAAGAATAAGAAAACAAAAAAGAATCTGACCATAAAAAACTCTTATGGGGACATAGAGGCTTAGGGCATAAACCCTAAAGAAGAGAATGACCCCAAAAACATCTGCAAAGCCTCAGAGAAAAACAAGCCTGGACTCAATTCAACTAGAGGAAGAAATGAAGAGGGTTTTTAAAAAAAAAATAGTGTTAAAAATTACTTTATAAATGAAGTGAGTACTAGAGGAAAAAATTGGAAAAGTAATGAGAGCTATGAAAGAAAAAACCGGAAAGAGAATTATCAACAATGTGGCACACTAAGGTATAAAACTTCATGTAAACAACAGACTGTTTGAAAGTCATAATAGAGCCCAAAGGGCTATAAATAATTGCATACCCTTTGACC
>CM053585.1:113086169-113115368 GCA_028646515.1 Pseudochirops corinnae | reverse complement strand
AAATATTTTCAGCCACGGCTGAAAAGAAAAAGATTAACCAGAAAAAAAAAAAAAGAAAGTCATAATAGAGCAAATGAAGTTAATGCCTCTAAGCAATAACAAGAAATACTAACACCAAGTCAAACCACAGGTCAGTGAACTTGACTTCACATCCGGGCAAAATTATAGAGCATATCGTTAAAAAGATAACTAATGAACATTAAAAAAAGGAATAGCAAATACCAAGCATGGCTTTTTCAGTGGTCATTCTGGATTAGCCTTATTTTCTTTTGCGAACGTAAGGTTACTACACAAGCAGATCTGAGGGATTTCTGCAGACAAAAGTTAACCTAGGTTTTAGGAAACTGTTTGACAAAGTATCTCATACTGCTCTTGTGGGTGGAAATGAAGAAATGGGGGCCAGACAAAAGAACAATCAGAAGGATCTGCACTGCTTGACTGTCGAAAATCATTTAATGACCCCATGCATGTCATCTTGGAAGAAGGTGGAGCGCTCCAGAACTCCCGTGACATTTAACATTTTAAAAAATACATTATTTGGATAAAGGTGTAAATGACACGTTTATCAAATTTGGATAAAGGTGTAAATGACACGTTTATCAAATCTGCAGCTGACGGAAAGCTGGTAAGCAGAGCTAACAAACTAGCTGATGCCTGTATATCCAAAAAGATTTTGACAGGCTGGAAACCATTAGGCTGAATCTGATAAGAGGAAAATTTGACAGGGATAAACGTCAACACTTGGGTTAAAAAAAGTCAGCTTCATAAGTACGAGGTTGGGGGAGGCACAGTTAGCAGAATGTCTGAAAATAATCTAGGGTTTATATACTGCAAGCACTCTAGGAGGCAGCCCAAAAAAATGTGCAACTCTTAATAATATTCAGAATAGCTAACATTTATATGGGACTGACTATGGGCCAGTCACCGTGCTAAGTGCTTTACAATTATTACCTCATTTGATTCTCATGGCAAAAATACTAGAGTTGGGACTGATTGATTTTTGTGTTGCTTTTGAATCTTTAGAGTCTAGCACAGTGCCTTGCATATACAGCAGGTGCTTAATAAATGCTTGTTAGATTGGAATGGGATATAACTCAGGCTCCATTCAGTGCCCTTTTTAGCACTACAATTTAAGGCTAACACTTATATAGCACTTGAAGGTTTGCCAAGAGCTTTTCATATTGTAGTAATAGTAGCATTTATAGAGACTTTACACACACATACACACACACAATATCTCATTTGATTTATACAACATTTCTGTGAGGGAGGTTCTAGTATTAATCACCATTTTACAGAAGGAAACTGAGGCACTAAGCTAGTGTCTGAGGTAGGTTTTGAACCCTGGTCATGCGGACTCCAAGTCTAGTGCTCTATCTATTACACTCCCTAGCTAACTCCACACTGTTGCTGAAAAATAACAATGGCGCACTATGATAATATGAGCACCTAGGTGGTACAGTAGATAGAGTGCTGGGCCTGGACTCAGGAAGACCTGAGTTCAAACTTGAGCCCAGATACTTAGTAGCTGTGTGACCCTGGACAAGTCACTTAACCTCATTTGCTTCAGTTTTCTTATCTGTGAAATGATCTGGAGAAAGAAATGGTAAACCACTCCACTACCTTTACCAAGAAAACTCCAAATGGGGTTGTGAAGCCACAGACATGACAAAATACAAAAAGCAAACAAAGAACAAAGTAAAAAGTAGTAAAGTACAGACAAAGGGCAGAGATATCAGAAAGAGAAATTCCAGCTTTGGGTGGGGAAGGGGAAGAAGAAAAAATACCAAAGAAGAAATGGCAAGAAGGAAGCTGTAGGGAATAGTGTGAGCAAAGACACTGGCTCAGGAATGGACTAGATAAGCTAGAATACAATGACTAGCCCAGGCTGGCTGGAGAGGGAGACTGGAAACAAACTGAGGGCCTTGAATACCAGCCTGTACAACATGCATTTATCCTGCAGGCAGAGGGGAACCACTGAAGAATTTTGAGCAGGGGAAGGATGGACACAGAATTGACATACATTGTGAAACTCAAGGAGAGACGGGATATAGGGAAGCCACTGGGAAAGCTATTACAATAGTCCAGGCAAGAGATGGTGAGGGTACAAAGAAGAGCAGTAAAACGGGGACAGATGCTATAGACAGAATTAGGATAGACAGGGCTTGGCACCTGACTCGAGGGTCAGAGATGGGATACAGGCAGCTAGGGGGTGAAGGGAGTCATGCAGAGCACTGGTCGTGGAGTCAGGAAGGCCTGAGTTCAAATCTGGCCTCAGACATTTACTAGCTGTGTGACTCTGGGCAAGTCACTTAACTTGTGTTTGCCTCAGGTTCCTCATCTGTGCAATGAAGATAATAATAGAAGCCACCTCCCAGGGTTGTTGTGAGGATCAAATGAGACAATAATTATAAAGTGCTTATCACAGTGCCTGGCACAGAGCGAGCACCATATAAATCCCAGTTATTATAATAATTATTATTATGGGAAGAAACTAAGAGAGTTTAAGCCTACATGAATCAGAGCCCTTTTCCTTTGATTTTTTCCAACATTACAATATACACTAAATCATCACATACCAGTTTATGTTCCCTTGAATAATTTTCTGGGAATTGGAGTTTATTTTAATCTCTCTAATAAGATGGTATTTAGTTGGTTAAAGGTATCAGAGGAGACCTCCGGGAAGGTCCTTGTGCTTTGGGCAAGAGGGAGTTACCCAGTCTCTGCTGGGAGCTGAAAAACCTGGATTCCAGCCCATTCCCTGCCTTCAGACTTGCTCCTAGTCTAGTAATGGGATACTATGCTGAGCCTGCTTACCAGTCCCCAAGTTATGAAATTCAGTGGTGGGGGGGGTAAATGGAGTCACTCCTAGAGGCCCTAGGTCAGGATTCAGAACAAGCCAGTGGGTGAGAGGTGGGGGAAGGAAATGGTCCAAAGAGAGATAGCTGAAAAGGGAGATGCTGGAGCTGCTGGCCCATTTTCTGACCTTGGAGCGGAGGGTATTTTTAGTCACTCAATGTTCCTGCTTAAAATGGTGTTTTAATTGTCCTGGTTGCTGAAAAGGAAAGTGAAAAACTCCAGACCATACAAGCAGTTTCCAGAAATCTTCACTGCTCATGGAAACTATGAGCTTTAGTGCCTACCACTCATACACAGCTCACAGCCCTTTACCTGCCAAATACATACAAGTCGTGGGGGAAGAGGAGGCAGGGAGAGAAAGGGTGATGAGATGATGGTGAATGGAGCCAAGACAAAGCTACAGTGCAGCCAGGCAGGGTTGTTAATCAGCCCAGGGGCTTTGCAGGGTCAGGAGGATGGGGAAAGGGGGAGAGAACCACCCTTGCAGGCACTCAAACAATTTAGACAGAGGGACAGGGAAAAGGAGAAAAGGGAGAGTGCACTAAGGAAGTGGAGAAAGAACCACTGATCCAGGAAATCCCACCCAGAATCCTGGCCACATGAAAAGTCAACAAGCCTCTTAGATGCACAGCACCAAAAGAAGAAGCCAAAGACTGGGGCTGGGGAGAGGGGAGAGCAGTGCCTGGAGAATCCTCTTTTCCTTTAGGCTTTGTTGGCCCACCACTAGGCCCAGGCCACCAGAATGCAGAAGCGCCAACTAGACTTCCCAAGAAAGTCATGGCCCAGAGCTGAAACATCCCAAATGCCTGGAAGGTTCAGCCCAGCCTCCTTCCCTCCACAGAGATCCGAGCATGGTGGGTGTGGCAGCTCTTCCCATTCCCAACATGAGTCACCACGATCTAAGCAATCTCCAAGGTCTTTCCACCAGTGACCAATTTTGTTGACTTCCCTCAGTTGAAAGCCAACAAGTATCTATTAGGTGCCTACTATGCATAGATGGATGGGTATACATAGATGGCAGAAAAATAGTCCTTGTCTTCAAAGAGCTGAATGATCATTTTCAGACATCAAATGAAAAAACAGCCACGACTTAATTAAGTAGTATCTAAGACTAAACTGTCCCTAGAGAGCTTTTTGAAGGAAGAAACTTTATTGATTTTATTTTTTTTGGCCTATGTATCATTCACTCAACAAGCATTTATTATGGGCCTACTATGTGCCAGGTAGGGCAGCTAGGTGGCACAGTGTATGGAGTGCCAGACCTGGAGTCAGGAAGATTCATCATCATGAGTCAAAATCTGGCCTCAGACACTTACTAGCTGTGTGACTCTGGGAAAAGTTACTTAATGTTTCCTCATCTACAAAATGAGCTGGAGAAGGAAAGAAATGGCAAACCACTACAGTTTCTTTACCAAGAAAATCCTAAATGGGGTCACAAAGACTCTGACATGACTGAATAACAACAGTAAAAGGTGTTAGACACAGGGTTAACTACTTCAGATATAAAGAAAATAAAAAGTCCCTGTCCTTAAGGAGCTCACATTCTAAGGGGGGGTCTATGCAAACGACTATATCCAAACAAGATAACAACAGAATCGAATGGAGATCATCACGGGGAGATCAGGTCTGGGAAAGGCTTTTTAAATGGTGAGACTTGAAGGAAGCCAGGTAAGCCAGGAGGCGAGGAGACCAAGAGGGAGAGAATGCCAGGCACGGCTGGAGTGCTGGAGACGGGAATGACAAAGAGGCCGGCATCACTGAGCCTGCAGATCAGGTGGGTGGGAGTAAGGTGTAGGAGACTGGAAAGGGACAAGTTATGAAGTATTTGGGAGCCACTCCAGTTACTGAAGAGGAGGGAGGCATTGTCAGGCCTGTGGATTTTGAAGATAATTTGATAACGGAGTGAAGGAGGGACTGATGGGAGTGGGGAAACACTTGAGGCAGAGACTAACTAGAAAACTGAAAGTGACCTGTATACATTATGCTCTTATATATTACAGGGTTGGGGCTGTAGCCCTAACTCTATGGGATGACTTCTTTCTTGCTGCCAGAAACTATGTCTTTTACATTCTTAAAATACTCACTTGATTTCTGAGCTGCCCTCCTCGTTTGTTATTATCCCATATCTCTCTCTCCCCTTTCTTGGCTAAACTCCTTGAGAAAGACATCACACTTAAGTGCCTCTATTTCCCATCTGCTCACTCTCTTTTAAACCCTCTGCAATCTAGCTTCTAACCTCATCATTCAACTCAAATTGTTCTCTCTAAAGTTACCAATGATCTTTTTTTCACCGAATTATCAAGCATTTTTTTTCTCCCTTTTACCTTCCCTACACCCCCATAGCAGGGGTGGGGAGGGTGGTCACTAGAATTCTTGTAACAATTGAGAACAATGAAGCCAAATAAATTCCACTAATCATCTTTTTTTTTTTTTTTGCTTTTTGGAGGAGCAATTGGGGTTAAGTGACTTGCCCAAGGTCACATGGCTGGTTACGTGTTAAGTGTCTGAGGCCACATTTGAACTCAGGTCCTCCTGACTCCATGGCCGGTGCTCCATTCACTGCGCCACCCAGCCGCCCCAAACAAAAATGATCTCTTAACTGACCAAAATCTTCTTTCTTGATCTGCTGAATCCTCTCCTGAACACTTCCTCCTCTCTCTTGGTTCTTCTCCTACCCATCTGACTGCTTCTTCTCAGTGTCCCTTACTGGATTTCCATCTGGGTCACTATCTGTGGGCGTCCTCCAACTCTCTGTTCTTTGCCCTCTTCTCTTTCTGCTCTTTATTATTTCACTTGGTGATTTCATCAGCTCCCATGGGTTCAACTCTCATTTCTATGCAGGCGATTCACAGATCCATACATCCTAAATCTCTCCTAAGATGCAGCCCCTCATTGCCAATGGCCTCTCAGATGTCTTGAATTAGACGCTGGGGAGGCATTTCAAACTTAATAGTTACTCTTCATACTACCACCCCTAACTTTCCGATTACTTTTGAGGACACCACCATCCACTCAAATTATCCAGCTTCACAACCTCAACTCCTCGATCCCACTCAACCTATGTACCCAATCTATAGTGACATCTTGTTTTTACTTTCACAGCATCTCTCTTATATGTGTATTCTTTATCCCCACAAAGCTGACATTCTCATGGAGGTCCTCATCAGCTCCCTGCCCCCCATCCCCAAACTGCTGCAACAAGGTGACTGGTCGCCTTGACTCAAGTCTCTCCCCACTCCATCCCACCATCTACTTGGCTGGCAACAGGGTCTTCCTAAACTTCACTCTCACCATGCCACTCCCCCAAGCAATAATCTCCAGTACCTCCATCTTACTCCCAGGATCAACTATATAATCCTCTGTTGGCATTTAAAGCCCTTTGTAACTTGTCCCCTTCCTACCTTTCCAGCTTTCTTACATCTCAATGCCCTCCATAAACTCTAGCACCAGCTACAACGGCCTATTTATTGTTCCTCCCACCTAACAGTCTATATACTAACTGCATGAATTTGTCCTGGGTGACCCCATACCTGATAACACTCCCTCCTCACCTCTGTATCTTAGCTTCCTCTAAGATGAAGCTTAAATTCCACATTCTACAGGAGGTCTTTTCAGGTTCCCCACATCACTAGGGCCTTCCTGCTGTATCTATTCTGTATATGTACTAGATTGTACACAATTACCTGCATGTTGTTTCCCCGGTTAGAATGTGAGTTCCTGAGGGAAGAGACAAGAGACTTCTTATAGAAGGTAAGATTTTAGCTGGGACCTGAAGGAAACCATGAACTTAATAAATAAATGCTTGTTGACTTGATTTGGCCAGGGATGCTAGGAGGCAGAGATTAGGAAGGAGAGAATTCCAGGCAGGAGGGACAGCCAGTGAAACTAGATTCTAAACTCTGAATCTGACAGTCATAGAGAGTTGCTATGATCTAATATTTCACTATCCTGTGGTCAGTCTGCTGATAAGCAACTCAATCCTTGGAAAACAAACATACAGCCTGTCCTTGAGCCCATACTTTCCCCCCCACTCTGGGGCCCATGCTTGAAAAGTTTCATCAGTTTGCATAGCTTAGCTATAGCCTTTGAAACCCAGGGGTCACTCTCTTTGCTATTATGAGGCTCAGGAGGAAGATTTTAGTGGAATAACACAATTTGTTGAATGAATGAATAATACACAGAAGTATACTTAGAAAAGTTGAAGCTGCCAGTTAGCTGCTACAGTAAAACAATGCTTGATGGTCTAGAATTTAAATTTGTATGCTCAGAATCCAAGGCCTATCAATGGTCAAAGGGGTCTCTTGACTACTCTTAGGAACAGCATTCTGCTAAAAGCAGACAGCCTGGGGTGGGGGGGCAGGTAGTGTCTGGGGCTCACTGGAACTTGGTTACTTTCTGCCTGACCAGTCCTAAAAAAGGAACCTTCTGGCAACGTAGGCCAGAAAATTTATACAAGATATTTTCTTCAGACATTTTGGCCTTTCTGTATCAGAATCTGTCAGTCTTTAACTCTGCCTAGATATGTATATATGGCCACCTTTCCCTTCATTCTCAGTAATGACTGAAAGTAAGTACAGTATAGGTCATTTCAATTCATAGGTAACCCCACTCCCAAATATCTATTTCAATCCACAGGCTCTAGTTTGGAGAAAATCGGTGGAATTAGGTCAGGACTTGAGACAGAAAGTACTTACAAATAAGGGTTAAACAAAATTCAATTTGTTTCAATTAAACACTACTTATTGAGTGCCTGCCTACTTTATGCAAAAAGCCTGAGAAAGACAGCAGGACTATCTTCAAAGGATAAGCTTAGATAAATCTGGAGAGGTGGATAACTAGGTTGACAATAGGGTGATGAATTTTTTGGCCACAGCAACTAATTTAAATTACCTAATAAGTCATGTAAGTATTAGTGGAAGAAGTACCCTACCAAAGAACTCGGGGACCTTTGAAGAACTGTACAAGGGAAAAAAGTGACTAAATCATTCATACCCTTTGACCCAGAGAGCCCACTGCTCGGCATAATACCCCAAGGAGTTCCAAGACAGAAATCTATACCACAATAGTCAGTTTTTGTGGGACTGAAGAAATAGATGTGAAGTGGAATCCACTGACTGGGAAATAAATTGATGTTTATCAGTACACTGAAACTGCTCTCTACAAAGTTCTTAGCTGGATCCTCCTCCAGCACATGCCCTCTATCCATGTGCCCCTCCTGGGCTGTCTTTTCTTCTCCCTCTACACTACTTCTCTTGGTAATCTCATCAGCTCCTATTGATGACTCTCCAAAGTGTCTGACCTGCCCAAATCTTTCTGCAGATCTCCCATCTCCCATCTCCAACTGCCTTTCATACATTTTGAACTGGATTTCTAGCAGACATCTTAAACTCATTATGTCCAAAACAGAACTCAGTATCTTTCTCCGTGTAAATCCACTCCCATTCCTACTTTCTCTATTACTGTAAGGGGCAATACCATCCTTCCAGTCCCTCAAGCCCATAACCTAGGAGTCACCTGGGATTCCTCACTATCCTTCTTCTCCTATATTCAAGCTATTTCCAAAGCCTGTCAATTTCACCTTTGCACCATCTCTCTTCTCTAACATTGCCACCACTTTGGTACAGGTCCTCATCACCTCACACTTGGACTAGTACAATAGTCTGCTGGTGGGTCTGCCTGCCTCAGCTCTCTCCACTTCAATCTATCCTCCATTCAGCCACTGAAAGTGATTTTCCCAAAGCACAGATCCAACACACTCCCTCTAAACTCCAGTGGCTCCCTATTGCTTCCAGGAGGAAAACACTCTGTTTGGCATTCAAAATCTTTCACTGACCTAGCCCCCTCCCACCTTTCCAGTCTTCTTACACCTTACTCCCCAAAAAGGTACTCTTCTATTCAGTGGCACAGGCCTCCTGGCTGTTCCACAAACAAGACACTCCATTCTCGGGCTGTACCAAATGCCTGGAACACTCACCCTCCTCCATTCTAACTACTGACCTCCCGAGATTCCTTTAAAGACCAACTAAAATCGCACCTTCTACAGGAAGCCTTCCTCAGCCTTTCTTAATCACAGCGCCCTCCCTCTTTAATTATTTCCTGTTTTGCCTCTATATAGCTTACTTTGTATATATTTGTTTGCACACTGTCTCGCCTATTAATCATATTAGAAACTCCATCAAGGCAAAGACTGTCTTTGGCCTTCATTTGTAGCCCCAGGGCCTAGCACAGAGCCTGTCCCATAGTGGGTGTTTAATAAATGTTTATTAAATGAATGAATATGAAAGCGATCAAATAGTGATGCAAAAATAACAAATATGAGAAATTCAGAGAAACATGGGACCGACGTAGAGAACCTACAAAATACATATGCTGAAGAAAAAATATGAATAATACTGCATTCTGACTTCCGTGACCCATCTGCCAAAAACATGCTTTTTATTTGTCATTAATCTATATACATTTCAAAAGAAAATAAAAAGGAAATTTTTAATATGCTTCCATAATGACAGCAGTAATGCAAATAGAAAGGATTAAAAAAAAAACAAAGCTGCATGTTATATAGCAATAATGGCCAATCCTGGACTGGGAGAAGAAACAGGAAAACATACTACCTATCATTCTTTGGCTGGAGAGGTGGGAGACAATGGGTTCCACAATTATCAAATACAATATCACAACGCAACTTAGTTGGTTTTATTTAACTGGTTTTTTTGTTTTGTTTTGGTTTTTGGTCTTTGATCCTAAAGAAAGTTCACTGGGGGCAGAGGGAAGGAAAGCCAAGGGGGAGGGATCTATCTGGAAATGACTGTTTTGTTTAAACAAAAAGGATCAATAAAACTTTATAGAAATGTGCAATTCATTATGCCAAGCCTGAGATACTGTGGTCAATAAGGTTCTCCCTTTGCACAAAGGACCAATGAAGTATCAGCACCTGTGTGTGACTGTGGGGTGGGAGTACTACTGACTATACACCTGACCAGGTGAAAAGGAACAGTCCGAGGGAAGAGATACAGAACTAAGGAAAGGTCACTGGAGGATCAGAAGAAATGATAGATCAGTAAAGTGAAGATAGGTGAGGAAAAACCACTATAGAGCAGTGGGGAAGAAGCCAGTTTTGTAACTGTGAAAGAACTAAATCAGTGCTAATCCCCTGTACCTTCAATGTACTAGCCACTGGGCAAGGGTGGGGAGGGAGAGATGCTGGATTCTGACAGTGGTCCCTGCAGCTGGAGCCAAGGACTCATTTTATCTCTTTTCCCTGGCACTCTTTTTTCTAGGCCTACTAACAAAATTCCACAGCTCTTTCCAACTCTTTTCTCCAAGTTTCCCACCCTCCCTAAGGGGAAGGTGCTGAGAGCAGTGACTTGCCACAACAAGGGAAAGGATAATGTCAAGGACAGGATGTCCTTGGTGGCCAGATCCCAGGATGATGGAAGGCACACCTGGACTTTGGCCAATTCAAATCGAACAGAAACATGTGACTTGTCCCTGAGGCCAGAACTAGAGGGGCATTGCCAAGATGATAATGGTAGACTACTATTATAGACAGGAAGAGGAAGTGTGTGTGTATGTGTGTGTGTGTGTGTGTGTGTGCGTAAGAGAGAGATAACAAGCATTTATTAAGTGCCTAGTGTGTGCCAAGCACTGTATGAATATTATCTCATTTGATGCAGTGAGGAAAACGCTGCATATGGAGTCAGATGATGTGGGTCTGAATCCCAGCTCCACTGCTTACTTCCTCCATGATTCTGGGGAAGTCAGTTAACTTGAGACCCTGGTTTCCTCAGCTGTAAAACAAAAGGCTTGGACTTAGATGACCTCTCGGGCCCCTATGACTCTCAGCTGCTTCTTTCTGGACCTCAGTTTCCCCCTTTATAAATGCAAAGGTAAAGCTAGATGACTATGTGTCATCCATGGATCACAAGGAATGCAGTGATGGGGCAGAGGGCAGGGCTATATCTGAAGGCTGACAACAAGCAGTAGTCATAAAGAACTCAGAGATCACAGGTCAAAGCAAGAAAGGACAGGCAGGATCACAGAATGCCAGGGCACAACAGAAGAACAGTTTACCAACTAAGCGCTGTTAGAAGGCCATGAAAAATACTGAGAAATAATCATCAATTAGATTAAATAATAATCTAAACAACTCTGAGGTATCATCTTGAACCTAGCAAACTACAGATAAAAAGGAATGAGACTACTCAATTTTGGAAGGGTTATAGAAAAAACAGACACCCTAACAGCACTGTTAGTGGAGATAAAAATTAGTCCAGCTGTTCTGAAAAGGGAAAGTATGCAAAATATGTAAGTATGCAAAGAAGAAGGGGCAGTTAGGTGGTATGGTGGATAGACTGCCAGGGGCATGGAGTCCAGAAGACCTGAGTTCAAGTGTGACCTCAGACACTTATTAGCTATGTGACCCTGGGCAAGCCACTTAACCCTGTTGGTCTCAGTTTTCTCATCTGTAAAATGATCTGGAGAAGGAAATGGCAAACCACTCCAAGTTCTTTGCTAAGAAAATCCCAAATGGGGGGGGAGGGGCAGGGGCAGAGCCAAGATGGCAGAGTAAAAACAGGACCTCCGCAGAGCTCCAGCTCCCACCACCTTCAATACATGTAAAAAAAAAAAAGAAACTAAACAAATTTGAGAGCTACAGAACCCACAAGGTGACAGAGAGAAACAAATCTCCCACTGAAGGCAGCCCATCAGGCTGACAAGAAGGGACTATTGCACCAGGCTGGGAGTTAAGCCCAGTCCCACATGAGCCGGTTCCAGCCCCAGGGTTGCCCCAACCAGCAGTGGCCTGAGCAGACTTCAGGAGAATGAATCACCAGCAGCTGTGGCGGTTTCCAGACTTCTCAACCCATAAACTCCAAAAACAAAAGTAAAAGGTCAGTGTGGAACTCTGTGGGAACCAGGGTAAGGGGGAAAAGGATAGAAGAGCAGAAGAGCATGGTCCAGCCCCTTGCCCTGGGGTGAGAAGTAGACGTGGCACAGAGGCTACATGGCTGGTTCCAGAGCTCCTGGCTCTGCTTGGATCTGGATTGCAGTCTTGGGTGGCGGTCCTGGAGTGTACGTTGTGGGAGCTGCTGAGAGGGCACCCTCCTACTGACTTTGGCAGCTGCAAAAACAGTAGTGATTTGGGACATAGCTCTCTGCAATCTGGAAGCAGAGTTCTACTGTGGCAAAGAGCTCAAAAGTCAAGCAACTGGCTGGCAATATGAGCAAGCAGAGGAAGCACAAACAGACCATAGAATCCTTTTTTGGGGACAAAAAGAATCAAAGCATGGAATGGGAGGAAAACAATGAAGTCAGAATTCCTGCATCAAAAGCTTCCAAGAAAAATATGAATTAGTTACAGGTCATGGAGGAGCTCAAGAAGGATTTTGAAAATCAAGTAAGAGAAGTGGAGGAAAAATTGAGAAGAGAAATGAGAATGAGGCATCATGAAAAGTGAGTTAACAGCCCCGAAGGAGACCCCCAAAAATACTGAAGAAAATAACACCTTAAAAAATAAACTAATCCAAATGGCAAAAGAGGCCCAAAAAACCAATGAGGAGAAGAATGCCTTAAAAAGCTGAATTTGCCAGATGAAAAAGGAATTTCAAAAATTCATTGAAGAGAATTAATTCCTTGAAAATTAGATTGGTGCAAATGGAAGCTAATAACTTTGAGAAATCAAGATACTATAAAACAAATCCAAAAAAATGAAAAAATAGAAGGCAATGTGAAATATCTCACTGGAAAAGCCACTGACTTGGAAAATAGATTCAGGAGAGATAATTTTAAAATTATTGGACTACCTGAAAGCCAGGATCAAAAAAACAGCCTAGACACCATCTTTCAGGAAATTATCAAGCAAAATTGCCCTGATATTCTAGAACCAGAGGGAAAAATAGAAATTGAAAGAATTCACTGACTGCCTCTTGAAAAAGATCCCAAAAAGAAAACTTCTAGGAATATTATAGCCAAATTCCAAAGCTCCTAGGTCAAAAAGAAAATACTGCAAGCAGTCAGGAAGAAACAATTTGAATATTGTGCAAACACAATCAGGAAACACAGACCTAGCAGCTTCTACATTAAGGGAACAAAAGGCTTAGAATATGATATTCCAGAGGTCAAAGGAGCTAGGATAAAAACCAAGAATCACCTACTCAGCAAAACTGAGTATAAGGCTTCAGGGGAAAATATGGTCATTCAATGAGATGGAGGACTTTCAAGCATTCTTAATGAAAAAACCAGAGCTGAACAGAAAATCTGACTTTCAAATACAAGAAGCAAGAGAAGCATGAGAAGGTAAACAGGAAAAAGAAATCATAAGGAACTTAATAAAGTTGAACTATTTACATTCTTACATGGAAAAACGATAATTGTTAACTCATAAGACTTTTCTCAGTATGAGGATAGTTGAAGGGAATATATATGTATATATATGTATACATACATATATATATGTATGTATAAGAGGGTGTATGTGTGTATAAATATATATATGTAAGGGTGTGCACATGTATGTACATGTATACACAGACAGAGGGCACAGGATGAATTGAATATGAAGGGGTGATATCTAAAAAAATAAAATTAAGAGGTGAGAAAGGAATATATTGGGAAGAGAAAGGGAGAGATAGGTTAGGGTAAATTATCTCATATAAAAGAGGCAAGAGAAAACTGTTACAATGGAGGGAAGAGCAGGAAGGTGAAAGGGAATGGGTCAACCTTACTCTCACTGAATTTGGCTTAAGGAGGGAATAATATACACACTCAATTGGGTATCTTGCCCTACAGGAAAATAGGGGGAAAGAGGATAAGAGAGGGGGATGATAGAAGGGAGGGCGGATTGGAGGAAGTCAGATGCAAACACTTTTGAAAAGGGACAGGGTCAAAGGAGAAAACAGAATAAGTAGGGGGTGGAATAAGATGGAGGTAATTATAGTTAGTCTTTCACAATATAACTACTATGGAAATATTTTGCGTAACTACACATGTACAACCTATAGTGAATTGCTTATCTTCCCAGTGAGGGTGGGTGAGGAGGGAAGCAAGGAAAAAAATCTGGAACTCAAAGTTTTAAAAACAAATGTTTAAAAAAAACTGCTTTTTACACACAACCAGGAAATAAGTTATACAGGCACTGGGATATACAAATCCATCTTGCCCTACCAGAAAGTTGGGGAGGGGATGAAGGAGGACAGAAGAGAGAACAGATTGGGGGAAGGGGTATCCAGTAGGCTCGCTATTTTGGGGTGGGATGAGGGGAAAGATGGAGAGAAAAATTTGTAACCCAAAATCTTGTGGAAATGAATGTTGAAAACTAAAAATTAATTGGAAAATCCCAAATGGAGTCACGAAGAATTGGACACAGCTGAAATGACTGAATAAATGCAAAGAAAAGAACTAAAGTATTCATGTCCTTTGGCCCAGAGATCCCACTGCTAGGTATATGCCTCCAAAAGGTCAAAGAGGAAGCCTCACCTAAGATGCCAGAATGTTTACATCAGCACTTTGTGTAGTAGCCAAACAAACATCCATCAATTGAGGGCATGACTAACCAAACTGTGATTCAGGGAGGTAATGGAATAGAAAAAATCAGCTCTATGAAGACAGAGAAGCATGGGAAGGCTTAGAAGAACGAACTTTAAGCAAAGTTAAGTAAAAAAGAACCAGGAAAGTAACATACAAAATGTAGACAGAAGAAAACCTAACTAAATAGCTAGATAAATGCTGCTTAATTATGATGAATCAAGCCTGACCCAGAAGAAGAGAGAAAATGTCCCTCCCTTTCTTTTCTAGGGGGAGGCTAAGGAGGAAGCATTGAACCCTGTCAGAGTCAGTTCATATGTTGCTGAATTATTTTCTGTTAATCCTCTCTTTTTATTACAAGAGATAAATCTCTAGGGAGGAGAATGATAAATTTGGAAAAGGAAGGTGATATAACAACAAAATCTACTGACAAAACTGGTGCTCTGTGTGTGTGTGTGTGTGTGTGTGTGTGTGTGTGTGTGTGTCTTAGCTGACCAAAAAGCATCCTATTCCCTGAAGCCAGTAAGTCACAACTACGCTCTTACCAGAAGATAACAGAAACGGAAATTGGGAGAGTCAAACTATATACTGCCCGTGATAGGTTTTCAATGAGTATCCATCGCTTCTACTCCAGTTTGGAGCAGAACCCAGTCCTAGGCATGCATGGCTAGCTCTCACGTCTACAAGTGAGACACGTGACCGAACTTAAGAGGAAAGGAGAAAAGAGAGGAAGGGGGTCAGTGAGCACTAACCAACAAGCATTTCTTAGGTGAAGACAAAAGTGAAAACAGTCCCTCCTTCCTTCAAGAAATTTACTTTCCCTGCACAGGAAAGGGGGCGGGAGGGGGACCCTAACTGAAGGTTTAGAGGGAGGTATAACGTGAACTCTCTTATGAGGCAGCAACAGGCAAAATTTCATTGGGATGGCAAGGCCCTTCTCTGTCAAAGCACTTTCAAGTACTGACATGTGAGAGGCAGGGGAAGTGAGCCCTCTCCTTCCCAGAGCTCCATCAATGTAAAGGGAAAAAGTAAAGAGATCTGGAGTTCGAGGAGAGAGACCTAAGAAATCTCTGTTCCTAATTACCTGTGTCAACTTTGGCAAATCCTTTAAGGACCCTGGGGCTCAGTCTCTTCATATGTAAAATGACATAACTTCCTTTCAGTGTCTAAATCTTAAATGAGGCAACATCTTATTTAGACTTCAAAATGGCCCCAGGACAGGCGGGCTCACGTCAATGTTTAGAAAGCAAGTCTCCAATTAAATCAATACCTCCCAGGGTTGCTTCAAGGCTCAGATGAGATAATAACTGTCAAATGCTTAGCATAGTGCCTGGCATGTAGTCAATGGTACATATACGTTAGCTACTACAACAATAATAACAAATTATTACTCATATCATCATTACCCTATATTGATTATGCTCCAATAATATGCATCACATCATTTTAATTAATTAATTATTTGATAATTATATTAGTATTATTTATAATTTAAATCAATAGACTATAATGTTAACATGGTATTTAATAATTAATCAAAAATTTAATATTAATTAATGATTTAAATATATTTATTTTATAATATATCCCTGATTGTCCATTAATTGTAATATAGTTCACGTTTATTGTCATAATCACAATTCATATTTATTATTATTATTAAACACAAACTAGGCATTGTACTAAGTGCTAGAGATACAAAAGAAAGGCAAAGACAATCCCAGCCCTCCAGGAGCTCACAGTCTTATGGGGGAAACAACGTGCCTATAGCAACTTTCAAACAGGACAAATACAGTCCAAATTGGAGATAAGCACAGAAAGTAGGCACCAGCAGTAAGGGGGATCAGGAAAGGCTTCTGGTAGACTGAGATTGGGATGTTAATTGGGACCTGAAGGACACCAGACAGTGGAGAGAAGGGAAAGAACTCCAGGGATGGGAGATAGCCAGTGAGAAGACTGAGTTGGAAGACGGTGTTGGGCAACATCAAAGGGGGCAGTGTAGCTGGACTTAAGGATGTGCAGGGAGGAAGAATGCAAAGGTACAGTTTATGAAGGGCTTTAAAAGACACACAGAACATTTTATACTTGATCCTGGGGGTAATAGGGAGCCACTGTAGTTTATGGAGTAAGGTGAGAGATGTGGCAAGATCGATGTTTTGGGAAGATCACTTTGCCAAAGGAAGAGCATGGATTCACAGTGTGTTCATCTACATCAGTGGTTCTCAACCTTCCTAATGCCGCAACCCTTTAATATTTGTATGTGGGTGTATCTGCATGTGGGAGGACCCACCTGAAGATGGTGTCTCGGTTCCTAAGACCATCAGAAATATGTGTTTTCCCTCTTAGGCCACCCCTGTAACCCCTGTGAAAGGGTCATTCGACCCCCAAAGGGGATGCGACCCACAGGTTGAAAACCGCTGATCTACATTATCAAGCATCTCATTAAACCACTGAATGTTAGAACCAGAAGGTCTTTGAGCTCACTTACTCCAACTTCACTCTGAGTAGGTAAAACGTCTAAAAGGGCCAGGGTCTCCCACTGCAATCTGGCTCATCTCTAGTCATCCTGATGAATAATATCTAGTCACTGAACCCAGATGGCTCTGGAAGAGAAAGTGAGGTTGGTGACCTTGCATGGCTCTCCCTCACTCAAACCAAAGCCAACTGCAAGTCACATCATCGTTTCCCTGATGTCATGGTCCTCCGAAAATGAAAGACAAACTATAACAATGATAAAAGTATAGAGAGAAGAGCTTGCCTAAATTCACAGAGCTCATTAATGCCAGAGCCAGGACCCAAGCACTGGATTTGTACTCCTCGGCCAATAAACAATATATGATTCAACACAGAATAAAAATATTGTGGATTCAAATTCAATTCAATAAACTAGTTGTTCTTCGTGTCTACAGAACTAATTCTAAGGTTCCCTTTGCCTCCCTTCTGGCCTCAAGAATTCTGAAGCCAAGTGGGACAGGAATGTTGTTTTAAATAAATGTAGTTGGTTTAGAAAGGAAGAGAAGGATTCTGTAAATCTCAATGGTGCTCAGTCATCAAATATTATTGACAGAGAGCCATTCTTGGAATCAGTCTTCAACCATATCCTCAAAGACCTCAATCTAGAGCACAGTAGCCAAGAAAAACATTTATGCAGTCTGATGTACGGATTAACATGGTAATTACACCTCTGAGCTAGGGATAGAGCTGAGAAGAGTTAATATAAGAAGTCTTCCTGGAAGACCTAAAGGAGGTAGGCTTGGTTTTAAGGTGGAGAGGGAGGCAACTGGGTTGAAAAGACACACAAGGCCGTTCCTGTGATTCTAAGAGGTTTGAGAGGAGTGCATGGTTGACAGATCTAGTCCGGGTGGTATAAAGTTATGGTAGCATACAAGTTAGTGGAAAGAAATAGGGAGTCACCAGTTTAGTGTCCATTATGTGCCAGGCATTATCCTAATCACTGGGGATACAAAGAAAGGCAAAAAAACCCCCAAAAAACCCAAGTCCTACTCTCAAGGAACTCATGATCTAACAGGAGAGACAGCATGCAAGCAAGTACGTATAAGTAAGACATATACTGGGAAAACTGGAGATAGCCAACAGAGGGAAGGCACTAGTACACATTACGGGGGATGTTGCTGTTCAGTAGTGTCTGACTCTTGGTAACCCCATTTGGGGTTTTCTTGGCAAAGATACTAGAGTGGTTTGCCATTTCCTTCTCCAGGAAACTGAGGCAAACAGTTTGGCCAGGGTCACATAGCTAGTAAATGTCTGGGGCCAGATGTGAACTCAGAAAGATGAGTCTTCCTGACTCCAGGCCCAGCACTCTAGCCACTGTACCACCTAGCTGCCCTAAGAGGGAATGGGGAAAGGCTTCCAGTGGGTGGTGGGAGTTTAGTGGGAAGCCAGGGAGGCCAGGAGAGGGAGATGAAGAGGGACAATTCCAGGCATGGAGGGAAAGCCTGTGAAAATACCCAGGGCCAGGAGATTGAGTGTGGTGTGGGAAGAATAACCCAGAAGGTTATTCCTAAATCACCAGAAGGTTAGGGTGAATAGGTCATACAAAGTGTTGAGGTGCTTAAGGGGGCTCAAGATCCCAAAATACCAACGTGCCAGGTCTTGCCGAATGAATTCAACTCATGTCTTCTTTCAGCCAAAGTAAAACAAAATTTATTAGAGTTTCACCATAATGGACTCTTAGACTCTTAAGGAGCCCAAGTATTTGTGAGTTTGTATTGAACAAGTGGGCCAGAACAATCCAACACAAACTAAGTCTGCTCTAGATTGAATCTCAGCATCTTCATGGAGGCAAGATGGAGCATTACAAAAAGATTTGTGGGAGGGATCAAGAGGATGGGTTTGGGGAGGGTCTTGAGGAGGAGTCTAAGGAAGATCTTGATCAGGACTGAGGTCACACTTGAAGAATGGGATTAAGGGTGGGAGAAAGCTGAAGGCTACCTGGAGATGAGAGACTATTGAAGCATCTGATCTTGGGGGTCAGCTCACATGCAGATGCCTTGGAGAAGCAGTTTTGGCATAGATTTGTGTCAAAGAAGCCTAGACGCTTTGAAACCTGCTCTCATTCGCATCATCTTCGTCTATGCCTTTAAAATGTTAACTGACTTCCAAGGACCTGTTGGATTTCCAAAGACTTCTGGTGCCTAGAATTCTCAAAACTTCATTTAATTAAAAAAGACAAGCCTTTCCTGTTTCCGTTCCAAGGTATAGCACATTCAAGACAATGATTTACAAAACCTAGATGTCTGAAGGACTGCTCTGGCCTTTGCATCCTCTTTGTTAATGCCTTTAAAAATGTTAATTGACTTCCCAAAGACCTGCTGAATCCCCAGACTCTAGGAGCCTGGAAAACAGAAATTTTGATTTTATCCGAGTATTACTTCCAGGATGTAGCAGACTATTGTAAGGATAAAACTGTGGTAATATCTCAGGATGTGAAAAACTAAGTCTATTGATGAGAATACTTGAATCTTTGTCCTTTGGATCTTTAAAAACCTTGTTCAAATCATCATTAAACAGAGTTCATGGTTCTTCCTTGAACTACCCACATTGTCTGGCTACTTTTCTCTTTCTCTCACGTCTCCACTGACACCTGAGGCTGGTACTCGGGCGGAGCCCGACAGACTATAGAGGGGTAGGCTAGTTTTTGGGGAACAGATTTGGGTATAGATATTTCGATAGGATCAAGGGTGGGAAATAGCTGGATAATGGAGGGCTAGGCTAAGAGTAACAGAGATTTGTGCCTAGTGATAACGAAAGGCTTATGGTTTCAGGCAAATGCCTCATCAAATGGGAAGATTCAAGGGGGTTCCTGGAACTTAAACCCTATAAAAAGCATTTGGATATCTGATGATTCATTATGTCTACCTCCAAGTGTTTAAAGTTCTGGTTAAGGCAGCTAGGCTGCTCAGTAGACAGATGGCTGGACTTAGGAGTCAAGAAACTCTGGGTTCAAATTAGACCTTGGACACTTAACTAGCTATATGACCTTGGGCAAGTCACTTAACAGTTAATTGCCTCAGCTTCCTCATCTGTAAAAAATGGGAATAATAGCATCTACCTACTTTCCAGGGTGGGTGTGAGGATCAAAAGAGAAAATCTTTGTAAACCTTTAAGTGCTTTAACAAACCCTAACTATTATTAGATATTATTATGTGGAAGAGGATTTAAACTACAGGGAATCCCAGAATCTCTGCTCTGAAAGGGACCTCATCCAGTCCATCCTGAACTAGACCAAGAATTCCCTCTGCAGCAAGCAGGTACCCAGCCTCCTTCCACTAGAAGACCTCCCATGATGGGGAACTCATCCCCTCAGGCAGCCGGTCCCCACTAGTAGACAGACTCAAGAACCACTAAAGTAGTTACAAACTTCCAGGCTCTAAGATGGACACTAAAGGAGGTATGGAGAAGAGGACCACAATGGGCAGCCTCCTCATAGCCTATATAACCTGAGAATGCACATAAAACATTTTGTCCCACTTGGCTCCCAGAGTGCAAAACAATAGATGGGGTAAGTATAATAGGCAGATCTCAGCTCCAAAAACAGAAACTTTCCAGATGGAGTAGATTATTCCATAAACTGAATGGGCAGAGGCTGCCTCTGGGGAGGGAGTGTGGATCAGGATGGACCTCTACTTATCAGCAGTGGTGGAAGGAGATCTATCAGCCCTCAGAGGTTCCCTCTTCATTTCTGAGATTCTTTGCGTGCCTTTGTATTGTCTCCGAGCTCAAAATCTTTTCAGCTCTAATACCTGAGGTTATCCTCAGAACCTTCCGGAGATACTTAAAAAAAACGCACCAGAAAAACTCAACAATGACTTTGAACACAAAGCCCACAACTAAAGAAAAAAGGCCGGCATCTCACCCAGCAAAGCTTTATCCTTATTCAGATTCTGTTGCTTTTATCAGGCAGCCTTTTAAGCAGAATTTAGCTACCCAAATGGCCCCCTTCCAAGGAAAAAAGGCATTTTCCTTCCATAAAAAAAAAAAGACTAAGATTGGATTTTTTTGGTATAAATAAATCCGTTTTGAGCAAAGTCAGAACAGCATTAACCATTTTCTCCAGTGCCATTTGCTCCCTGATAAACTGACTGAAGATTCAGGCCCCCAAAGATCTGGAGACCAAACTTTGGAGTACAGACATAGATACAGACATAGAAAACCTGGAAGCTGTCTCTGATCACTACCACATCAGCTCTCAAGGCAAAGACAGCATTTCTCTATGTATAACCATCAATAATCAGGACCCAGCAGACCATTATTAGTCTGGGCTCCTACCTTACTTTTCTTGCTGTACCACTTAACAAATCTCCTACACAATCTTTCTGCTCTATATCAAATGGATTAACTCACCATTCCCTGAACATATGTTCAATTCAATTCATGAAGTGTTTATTAAATATCTATTATGTTCTAGACCCTAGGTGAGATGCAGAGAATACTAGGACAAGAACCTGACGTGGATTTAGGCTCAGGGAACCCCCTTGAATCTTCCTACTTGATGAGGCATTTGCATGAGGCCATAAGCCTTTCATAATCACTAGGCCCAAATCTCCTTTACTCTAAGACTACCTCTCCCATTATCCAGCTGCTTCCCACCCTTGATCCCATCAAAATATCTATTACCAAACTTGTTACCTTTAAACTAGCCTAGCTCTCCATGACCTATCAGGTAGCTTCAACTATTTCCCACCCTTAATCTCTTTCCTGGAGTCTGACCTCAAGATCCTTCTTAGACTCCTCAAGACCCTCCCCAAACTCCTCCTCTAGACCATCCCTAAATCCTCCCACAATCTTTTTGTATATAAAATCCATCTTGCCTCCATAAAGGGGCTGAGATTAATCTAGAGCAGACTCACTCTGTATCAGGTTGTTCTGGCCTGCTTGTCAATACAAGCTCACAAATACTTAGGCTCCTTAAGAGTCTACCCATTATGGCAAATCTTCAATAAACTTTGCTTTACTTTGGCTGAGAGAAGGCTTGAGTTGAATTCATTTGGCAGGACCTGGTGTGTTGGTATTTTGGGGTCTTGAGCACCCCTAAGCCCCCAAACCTCAACAAACCCATGCTCCAAAGTGTCCATTCTATTAGAATACCTTTTACTACATCTCACCTTGCCCTTTGCTCATAACAGTCCCTCCAATCTAAATCCTCCCCATCCACCAAAAGTCCTGGGCTTATATTCTACCTTCACCATAAAGGCACCTAAGCTGACCCTTGATCCTTCCAGAAGCGAGAGGTATGAGATAAAGAAAGGCATGGTAGAAGTTCAGGGGAACACAGCAATGAATCTACTCCTAACCAACCTCCTACAATGAGGAAAACAGGGGAATGAATGTGCTCTCATCTATTTCTGCACAGTTCCTTCATCAGAAGGTATAAGAGATCTATGGCAGATTTAAAGGTCTTAAAACCAGAGCATGAGAACATTCTACTTCTGAGTCTTTTCTCAACATCCCTCACCCACCCCTCTCTGAGTGTCCACATTCTACTCATCCTTTCTGGCTAAGCTCAAGGCCTAATTCCCCTAGAAATCTTCCCTGAAGGTCCAACCCACTCTAACCACTCAATCACTCAGGCACTTAACCACTGCTTGGATCACTCATTTGGCACTTGACCTGTACTGCCCTCATAATGCTCAACCCTAGTTTTTCAGCTTTTACTCTATATGAGAGATATGTGCACCTCAGTCTGATGTGAGAGTGACCATGGGCCCACAAAGCCAACAAAACACAAGCTCAGGCAGGCCCTACCACATTGAAAAGGATTTCAGAACAGACCAGGTGCCTATACTCCAAAAAGATCAAAGAAAGGAAAAGAACCTGTAGACACAAAACTACTTAAAGTAGCTTTTTAGTTGGCAAAGAACTGGCAACTAAAGAGATACCCATCAAATGGAGAATGGCTGAACAAATGAAGGCGTATGAATAGAATGGAATATTATTGTGCTGTAAGAAATGACACAAAGGATGACTTCAGAGAAGCCTGGGAAGACTTTTATGAACTAATGAAGAATGAAGTGAGTGGCTCCAGGAGAATAATCGACAGAATAACTTCAGAAAACTTAAGAACGCAGATCAGTCTGGAGACAATCATCCTCAGGCTGGCCACAGCATGATGAATTTTTCAGGCACCAGTGTGTAGCAAAAAAGCAGTGGGTTTGGGGCAAGGAAGACTTGTGTTCAAATCCTACCTCCAACCCTTTCTTGCTGAGTAAACATGAGCAAACTGCTTCCCCTCTCAGTTTGTTTCCTCCTCTGTAAAATGGGAATAATAAAACCTGTAGTAACTAACTTACAGAGTAGTCATGAAATACTTACGTGATAATGTCTTTACATTTACTTTGCAAACCAAATGCCAGTTGTGATTATTAATGTCAAGCAAAGTGCCTGGCACTTAATAAATCTTTACTGAATATTGTCTACTAATGCACAAAGGTTCTGAGACCTGCCCTGGTGGAGGGAGCACCCAGATTGAAGAAGCCACAGATTCCAGAAGTACTAAAATATAGATGCATGCTTCACATCTCCCTCCTCTCCTTTCCTAGCCCTGTTCTCTCCCCCACTCCCGGCAAAAGATTGTAAATTTCTTCTCCCACAGCCTATCACAAGAGCACACAGAAGCTTTTCCATACTGAATGAATGAACAAATAAACATAAGCTGTTAAGGTGATGGTTAGGATCTGGTGCCTCTAGGTACCAAATGATCAAAACGACCTCCCTCTTGAAGACATACCTGAGGGAGCTTCCCTCTCCAGTCCTGCTGATGTTCTCTGACTGGAGTTGCTGGCCTGGTCTCTCCCACACAGATATGCACTCCTGCCCCACGTTTTAGCTGCCCTCCAGAGTCAGCTTTATCTTGTTTCCTCTGTTTACCTTGCCACACTGTTGGGAACTGGGAAAGGGGACTAAAGCTTGCTGGGCTAAGTAGGAAGGGATCTCCTTTTGGAGGAAGAAGAAAAAAATCTCCACCAGTGAGGTTCTGTACCTTTTGTCCCCATCACCTTTGACTAAAGGAAGGGGCTGGGGATCTCTTTTCCTCTTCCCTTCCCATAAGAGAAGCTCTTAACCCAAGTCTCTCACTGCAAAAACCAGTCATTCAGCACAGTTTAGGAGAAGCTTTACTTCTATGGGCAAAAACATTAGACAAAGAAACTGATCACACAACTGGGAGTCAGAATACTGGGTCCTAGTTACTAATTGCCATGTGATTCCACACTGTCTCTCCTTTCTTGACTCAAAAGAAATGTTCCCCAAAGCCTAACGCCATGCCTTATTTCTAGTGGGTGCTCTGATTTCGAATGATCATCAATAAAAAAATTTATCCCTTTGAAGACCCTTAGGTATGTAACAAACTAGTCAATTCAATCTATGTTGATAAAGTAGCTTTCCCTTATGCTAGACACCAAGATCATCTCACTGTAACTCTCTCATTTTGTTCAAATGAAGAGAAACTGAAGACCAAAGAGGTATCAGGGAATATGGGATTGTAGTTAGAGCTGAAAAGGACTTCAGAGGTCATCTAGTCCAATCTAGGAATTTTACAGAGGGGGAAACTGAAGCCCAGGACAGTTACAAGACCATACAGATAGCAAAGCGGACCAATTAGGATTCTAATCCACATTCCCTTACTCCAGCTCTACTTAGAACTCTTTCCACTGCAGACCACGCTGGCTAAAGGCAAAATTAGAACCCAGCTCTCTTGCCTTCCAATGACTAGGAATGTGTTCACTTCCCTAACAGCCCAGGAAGAAACAAAGAGTACTTGTTTGAGGGTAAAAAAAAATTACTCCTCATAATGAGGGCTTGCTACCTATAATCTGTATTCTACACAGCAGAGGCAGACTAGAGCTAGTCTTGTAATTCTGCAGCCCCTTCCCCCACCCTCACCCGCAAGGCCAGAGAAGAGTGCTCACAGTCCCATCCCAAACCACCCACCCAGAGTTATCTAAGTCACCTAGGCAACTCTATCAGCTGGCAACTCTGCTTGCTCAGGACCTATCACCTCATTGGCAAGGTCCTCCTAGGACCTGAGCCCAATAACTCTGGGAGGAAGAGAAATTTTCCTTAATATAATTCATCAACAAATTTTTATTAAGTCCCTACTAAGTTCAAGGCCAAGTGCCAAGTCCTGGGGTTACAAAGATGGAAAATGTCAGTCCCAGTGCTCATCCAACAAACATATATTAATTTCGTATTTACTGTGCCAACTATCTGCTAGGCTTAAAGATTTAAAAAGTGTAATGAGTTTACATTCTATTGCAAATCCGAAGAACCCAAAGCTTGGGGGGAAGGAACACAGCACGTCCTCTCTTTGACAGAATACAAGGTAGAGTGTAATGTGGGCCAAGGAGAGCTCCAAAAAGCTTTAAAGAACATTTTCATGGGGGAGGGGGGAGAGTTTGGGAGGAGGTGACTGGGGAGAAGAGGAAACCAGGGAAGGCCACGTAGGAGGCAGCCCCTGGACTGATGCTTGAAAGAAGGATTCTGAAAGGCAGAGCTATTCCAGACATGGGAAGCCTGGCCTTCATGGAAGCCTGTTCCCTGATCTCCACTGCACAGCTAAGAGTTCAAAACGCTAGGGGACACAGGAACAGAGTAGACGCTTAACAAACGGTTACTAAATGAAATTGTACCCCCGTAGGCTACCTAAGGTCTGCCTTCTGAGCCCCTGCACCTACCTCCCGAGGACCTCAGGGGAAAGGTTTGGGGGCATCAGCATTCTCACATGGCCGGGAGGTGGCCCAGGCACAAAGGAGGCAGGAGGCAGGGGCAGCGGCGGTGGTGGTAGCGGCGGCGGCGGCGGCGGCAGCAGCAGCAGCAAGGTTGGAAACCAGAGCCCTCAGGGAGAGAACTTCCTACCACGGACCGAGACGTGTCCGTGTCTCCCGCCTCTCCTGTCCTCTGTGCCCACGGGGACCATCCAGTCCCCCCTGCGGCATTCATTAGGGTCCACTGACAACCTGGGTACAGCGTGTACAGGTGAGGAGGCTGCTCCAGACCACGCGGTTCTTCCCCCCCCCCCCCCCCCGCCCAATCCCCTCCAGCATCTCCCCATCCCCCGGGGTCACGGGCGCGTCCCCGTCGCAGGCAGTGCCTGGTCGGTCTCGGAGCGGCGGGGAGGGCTCGGCACGGCGGAGCGGCGGCTCCCCGGATGCCCGCGCCCCCGACGCCCTCACTCCGCAATGCTCCCCCCTCCACCGGCGAGCCCCGCGGGGCCGCCACACGCGCCCTCTCCCCAGCCAAGTCCTAAGCCCGCTCGCTCGCTCGCTCGCTCGCTCACCTGCAGCTCCTGCGGCGGTGGACCCGGCTTCTCGGCGCTCCCCGGCACCGGCTGGGCCCTCCCGGATCGCGGCGATGACAAGCGGCGGCGGCAGCTCTGCGCACTCAGACCGGCTGCAACCTCGGACGCCCCCCTTCCCCCGCCCCCCCCCTCCCGCCTGTCTCCCGCCACCGCGCGCATGCCCGACTATATACCCCGCGCGTCAGCAGCAAGGGGCCACCCACCGCGGAGCCCCGTCGCGGCTCCGCCCCTCCTCCCGGCCCCGCCCCGCGCCCCGCGCCGGGGAGAGCCCCGGAGGCTCCTAGAGCGGCGCGTCAGGCTCGGGGGTCCTGCCGCCCGGACTGGGCCCCGGCGCTGACCGGGAGGGGCGCGACGCGCATCTGTGCCCCCCGCCCCGAGGACAGGGACTGCTTGGGACGAAGAAAGTGTTAAACATGTGTGAGCTACGTAGACTCGCGGTCCGAGAAGGTGGGCAACACCGTACGTAACCTGGGATGTCTTAGGGCTACGCGAGGTGCCCCCGGGTTACTTCCCCGTTTCCGCGTGATGCGAGTGTCAAGGTTACTCCCAAAATATAGGATGCTCTTTTCTCTGGCAGAAACTGGGGAGGGGAGGTTAGCTACACCACTCAATAAAGCTACAGTATGCTAACCCAAGCCTACCTTCCTTCAGCACCATCCTGAATTGGCACTGAAAATGATGCCGGCAGGTAGCGTTCGACTTAGCTCCTTCTGGGGGGAAAACCCCAGTCAGATCCCAGCGACTCCCTTTCCCTAAGGCTCCTTTCTGCCCCAGGGATTTTGGACTCAACAGGTTCAGACCTCCAGATCTTCAGATCTCCAGGAATTTTATTCGTGCCTTAGGGTGTTTCTTAAAATTATTTTTATTTCATATTTCCCAATTACATGTAAAAAAAAAATTAATCAGTTTTTTTGAGTTCCAAATTTTCTCCCTCCCTCCCCTCTCCTTGAGAAGAAAAGCAATTTGATTAAGATTATACTTGTGAGGCCATACAAAACATTTCCATATTAGCCATGTTGCAAAAGAAAACAGGAGATAAAAGTTTTGTTTTTTTTTTTAAAGGATGCACCCAGAGCTGGTTAATTCTCTGGAAATGGATAGCATTTTTCATCATGGCTCCTTTAGAATTGTCTTGGATCACTGTCTTGATCAGAGTAGCTAAGTCTTTCATAGTTGATCATCCTTAGAATATTGCCGTTATTGTGTGCAATGTTCTCCTGGTTCTATTCACTTCACTTTGTTCATGTAAGTCTTTCCAGGTTTTTCTGAAGCCATCCTGCTCATTGTTTCTTATAACAATAGTATTCCATCATAACCATATATCACAACCTATTCAACCATTCCCTAATTGATAGGTATTCCCCTTAATTTCAAATTACTTGCTACTACAAAAGAGCTGCTATAAATATTTTCATACAAATAGGTCCTTTTTTCTTTAATCGATTTGGGACACAGACTTACTAGTGGTATTGTGGAATCAAAGGGTATGCAAGGTTTTATAAGCCCTTTAGGCTGTAGTTCCAAATTGTTTTTCAGAGTGCTTGGACTAGTTCACAACTCCACCAGTGGTACATTAGTGTCCTAATTTTTCCACACTCCCTCCAACATTTATCATTTTCCTTTTCTGTCATTTTAGCCAATCACATAAGTGTGAGGTGTTATCTCAGAGTTAATTCACATTTCTCTAATCAGTAGTGATTTAGAGCATTTTAATGTGACTATTGATAGCTTTGATTTCTTCTGAAAACTACCTGTTCATATCCTTCCACCATTTATCAACCTGGGGAATGGCTCTTGTTTTTATCAGTTAGGCGTGGTTCCCTATGGATTTGAGAAATGGGGCTATCAGAGAAACTTCCTGCAAAAAAAAAATGTTTCCCAGTTCCCTATTTTCCTTCTCATTTTGCGCCTCGGGATATTTAAAAATAAGGGACCCAGGCAATAAACTTGCCAGGGTTATAATCTTACATCTAGAGAAATTGTACCCCCCCCCCCACCTTTGAAGCTTGTTCCTCAGGTCCAATTTTCCCCTCACTTTCTATATATAAAAAAAGTTATTAAATGTTCATTTAGTAAAAGGCAGCTTACCCTCACTTTTGTTTTTAATACCTGTGAAACTGGCTTTTAAAATTTACAACTGGCACAACTCTCTCTCCTCTCCCATTCCCCAACATGGAAGGAAGGAGGCGCCCAAAGTGATCAGATACAAAATCAGAAGCTAGGGATTGATCTTAAATCTAATCTAGGGCTGACAGGAGGAGGCAGTTCCCCGAGGCCCATCCTTGCAGGAATAGAGTTGGGGCTTTCGGCTTGTTCAGGGAAGGTACAGCCCTTTTCTTAAATTCGGATTAAAACCAAACTTGCCTCTAACCAAGTCTACTTGCCTAAACCCTGTGGAGTCTAGATTCTTGGGTTCCACGGCTTCGCACCTGCTCCACTCCTGCCCCACCCCCAGAAGAGATGAGGAAGCTCACATTTTGCTCAGCAATCTGAAACTGTTTAATTCTAGAGAGAAAAGGGCAAAGAGGCTATTCCCACTGTTATTTGCTCTTGGGATGGGCAGACCTTTGTTTTTCAGAGTTCCAGCTTTCCTCATACCCTGTAATTAAGGTGTGCTAGGGATGAGGAAGATTATATTCCTTCTTTTTTCCAAGTAATTTCAAAGTAACAGGGTCACCCAACTGAATTTCCCTTTGGAGGCCCCTTTCATCTTTGTAATATAGCTCAATCCTTTTATAGCTCAATCCTTTTGTCTCAGGAATGCAGAGTAGTTTATTATTTAGTCTCACATCATTGTAGAGAAAGTGGGTACAATAATAACTTATAAATTTATGGAACACTTTCAAGTTTAAGAAACACAGGGATTCATGTCTCCACCTAGAGAAAAGAAAGTAAAGCAGGACAATAGAGTGTCACACCCTATGTCAGGGTCAGGAATAGGGTCGAGGGTCCTTGACTTAGCATGATATCTTACCCAGTTAAACATCCAAGTAAAATCAGGA
>CM053585.1:113002736-113086069 GCA_028646515.1 Pseudochirops corinnae | reverse complement strand
GGTCAGGAATGATCCAATCTTGCCCTTCTCCCTTTAACTCTATAGGGAAATGAAAGAGGAGAAAGGGGGGAGTGGGACAAAGAGGGGTGCAGGGTTGGGGAGGAGGTGGGAGGAGAGAGGAGGGAGGGAGAAAGAGAGAGAGAGAGAGAGAGAGAGAGAGAGAGAGGGAGAGAGAGAGAGAGAGAGAGAGAGAGAGAGGGAGAGAGAGAGAGAGAGGGAGAGAGAGAGAGAGAGAGAGAGCGAGAGCGAGAGAGAGAGAGCACACCAGCCTTCCAGTACATGAAAAGGCAGGATGGTCAAGTGAACAGAGCAGGATTAGGTGTCAACCTCATGTTCAAGGCCTCCCTCTGACACATACTGGTCTATGTGACCATAGCCAAGTGGGTTACTTACCTTTTCAGTCCCAAGCAACTAGGACTATACATTGAACAACTGGCATAGGTCTAGGCAGTTTGTTTATTGGGAGCTACCTAGATCAAGGCCTGGACTAGAAGCAAAGACTAAAGGAAATGAAGAAGAGAATGCTTTAAACCTGTCTATAATATGGATCCTGTGTAGCTCCCAGAACCATGAGACCTGTAAGACTTCTCTACTCCAAGGCAGTATTCATCTCTGTCCTTTAAAACTAAAATGGCCTTCCCAACCAACATGGCAACCCCAAATATAGCAGTAGGAAACACTTGCCAGAGTGATTGCTCAAACTATGGAGTGGACAAGGCAAGGGCACGGCCCCATGATTTCTGCATGGGCCTATTACTGTTCACTGTTTACTCCTTTGCTGTTTGCAAGCTGACCCAGGTTATAATTGCCAAAGTCCACCTGGGCAGTGTACTACTAGCCAATAAAAGCAGATAAGCTCCTATCGGTAACCCATTAGGAGAATACGGTTACTCATTAACAAGGCTCAGAACCATAGAACTGGAGAGTGGGAAGGGGAAGTCAGCAGCCCTCAAGTCGAAACCCTACATGAAGGGGATCTTTACTCTAAATACCCAACTTCTGGTCCCAACTCTGCTCGAAGACCTCCAAGGAGAGAGAACTCACCACCCTCTAGAGGCAGCCCATTCCACTTTTGGCCAGAATCCCCAATGTCTTACCTAATTCTTTATAGCTAGAGGCCTTAATCTTATAGGTGAGCTTGATTACTCTTCCACTAAGCAGTGCCTCCCATGAATACAATCCCAGCTCTGGGGACTTGGTTTTAACATCATGCCCCCAAAATGCAGTTTATGTAATATCTAAATAAAAGTTCGAAATGTGAGTTTTTGCTGTTGCCTGGTTTTTCATCAAGTTAGCCCAACCGTGCCAAGAGCCAGTGAAAAAGTGAAAATCAGGAAGCTGAGGAGAGTATCGTAAAGAGAAGTGGTCTTGCTGAGACAACATCAAGGTCCCCCCTATATTTTTTATCTTTAAGGGACAGGTAGTGGCTAACATCATTAGCCTCTCATCGGTAACATGAGGTAGAAAGTTTTTCTGGTGAATATTCTTCCTCAAGGCTGACCTGGGCATAATAGGAATCACCATCACCCAAGGTGCCTGAATAGACAGGGGTTTTCTAGGAAAAGAAGCTCTTCCTCCTCCACTCTACTTGGGTTCCAATGTCACCTCATGTAAAACCTGTTTGAGAAGGTGCAGAGGAAATGAATGCAGAATATTTTATTTTTCCAACACTACCCTTCACAATCAGAACAAGGCTGGAATGGGACTCAGTTGCCTTCTGGCTTCTCTTGTCAGTACTACAACTGAAGACTGATTACAAAGCCTCTCTCTAGTGCCTATGATGTGGCAGTCACCTTGAGTTTTCAAAATCAGGGCAAAAGCTCTTACAAGCTGTTCCAAGTTGGAAAGGCTTTGGCAGACTTAGTCTGAGGAGCACCCTGCTTAGCAAAGCAAGGCTCATCAGGTTGACTGCTGTGGGAGGCATTCCTTGGCCCTGTCAATCACACACCACTATAATTCCTCCTTTTATCTCACAACCTTTTACTTACTTTCTTCCTCCCTCTATGCCCATCTATGCCTTTTCAGTCTTGTCACACACTTCACGGTACATTGTTTATTTCCTCAGGTGGTCTAGGTAGATTAAAAAAAACTGCTGACCCACAGTCTGTCTATTTAGGAAAGGAGAATGGCCATTAAAGGAAGTAAGCTATCTCGTTAGAATCCAGATCATTCTGAAAATATTTTCCTATTTCTCTCTTTTCCAAAGAGCTTTATAGAGAACTTATTCATTCCTTACGACTGACCTCCCCTTTCTCCTCTCTAAATAAGGATCATTTTCTATAATATTCTATAATCCCAAATCAGTTTTCAGTCAAAAGCAATACTAAAATTTTCTAATGTGAAAATCTTAACCATTCAACATTCCAACAAAATGAGCTCCATAGCCAGTTTGTCTCGAGTTCATTCCAAGAGTTGTACAAAGTCATCAGCCTTATTCTCTCTTCTAGACTGACTGACGTCTAGTGGCAAGACAAAATCAGGACTACTGGTGATGGCCCAGGATATAGTAGATGACCATGTCAATGTATGATCAAGTGATAACGATTAAGCGCTTCACGGAGCCTGTTTCATGGCTGAATAAACTATTCTCATCTGCCCATTTGTCCTGGGGAAATCTTCACGTGCCTGGGGAAGATGCCCCCCCAACTCACTGATGGGCCTGAGGCCTGTGAGGTACCCTCAACCTGGTTTCGCCTGTCCACCAAAATGGTTTACCAGGGTGTGACCACTGCACATGCTACAGCTTCTTGGAGGCACAAGTGAAAGCTGTGTGCCAAACAGACACCAAAGGTGGATGAGCAGTCCTAAAAAAGGCTCAGCAAGCCCTCACACCACAGATGCTAGTCTTCTTTGAACACCCCATATATCCCAGATGTCTGAGATAGTGGTGAGAAGAGAGAAGAGAAAGGAAGAGGCAAGGAGTGGCTAGAAGCTTGATTTCTCTAGGAGAGACAGCATGGGAATGGAAAGGATTTGGACTAGAAGACCAGGTTCTGCCTTTTGCTAATAATTCTGTGATTGTCAGGTTCCTCATCTATAAAATGACCTCTCAAGTCTCTTCTAGCTCTAAATATAAGAACCAATGAAAGCAGCTTCTGTTTGTCAAAGGGCTTTGGCAAGAACCTAAACGCTGATGAACAAGGAGACACATTGCAAGACAGGGAAAGACCCAGAAAAAAATTGGGAAAGCTCACTGAAGTTAGAAAGCTTCAGGAACCTCCCGCAGCAGCCTCTGGATACTGGCCACATAAGTTGGCAAAGAGTAATAGAGAACTGAGTGTTTCCATTCCAGTTAGTAAGGAGGGGAAAGAATTTTCCAATAACCTGCAGAAAGTACACTGTGTTTCTGACATTACCCAGCAAAAGCCACATATGCACAAAATACAGCACAGTCTGCTTACCAGAGTTGGTGAAAGGATTGGAAGGATGCTTCTACTCCAGGTTATCAGGGAGAAAGAAGTGCTCTTTAAAAAGAGTACTTGAGAGAAAATAAGAATAGATATCAATAAAATGCATTTTTTTTTTTTGCTTTTTTTTGGAGGGCAATTGGGGTTAAGCGACTTGCCCAAGGTCACATGGCTAGTTTGTGTGTGTGTGTGTGTGTGTGTGTGTGTGTGTGTGTGTGTGTTAAGTGTCTGAGACCGCATCTGAACTCAGGTCCTCCTGACTCCAGGGCCAGTGCTCTATTCACTGCACTACCTAGCCGCCCCAAATGCATTTTTTTAAATAAGAAAAAAATAGTTTTACCCATATCCAAAATCTTGGGAAGAAAGCAGTAGAATCCTAACCTTCCTTAGGAGTTAGAAAGTAGAGGAATGACACAAAGAAGGCAAGGACGACCTCCTCTAAACTTTGGGAGCAAGTAACAGGTACCACCAAGCCTCTTTCCCTAGAGGTGAAGAAAGGTGCCCAGGAATGCTGATGGTGAGCCACCAGGGCTTTCATGAGAAAGGCCTTCTGAGGCTGGTCAGAAGAGATGGCTGAGTAGTGGTGGCTGCCAATTCTGTGTGTGTAGGGGTGGGGTAGAGCACTAAGATCTCAGTCTGACATGAACAGTAATAGTGAGGTACTCTTCCCTTCAGGTATGGATTGGAGAATAATATCCTGAGACTTGTTAAATCTGATGGCCACTAGTCACTTCCAGTGATTCACATGGGGACATGACGGCAATAAATGGAACCTAGAAGACAGAGAAGATGAAGTTTGGGGGGGAAAAAAACCTAATGATATGAGGAGTAGGGAATATTTTCACAACTGTTACTGACTGGAGGTAGGGGCTTGACAATAGAAAGGTTAATTTGGGAAGGTGGTATTTACAAATAGGATCTGGTCTTCTTGACCACAGCTTAAGATAGAGAATTGATGGATTACTGCCAAAGTTATAAAGGTTCAGGAACCTCCTGCAGCAGCCTCTGGATACTGGAGTCACAGTGCATCTAACTTTGGAGTAGGACCTAAATCTGGGTGCCAGCTTTGCCATTTACTGGTTATCTGACCATGGACTTCTCAATTTTCTTCAGTTTCTTCATTTGTGAAATAGGAATAATAATGGTATTTACTATCTACAGAGTTGTTGTGAAGAAAACACTTTGTAAAGCTTCAAGGGCTACACAAATGTGTCCTTAAGAATAAAAACAGGTAAACATAATTGGCCTGGAGAATCGTGAGCCTGCTACAAACTAAATGTGGAGAACAAGAGGAAAAAACTGCTCATATACATTCACCTTGCCAGAACTATATGAAGAGAGGAAAAGCAGGTAAAACAAGATTATCGGTGGAGAGGATAAGTAATTATAAGGTAAAAAATACCCAGGAAAAAAGATCATAATTAAAAATAACAAGAAGGCTCCAGGTAGCTATGTAAAATTCATAAAATACAGATAATAAACAAAATGGACTAGAGATATTAACGTCAGGCAAATATGTCACCACAAATTAAGAGTGAGACTTGGTGGGTTAAGACTTATAGCTAGAATATGGTTATTGAATTATTTACCTTAGATCGACAATTCCCAAAATATAATCCCCAAGACTCTTTCAGGGGGTTTATATGGTCAAAACTAGTTTCATAATAAAGCTAAGATGTTTGAAAACTACTGCCTTAGAAAAGTGGAACTATGGATATAATGGGAAATGTTGGAGATATAAACAAAGGATGACAATAAAATATATTTCAAAAACAAAAAAAACACTGTGAAAAAATACACAAATGAGCATAGAGAATGTTTGGATATCTAGAGGATGAATAGGAACAAACAAGTAATAAGTTCCAAATGGATAAATTAGCTAAATATAAGGTCACATTTAAAAAGATTTGGAGAGAAATGGGAGGAAGTACCTTGTACAACTATGGCAGGGAAGAATTCTTTACTAAATAAGAGGGGTGATAAATAACAGGCAATCGAATAGACAATTTTGACTGAATAAACTTGAAAAGCTTCCATATAGACAAAATTCATTCAGCTAGAATTAGAAGAGAATCAGTTGGGAAATTTTTTTTGTACCAATTATCTTTGATAAATGGCTATCACTATTTAAAATGTATAGGGAATTATTCCCAAACAGGTAAGTGGTCAAAGGATATGGACAGGCAGTTTTGAAAAAAAGGAAATTCAAGATATCACGCAAAAGAATACTCCAAATTATTACCAATAAAAGAAGTACAAATTAAAACAAGACTGAAGTTTTACCTTATATTCATCAGGTTGGTAAAAATGCCAAAGGATGTTTTACCTCAGGGGCTGTGGAAAGAAAGGCACACTACTGTACAATTGATTAGTGGAGCTATAAATTGATTCACTCATTCTGGATGGCAATTTGGAGATATGCCAAAAAAGTCACCAAACTGTGTATGCCCTTTGACTCAGTGGTAGCACTACTAGACATAAAACAGAAAGTCAAAGGGAGAGGAATAAACACAAAAATATTTATAGCAGCACTTTTGTAGCTGCAAAGAAATGGGAGGAAAGTGAGTCCTCATAGGCTGGAAAACAAATTGTGGTATATGAATGCAATGAAATATTATTGGGCTGTTAAGAAATTACAAATATGAAAAATTCAGAGGAACTTGGAAAGACTTGTATGAACTGATGTAGAGAGAAGACAGCAGAGAGCAGCACCAGCAATTATAATTAACAACATGATAGCAGTAAAGAAAAATAATACTTGGATCAGTGTGGCCAATAATCATGTCTTTAGAGCACTTGATGGTGAAGCCTCCGGCTCCTTATAAAGAGGTAACAAAGAGTGAGGAATGATGTATACAATTCCAGACATAGCCAATAGCTTGATCTGTTTTGCTTGATTGTACTTATTAAAAGAGAAGGTTTGGGATAAGAGAAATCCCTAGAAGGCAGCCAGGTGAAGCAGTAAATAAGAGTGCTGGGCTTAGAGTCAGGAACTCATCTTCTATGAATTCAAATGGATCCTTAGATACTTACTAGTTGTGTGACCCTGGGCAAATCTTAACCCTGTTTGCCTCAGTTTCCTTAAAAATGAGTTGGAAAAGGAAATGGCAAACCATTCCAGTATCTTTCCCAAGAAAACCCAAAATGAGGAGTTGGACACAACTGAAAAATGACTAAGCAACAACATGGTCCCTGGAAAATGAGCGATGTAAAAATGAAAAGAGACAAAAGTGTCTCTAAAACATTTATAAAAAGAAACACTAATTAAAAAAAAAGAAATGAGATTGTATGATAGTATATCATTGCTAACTCACCCAGGTGTTTAATGAGTTCTGGAAAGAAACCAGAAACTAGGACGGAATAGTGATTTTTTTTTTTGACTAGGTAAAGAAGTCATTCTCTGCTTCATTTCTTATTAAGCCTTAATCACTGAATGGTCATTGCCTTAGTCAAACTGAGACCTGTTAAGGACCTTAGATTGAAAAGGTCAAGGTCCCCCACTGCATCCTAGGCAATCTCCAGTTGTCCTGATCTATATCTGGCCACTGGACCCAGATGGCTCTGGAGGAGAAAGTAAAGCTGGTGACTTTGCACAGCCCTCCCTCACTCAAATCTAATTCACTTACATGTCATGGTATCACCTCGCTGATGTCATTCATGGTCCTCTTCAAGAAAGAAGGATGGACAACAACAACATTGGGCAAGTCACTTAACCTTTTTTCACCTTCATCCATGGGAAAAGGAAATGGCAAACCACTCTAGTATCTTTGCCAAGAAAACTCCATGGACAGTATTGGTATGCTGTGGTCCACAGGATCACCAAGAGTCACTGAATGTGAGATGAACAGAAGAGTGACATGATTCCCTGATAGCATTGAGAGTGCTAGAACCAGAAGGAGCTGACATAGATACTGAATGCTAGACACAACAAAGGCCTTGCAACTTTACATTCTTCAGGCCTTCATCCCCTTTTATGAACCAACTGATCTTATGCCAGTTTCTCTACTCTCCGATCCTTCACAGAGCTGCTAAAATAATCTATTGCACAGAGTCTGACCATACATACCCTTGATCACAAAACTTTGTTGGCTCCCTGTCATCTATGGGATCGACAGTGTCTTCTTAGCCCTCCTCTATCTGGCTCTAACCTTTCCTTCTATCCTTATTTCACATGACTTTAACTCATTTACTTTACAGCCTAGCCCAGTGGTTCTCAACCTTCCTAATGCCGTGACCCTTTAATACTTGTATGTAGGTGTATCTGCATGTGGGCAGACCCGCCTGGAGAGGGATAGAGGAGCAGTGTCTCGGTTCCTAAGATCATCAGAAATATGTATTTTCCGATGGTCTTAGGCGACCCCTGTGAAAGGGTTGTTCGGTCCCCAAAGCCTAGCCAAATGGGACCCCTGGAGATTCTCTAGCTGATGTTTTTATCACCCACACCTGAGCTCGGATGCAAGCTGTCCCTTGGGCCTGGAATGCACTCTCTCCTATCTCCCTCCCCTTGTTAAAATCCTTTCATACCTACAGTGCACAGTGCAGGGATAATCTCCATGAAGTCTTCATTAATACCCAGAGCTGAAAGTGTTAAATTCTCTTCCCAAATTTCCTCGGTCTTTCTTCTCTGCCTCAAAATATTTTACCTTTTATTACACGTATTTTTTTCTCCCCAGTAGCCCACAAGAGAGAGCCCAGTGGGTAGGACCTAGACAACTTTTCAACTCTATATCCCAAAGCATAACAAGATGCCCACAGTAGACACTTTAGAATTCTGACTGAGGGCATGAATAAAGCCAGAAAAGGAACAGAACCTTGCTTAGGGAGATGGAATAATGGTCAATAGAATGAATGCGGGGCTGTTCAGCTCTTGCTGTGTTTCTATTTCTTTTGCGAAGGAGGATGACTTTTGGACTAAAGAGAAGAAAAATCGGTAAACAGAGTTGAAACAAAATAACAAGATGGTGAGAGCACCTAGTTGTCTCTAGTGAGTTCAAGTCACAGGTGGATGTGTTTACTGAGTCACTATCTGTAGACTTTGAAAAATGGTGGAAAATAATAATAGTCAACATATACATATATATAGTGCTACTCTGTGCCAGGTACTCGGCTAAGCACTTTACAATTATTCTCTCATTTGAGAATCACAACCACTCTGGGAGGCAGATGCTATTTTAAGTCCTATTTACAGAGGAGGAAACTGAGGCAAACATGGTAAAGTGACTTGCCCAGGGTCACACAACTAGCAAGTGTCTGAGGCTGGATTTAAACTCAAGTCTTCCAGACTTTAGCCTGGTACTCTATGCATTGCACCACCTGGCAGCCCTAGAGTCAGGAGGACCTGAGTTAAATCCAGCCTTAGACACCTGCTAGTTGTGTGACCCTGGGCAAGTCACTTTACCATGTTTGCCTCAGTTTCCTCATCTGTCAAATGAGCTGGAGAAGAAAATAGCAAACTACTCCAGTATCTTTGCCTAGAAAACCCCAAAAGGCTTCACGAAGAGTCAAACATGACTAAAAACAGGTGAACAACAAACTGGAAAAGGCAAGATTAGAAATGAACCTATCTTGATCTCTTAAAAAAAAAATTAAAGGCTAGCAGGTCTTTCAACCTATATCCCACTAAGTTGAACTTTTGACAAAATTACAGACTGCCTAATTAAAGAGATGGTTTGTGAACATTTGGAACTAAAATGAGTGGTTGCTAAGAACTAGGATAGGTTTAAAGAGATTCTCATTTTCTTTTTTGACACAGTGACTTGATTTGTAGACTAGGGAAATGCTAATGACATAGTATACCTGGACTTGAGCAAGGTTTTCAACAAAATACAAATTACCTAGCAGGTCCTTTGGCTAATAAATTCACACTCCTTACTCTTCCAGTCCCTGAGATTCAGAATACCCATGTGCCCAAGGAAAACTGCTCTTCCCTATCACCAATTCCCATTTCCTTATCCCCATGCATTTAGTCCTGTTCTTCCCGTGTCCAACTCTTCCTGCTCCTTCCATTGTGTACTTTCAACCTCTTACTTTATTTCTTCCAGTTTAGGATCACAGATTTGAAGCAGGAAGGAACCTAAGGTCCTATCCCTATCCCCCACCCCCCACCTCACTTATTTTGCAGATGAGGCACTTGAGGCCCTAAGAGATTTGAATAATTTGCTGAAGGTCATATAGGGAGAGGCAAAACCAAGATTTAAACCTAAGGTATTCTCCTTCCCAGTCTAATGTTCGTTGCACTGTACTACTCATGGAAACTAGGCTCTCCCTCCTCCTCCCCACCAGAAACTATCAGACACTGCATCCTGGGCAGAAGCCTCTACTTGGACCCTTGTTCCCATCCCTTTCCAGCCTCTTTTGGAAAACTGCCCCTTAGACCACCCACCCCCTTTCTCTTAAATCTCTTATCTCCTGGCTTCCTTCCCCGATATCTACAAACTCTTCCAGGATTCCCCAATCTTTAAAAAATCCTCACCTGATGCCATCAGCCCATCAAACTAACATCCTTTATCTTTTCTTCCTTTTTAGAGTCAAAGTCTTAGGAAATGCTATCTATACTCATCATCTCCACTTTTCTTATTCACCTCCCAACCTTTTGCAGTTTGGTTTTGTTTTTTTTGGAGGGGGGAAGTCAAGGCAGTTGGAGTCAAGTGACTTGCCCAAGGTCACACAGTGTTAAGTGTCTGAGGCCACATTTGAACTCAGGTCCCCCTGACTCTAGGGCCCATGCTCTATTCACTGCGCCACCTAGCTGCCCCCACCCCTTTGCAGTCTGGATTTCAACATC
The DNA here is from genome assembly GCA_028646515.1 of Pseudochirops corinnae. Lineage (NCBI taxonomy): Eukaryota > Metazoa > Chordata > Mammalia > Diprotodontia > Pseudocheiridae > Pseudochirops > Pseudochirops corinnae. The sequence goes on along the minus strand of CM053585.1, from coordinate 113,075,878 downwards.
ATCACTCAACTGAAAACTGCTTTCTTTGGGGTTACCAATGATTTCTTAATTTCTGAAAACAATGGCCTTTCCTCAATTTTGTCCTTTTTGACCTTTTGGCAGCATCTGTTAGTGTTGCTACCTTTTCCTCCCAGATACTGTCCTAAGTTTGGTGACCTTGCTCTTAGTTCTCCTGTTTGATTTTTCATTCTTAGTCTCTTCAGCTGGCTTGCCATCCATATCCTGTCCTTTCATTATGATTATTCTCCAAGTCTCTGTCCTAGGCTCTTCTCTCTCTAGGTAACCTCATCAGCTCCCAGCTAGGCTGAATTATCATCTCCATGCAGATGACTTTCAGAGCTCTGTGTGTGTGTGTGTGTGTGTGTGTGTGTGTTTTGTTGTTGTGGAGCTGTTTCATTGTAGTCCAATTCTTTGTGATCCTATCTGAAGTTTTCTTGGCAAAGATACTGGAATGGTTTGCCATTTCTTTCTCCAACGCACTGTATAGATGAGGAAACGGAGACAAAGAGGGTCACACAACCAGTAAGTATCTGAGGCTGGATTTGGACTCAGGTCTTCCTGACTTCAGGCCCAGAGCTCTATCCACTGTGCCACCTAGCCACCCAGATATAGTGTACACACACACATACACACACACTCACACACACACACACACACTCACTCACTCCTGTTCTCTTGAAGTCCAATTCCACATTCCTGCTTCTTGAACATTTCAAAATTTATGTCTTATAGGCATCTCAAATTTAACATGTACAAAACAGAACTCATTGTTTTCCCTCCCAAACCCCACCTTCATTGCAAACTTTCCTATTTCCCGCATCTATCTAAATGGTCAACCAAATTTACAAACTTAGGGTCATTCCCTCTACCTTCTCCTCACATAAGCAATCAGCTGCACAATCTTATTGATTATCCCTCCACATCACCTCTTATATTCCTCCCCTTCTCTCTCCACTCATATGGACACCAAAGTGGGACTATTAATTCTCTCATTCTGGATATTAACCGAAGATGCTGGATATATTACTGGGCATATGCCCCAAGGAGGAAAAAGGCAGAGGGAAGAGTAGCACATATAAAAAAAATACGCACAGAAAAGTATTTGTCAATATAACTATACATAATATCTCTATGTATATGACTGTATATACTACTGTGTACATATGTGTGCATATATACACATTTTTGTAGCAGCAAAGGATTGGAAGTAAAGCAGCTCCTCACTGATTGAAGAATGGCAAAACAAATTGTGGCATATCAACGTGATGGAATCCTGCTGTGCTATTCTGAAAAGAGGCATATGAAAAAAATTAGAAAAACTTAATAACTGTTCTATGAGCTGGGCCAAAAGAAAGTTAGCAGAACTAGAATTCTAGAATGCCAACTATTAATGAGGTAAACGGAAACAAAACTGAAAAACGAGAGTGTTTTGATCATTGCAGCTGCCAGTGATTTCCAAGAACTATGAAACACAGAGGTGGTAGACACCAAGTGCAGAATGAGGCATACATTTCCAGAGAAAGTCAACGTGATGATTTATTTCTCACAGAGGTCTTCACTTGTTACACTGGAGAAGGGGAGGAGAGGGCAACACTGATATAAAAGAAAGCATCAATGAAACACTAAAAAAAGAGTAGGGATGGTTCACTGGGACTTACTAGAAATAACACAGTCATTAGGATGTTTTAATGACTATGCCTTATTCTCTTTACGACAATACTAAGGTAAGCCATATTAACTTCCTAGTTTTTGACCATGAAAAACTACTCCTATGCAAGCTTTTCAGAGGAAATGGGCAGAATGTGAGTGCTTCTAGGTGTTGTAAGGGCAATCCATTTGTTGATTTATCTGAACTCTTCAGAGAAAGCATGGTGCAGTTCATGAGGTTCTTGGTCATGGCAAATATTCTTCATTTGGTATGTGATTGTAAAAACATTTTGGTTGGGGGTCAAGCATAGCTAGATCTGATGCTCTGTGCATTTGCTTGTGTTTTTAGAGGTAGGAGTGGGATTACCTGATTGCAAGACAACAATTACAACATAGTGCTCAACATTTATGAAGTATTTTTATGAAGTGGTCCTAATAACTTCTTAACTCCCTTTTTAGGTACATCTAGGTGAAATGACCTCAATGGGAATACCCTACCTCAGCTGGTTGAACCTTTAGTGAAACAATCAAAGAAGCAGCTGCACAGGAACACCTCTGCTCACATCCTGTTCTTCTCAAGACCCATCAGTGGTTCCCTAATAAGGACAAACTTCTTTGCCTGAGATTTAAGGCTTTCCACAACTTAGACCCATCCTGTTTTTCTCTTTAGTATTTATTTATTTTGTTACATTTTGGGTTCCAAGCTCTTTGCTCTTTCCCTCCCAACCTACATGAGAGAAGGCCAACATTTGACACATACACATATGTGAAACATACAATACATACTTCAACACAGCAGTTCTTTCTCTGGAGGTGAGTAGCATCTTCCTCCATCAGTTATTTATAGTTGATCTGAATAATCATATAACTCAGAATAGCTTAGTCATTACAGTTACTCTTCGAATAGTATTGCTGTTACTGTATGAAATGTCCTCTTGGATCTGCACATTTCACTCTTCATTATTTCATGCAGGACTTCCTAGGTTTTTCTAAAATCAACCTGCTCATCATTTCTTACAGCACAATAGTATTCCATCACAATCATATACCACAACTTGTTCAGCCATTCCCAAATGATAGACATCCCCTCGATTTCCAATTTTTTGCCACCAAAAGAGAGGTGCTACAAACATTTTATAACATAAGTTCTTTTCCTTTTTCCCTGATCACCTTGGGAAATAAGACAAAACAGAAACAGTGGTATCACTATTTTATAACAGTTTTATAACTCTGTGGGCATCATTCCAGATTGCTCTCCAAAATGGTTTAATCAGTTCATAATTCCACTAACAGTGTCCCAATTTTTCCACATCTCATCTAACAGTTTTAGCCAATCTGATAGGTGTGTGATATTATCTCAAAGTTGTTTTAATGTGTATTTCTCAATGATTTAGAGCATTTTTTTAATATGAATATATTTAACTTTGATTTCTTCATCCAAAAACTGCCTGTTCATATTCTTTGACCATTTATCAATTGCGGAACGATCGCTTGGCCCCCCTGCAGTCTGCAGGCCGGGAGCTCTGAAACAGCCACATGGAGGCTGCTACAGGGCTACCACGTCTGCTGCTTTCTTGCCCAGGACGCAGTTTGGCCAGACTGCTTTTCTCTCCCAAATTTGGCTGAGTTCCACTGACCTTTCACTTAGTCCTTGTTTCTTATGGCTTGATAATTCTGGAAACTTCCACAGCTGCTGCTGATCCACTCTCCTGAAGCTCCAGCTGTGGCTCATCCTGGACACCCTGGGGCCAAGCTGTGGTTTCAGGCTGGGCTGCTTTCGGCTCCCAGCGTGCTGCAATGAGCCCTTAGTGCTGAGCTGCCTTCAGAGGGAGATGTGTTTTTCTGTATTTTTGTGTGAGTTTTGGAGCCCTAAAATTTGTTTAGAGTCATATTTTATAGGTATTTGAGGTGGCTATGTGCGAGCTGCAAAACCTTGCTGCTTTTACGCTGCCATCTTGGCTCCGCCCTCCCATCTCTATCTTTTCTTGTAGGGCTTTGTTGGTGATCATAGAAATGCTGATGATTTATGTGGGTTTATTTTATATCCTATTACTTTGCTAAAACTATGGTTTTAACTAGCTTTTTAGGTGAATCTCTAGGATTTTCCAAGTATACCATTCTGTTGTCTGCAGAAAGTGATAGTTTTATTACTTCAGTGCCCATTCTGATTCCTTCAATGTCTTTTTCTTCTCTTACTGCTATTTCTAGCAGTTCTAGTACAATACTGAATAAAATTGGTTATAACAGGCATCCTTGCTTCACTCCTGATCTCACTGAGAAAACATCTAGTGTTTGTCAATGGTTTTAGGTAGCTGCTTATCATTTTAAGGAAAAAATCCACTTAACCTATGCCTTCAAGTGTTTTTTTAATGTGTTGTATTTTGTCAAAAGCTTTTTCTCCATCTATTGATATAGTCATATGATTCTGGTTACTTTTTTAAATTGATATAATCAAGTATGTTAATAATTTTCCTTATATTGAACCAGCCCTGCATTCTTGGTATAAATTCCACTTGGTCACAATGTATAACATTTGTGATATATTTTTGTAGTTTCCTAGTAAGTATTTTATTTAGGATTTTTGCATCCATATTCATTAGAGAAATTGGTCAACAGTTTTCTTTTTGTTTTTGCTCTTCCTGGTTTAGGTATCAGTACCATATTTGTTTCATAAAAGGAGTTTGGTGGGACTCTTTCTTTGCCTATTATTCCAAATAGTTTATTTAATATTGGAATTAGTTGATCTTTAAATGTTTGGTAGAATTCGCTTATAAATCCATCTGGTCCTGATGCTTTTTTTCTTAAGAAGCTCTTTTATGGCTTCTTTAATTTATTTTTCTAAAATAGGCTTATATTTAGATATTCTATTTCCTCTTCTGTTAATCTGGGCAGTTCATATTTTTGTAAATATTCTCTCATTTTACTTAAGTTGTTAAACTTATTGGAAAATATTTGGGGAAAATAACTCCTAATAATTGCTTTAATTTTACCCACCTATTTTTCTAACCTTCTCTCATATTCCCTTCCATGTAAACTAAGTTCTAGCCAATCTACACTATTCATTGTTCTTGATACACATGATATTTTTCTGCCTCTACTTACCTTATTCCCTGTACTTAAGATGCTCCCTGTCATCCAACTATCTTTTAAAGGCCATCAGAAATGTTACCTCCCCCAGGAATGACAGCAGTTGACACTTACACATCCTGCAGTGTTTTACGTACATTTCTACATTTGGTCTTCCCAACAGCCTTGTGAGCTAGTACTATGTGTCTGAAAGATTAAGTGAAGTCACCTAGGTGGTGTCAGAGGCAGGACTTAAAAATCAGATATCTCCCACCTCCAAGTGCAGTATTCCTTCTACTACACCATGACGTCCTTCCGTGATTACTGCTGTTTCTGCAAGATTGTACATAGCACTATACGTCTTTTTCATTTGTCTCCTGTATGTTAATTATTTGCATATGTCATAACTCTTCTCCTCAACTACTGTAATAGCCCATAGAGGATAGACTAGCAGACGAAGCATATACCCCTGCATAAAGTGATAAATACATATTGAACCAAATCACAAATATCTGATTAGATGAATTATATCTTTTCAGCTTTTCATAGTTTTAGATGGGGGTTCAGCTATATAATTTTAATTATGCCATTAGAAAATTATGTCAGCTGGAGCAACTTCACATGTATTATGCTCACATAATTGCATCAACAAAACTATATTTTAACTGTCAAATACTGCATTTTCAGAGATATATACAAAAATTTTACTCCAATTTTTGCAACTGAACTACAAAATTTGGCCTCTAATTCAAATGAAGCTTCTCATAAAACATTCTGGACAATAAAACTGGCTGAGCCTTTATTCAGAGGCTATCAGAAGAAAAGTCTGGAGTGACTTCCCCTTGGACTTTGTCTTCTGCTTATTAGTGTAGAGATAGAGCCTGGTCATGTTCAACTAAACTTGGGGAACCGAAGGAGAGACTGAAGTATAAAAAACACATCAGAGGAAGAGAAGTAACATTTGCTCAATATGGCTTATTAGTAGTTTGACCATGTGGGGCAGTTTCTCTGTTGGCCATGGCCCTCACACCCAAACCAAGAGAGGGACAAGGAGAGATTCTTCTAATTGGATAAGGTGATCAGGCCGAAAAGGTGGAACAGGAAGATCTAAATGACAGCAAAATGTCCAGTGGAGGCACAACATAAGTGGAATCTGTAGTGGCAGGGAGCTCCTGGCATCAATATTTCATATTGCTCTTGCAGGCTTATAAATAATGATGTGGTCAGAAGCACTGAGAAAGACTCTAGGGCTGTGTTATATAGTGATGTAACTAGGGTAAAGAGAGAAAGCTTTATCTAGATATTCTGCTAGAGTCCTGAAGATGAGGCTGGTGATCAGGACAAACCATCCACAGTAAGAGGGGTTTATCTGTCAGCTTATTTGTAGTTTTGTTTTGCCTGTGACGTTGTTCTTGATAAGTAAACAACCAGTGCTTCAGTTTCATCTGGTATTGTGATAAAACACAGTTCCAACACCAGAAGGTGAAGTGTCAGAGGTACAAATCAAAACAAAACTCCAGGGGTTTATAGTCACTACGATATACTAGCACAGGCTCATTAGCTAAGAATTGCTTGACATTCTGGAATAATGTCTATCATCATCAACTATCTATCTATCATCAACTAGGAAAGTACTTCAATGTTTCATCAACTTTAAATAATAAATCATACAATTTTTTCACCTCCTACTTCTAATTACTCAACATTAAGACTGAAAAATGAGGCTAGGAAACTTGAAACAAAAAGTGAAGGCAGATTTTCATTACATTTAGGTATTGTTTTTAACGTTTTAGACTATATCAGATAGATAAGATCTTAAGAAATACAACTTCAAAAGAAAAATTCAAAATACTTGCAGAGAGAATCGGATCAGAAAATATCTGTCAAGTTATAGACCAATGATTCAATATGTTTAGTTCAATGTTCTTAAAATTCCAAATTCTTAGCTTTTCTTCTCCCATCTCCAACATCTAAATATAAACAGAAATGTACCCAAGAAATGACATGGCTCTCATCTCACCAACCTCCTTCAAACTCTACTGTGAATCAAAACAACTTTCTAATTTGTTTTTCTAAAGAATTTTTGTCTAAAGTTTCTTTTTCTCAGAATTCACAAATAAAATATACATGTCTCTTTCCTTCCTTGGGGAAAGGGTAAGATGAGGAGAGGAAGGAATTAAATAAAATCAACTCTTTTCAACAGCAAAAAAAAAAAGTACAATACAATACAAGTGAAAGACTAAAAGGTTAAGTGTGAGACCAAATTGGCCCTTCCATAACAGAGTACATGCAAACATACTGGCATGCTCCTGATTCTAAAGACAGAAAAATTATCAGCCTTCTTTATATATGGAAATTTTGATATCTGGACTTTCATGTGTGCATCACATTTTTAAAAGCTGAATTGCTAAAAAAAATTTTGTCCCAGTTTAGAAAACTTTCTAGAAAATCAAATGGCCAACAAGAGACCACTGTTCAAGGGAATTAAATATTTCAGTTTTCTTCCACATATAAATAAAAACTTAACCAGACTGGTGGGAAAGTTGTATTTTACTTGAACATCCCTAAAAATTAAGGTATCCCATATGCCAAATGTCTCCCTTCTAGGTTCAAGAATCTTTTCTTTAAGAAATAGATTTAACATATTAATAACTAAAACAAGGCAGAAGTATTTGGGGTTGGAAGACAAAATTCAGAATAGAAAGATTTAAATCCCTAGGTCAGCAGCTCTAATGCTAAATCCAACCAAGAGAACTAGAAAGCACACAAAACACAGAAATGGTCCATTTGAAATCTTTGGAGTGCCAGAGACATCTAAAGTAAAGGATGAAAACAGACTTTTAACACACTTCCCTCAATTCTTTTTAGAGGTGGAGGATTAGAGGTGAAGATCAGAGCTTTTTCAAGGTTATCTGGTTAGCTTTGCTGAACTGTTTTGTTCCCCCTCTTTTTTATCATTTGTTACAGGGCTGGCTCTTTGTAAGAGGGAAGGACAAAATCAAACAGTGGGAAATTTAGGTGATGTAAAAACAAAGATATTAATAAAAATTTTATTTAAAAAATAAAATAGGCTTTTATGTCAGAAGTGTCATGAGAAATGCTTGCTAAATTGAGCCCAATTCCACAGAAAGGCTAAGCACCAGGCCAGCAGGAGCAATGCCTGTTTTAAAGAAACAACTCTTTATCCTTTCCCAATTGTTCAAATGTCTCCTTAAGGACCCTGTAACGACCACATATTTTCTCAGCTATGGCTGAGAAAGGATAATGGGGTTTGAAAAACAGAGATGCTACAGATTCATACAGTTCTATCTGGCTTGGAGGTGCTTAAAAGTTTTTTTCTACTTTTCCCAGACCTCCCAAAGTGGCAATGTTCTATCTCCTTCTCACATGGGGAATGGTAATTTTCAAGTCACACTGGGCTGAAATGACTTACAGTTTTCTTGGTAGTAGCAGGTCGAAAAAATAAAATAAAATAAAATAAATATTACTGGGTTGAGGAAGGGGAAAACAGCAACTCAAAAACGCCACCTTTTGTCTCTGTTGATCGTGGAGAAGTCATAGCTGAGGTTTCTAATGCAAATCCAGAAAGCTAATTTTTCTCTCTCTTCAACTTGCTTGCTGACTCTTTGGGTTACAGGAAGAAGAGCTTCTCACACAACTGGATGGCTGGTTCATGATGTAAGACTTGTCCAGACAGGAAAGCTAGCTTGTGGGCATACTTGCAGGGAGCTGGGACTCTGATTGTGCCAGGCCAATTCCAGTACATGTGGCAAAGCTTGAAAGTTAACCTGGAGGCCAAGAAGAGAACAATGCACTCAAAACTACTTTGTGCTGAAAAACATCTATTTGTCCAGTTGGGCATGCCAATTATTACACACCATCACACTTCCTAAGTTATTCTTAGCAAACTGAGAACCTGAGATGTGCTGCAAAGTTCTTGGAAGCTTTCCTAATTGTTTCCCTGCAGGGAAGATGTTTCTGGTATTACCATTAACTTAATCAGATGCCTTGGACAAATTAATTTACCTGCAGTGGGCCTCTCTCATTCACCAAATCAAGGAAATTTTCTACCAAAAACAAGTAAATTCTTCCAGTTAGCAAAATTTAATGACTAAAAAGAAAGACTACAATTATGCTGAGAAAATTAAGTATTTTGTACTGTTCAAATTTAAACTATATTTTTACCCCCCCTGAAAATTTAGTATTAGTCAAAGATTCAAGGAACTCAATTGGCAGTTGTTTCTGTAGTTGGCTCTAACTTAATTAGATGGATCCAGACTTACCTCCAAAAGCCACAATTCTTAAACTCTGAGAATCCCAGGACCCCTTTATACTCTTACAAATTATTGAGAACTCCCAATCAGCTTTTGTTATGTGGATTACCTTTGTCAATATTTACAGTATTGTAAATTAAAATGTCCTAGTATCATTATGATAACAGTTTTGACCTCACGGACTCCATAAAAGGGTCTGTGATTTTCAAGCCCACATTTTGAGAACCACTGCCCTATGGTAAGAAAAGGCTCACCTTTGCATGTGGTCAGGGCTCAAGTTTGCAGTGTTGAGAACGCATACATAATGGGTAGGAATGCCACAGCCTTGCCGCACATGATGGGCAAGTAGGTAGAAATCCACCCTGGCAAGAAAAATGATCAAACTTGTGACACAACTGTATTACACAATCACAAAATCTGGAGTTGGAAGAGTTTTATTTAATACCTTCAATATAATATCACACAAGAAGCTTTAAGACTTCTAAAAAATGAAGAACTCACTAAATCTTCAGGCAGTCCCTGAAGATTTTTGGATAGTTCTCTGTTTTAGGTTATCTTATTAAATCATCTTTGGAGATAGAAGAGATTCTGAAAATCTAGTTCAACCACCCCATTTTATGGATTAAGAAAAAAAGAGGACCCCAGTCCAGTGTTATTTCCTGGAGAGCTGGTAGATATTTATATCATCTCCATCTCTATCACAGACGGAAATCTGTGCTTGATGTTTTGTTAGGTTAGGGGAACCTCTTTATCTCCACTAGTTTATTCCCCCAAGCACCACAGGCAAGAGGCAGAAGAAAAAAAATGTGTTTTATATACACATAGCCTCTAAGAACAACCCTTCCATCCCAAATTTAGAAATAAAGAATTTACCAAAATTGAGTGTCCTCCAAAAGCTGATCTCTCATACTTCATCAAAAGTGAGCTGAAAAGACAGCCTACTCACCACTCTCTGCTTGTGATGGTGTGGTCTACTACAGTCCCTGGGGAGGGAGTCACAAAATTATCTGTAGCAGCTGAATACAGGTTAGTGCTAATTTTTTTCTGGACCACAAATACCACCATCTTGGGTTGGTAGTTTTCAAAAGCTTCAAAGCACTTCTGTAACTGGGGGATCTCATAGCTGGCGACGGTCTTCAGCTGACCATCTGATACTCCATCTCTGTACACCACAATTTTCTCTGGCAGGCAGTGGTTTACCTGAGTGAAACCCCAAATAATACAAATTCCTTATTATCTCTGAGAATAGGGGACTCACCAGACACAGCACTCACTGGCAATAAAGATTCAAACTTGTATTTTTGGGCATATGACATCAGATATATATGAAAGACAGGTCCAAACATGGTCAGTTTTGCTTAAAAAAAAAAAGCTCTTGTTCATTTCTAGACTTCCACAGGATAATGGGATAATGGGAGGTCAGGAATATCAAAAGGAGCCACTGAACAGTACAAAAGATAAGCAAAGTCAAGCAGATCACAGGATCACAGGTTTAGAGCTGGGAGGTTCCTGATCCAACTGCTTAGGAAAAGTTAAAAGGCTGGTCAGGGAAATGATGGTCCCAACTCACCTGCCTTTCAACTTGAAGTTTACACTAAACCTTCATCATCATGATAACAACAATAATATTAACTAGCATTTATATAGGGCCTGCTGTGTGCCAGGCACTGTGCTAAGAGCTTTATAAATATCATCTCATTTGTTCCTCACAACAACCCTGGGAGGTAAATGCTGTTATTATCCCCATTTTACAGACGAGGAAACTGAGACAAACAGAGGTGAAGGACTTGCCCAGGGTCACGCTAGTAAATTCCTAATCCACATATAGGACAAAACAAAACTCTTCTTTGGCCCAGTTTAACAAGTAAACTACAACTAGTAAAGAATGGTTTATGGTAGGTTGGCTTCCCTAATCTGCCTCCCTCAGGTTATGATGTGGCAAGCATAGCCAAAGATGGAGATCTAAAAGATGATGAAATAAAGCTAAATAACATTCTCATACTACTCATACCCTGAAGTATGATGGATGTTTAATTCTTTTTTTTTAGTTTTTATTTAGTATTTTATTTTCCCCCAGTTACATGTAAAAACAATATTTAATATTCATTTTTAGAAACTCGGAGTTCCAAATTCTCTCCCTTCCTCCCTCCCCACCCCATGCCCATACAGAAGGCATGCAATTCCATATAGATTACACATGTGGTCATGCAAAACATTCACAACAGTCATGCTGTGAAAGATAACACAGACAAGAAAAAAACTCAAGAAAAACAAAGTAGAAAAAAGGATGCTTCAATCTGTATTCAGACACTACCAGTTCTTTCTCTGGGGATGGACAGCATTTTTCACCATAAATCCTTCAGAGTTGTCTTGGATCATCGTATTGTGAGAACAGCTAAGTCATTCACAGCTGATCATCTGACAATACTGCTGTTTGTATACAGTACACTTCACTTTGCTCATGAAAGTCTTTCCAAGTTTTTCTGAAAGCATCCTGCTCATGATTCCTTACAGTACATCATAATCATAAACCAGAACCTGTTCGGCCATTCCAAAAATGATGGGAATTCACTCAACTTCTCATTCTTTACCCCCAGAAAAGAGCTACTATAAATATTTTTATACATATGGGTCCTTTTCCTTTTTGTTTTTCTCTCTCTTTTGGGATACGGATGTTTAATTTTTTAAAATCATAACTACACAACACACCAGAACATAATTTGGAAAAAAATGAAATGAAATAACTATTCAGTTTGTTGAATGTTTTGAGGTTCTTATTTTAATAGTAAAATAGTTAAAATTCTTTTCCTGTATGAGCTAGCTCACTAGTTTTTTATTGTGGATTAATAGCTTGGTTCACAATTCACTGGAAAAGATATTTTTAGTTCTTAGTTCTGCTGAATTAAAAGTTCACTATTTCCATACCATCTGAAGGTACATTTGGCCCAAAGAGATAAAACTGGACAATTTCTGAATTTTATTCTGCACAATGCATTGCAGAGAATGTACCTAAACTGAAAGTATGTATATGCTTGAAATCAAAGGAACATTGCAATGAATACTTTTGCAATATAACTACCTAGGTCATACTTCATACTTTTATATATGTCTATAATATCATTTTCCTGAGAAACTCAACATACTTCATTTACAGTTGCATAACTCTTTTGCATATCCCCAGGCAGGGGTACAATAGAAAGGGCATTGGTTTTGAAATCCAAAGACCTGGGTTCAAATCCTGATCCTGTCATTTACTAACTGTATAATTGTGGGGAAATTGTCAGACTTTTTTGGCTCTCAGAGTTTGTATATATGTATAATAAGAGATTTAGCCTAGATGATCTCAAGGAGCCTTCCAGTATTGAGACAATCTTGCTATTCTCCTTATTCTAGAGAGTGGGAAAGAGAATCACAAAGAAGTTATACCTTCTTTGATGAAAGTAAGAAATAGACCATTGAGTGATCTACTCTAACTTCTTATTAAGATATCCCTTTTGTTAATTAGCAGGCTTTATTGGACACAAAGTGCAGTTTTTGCTTTGTAGAAACTTTAGTTACAAAGGAAATGGACGACATTGTTCCTAACCTCAAAGAATTTATAATCTAAGGTAGAAATACAGATATGAAAAAAATAAATTTAAGTAAAACTAATATATTACCGAATGCTACTTTACTTAAATATAAGGTACAACTATAAAATAATGAAATATTGATTCTGTGAGCCTCAGTGAAGAAATTTCCATCATCCACTATGATGATCATGTTCCGTAAATTAGAAAACCAGGGCACATGGTATGTGTGATAAAGAATGTCCCTTTTTTCTCCCCTTTTCTTAAAACAAGAAATACCCTGGAAAATCCAGGATGAACCTATGTATCATTAGGAGTTTTAATTTTATTTGGGAGCCATTCAGTGACTGTGAGGAGCAGGAGAGAAGTGGGAAGAGCACTAGATTTGAAATGAGAGAACCTGGGTTCAAATCCTAACTTTGCTCTACACCACCTGTGTGATGACTGGCCAGTCACAATCTTTCTGGGCCTGTTTCCCTCAACTATAAAATGAGGGTGTTGGGCTTGGTGACTTTTAAAGTCCCTTCTAGTTTTAAATCCTATGATAAAAATAGACATACTTCAATACTTTAAGGATCAGCATGAGTTCTCCCTCTAACACAGATCATAACCCCTCTTTGCCTTAGTAGATGATCTTCATGAATGGTATAGCACAAAAAATTCATCACTTGGTGGACAAACTTCAGGGGATGCCTCTTTCCTCTGGTCCCCCTCAGATAACAGGTCTATAGGCTATCCCAGGCTCATAATCAAAGGCTTTCCAGTTTGGTCAGACCTGAAAGAAATTGTATTCTGAGGTAATGGGAGTCAAACTTTAGTGGTGGTATCAAAATATATTTAAGAAAAATGATCCTTCCTGCTATATACAGCACAGAATAGAGGCCAAAAGGTTGGAGGCAGGTGGATTCGGCAAATAGAATGAATCACTGAGTTCTGAAAAGATTTTTAAATTCAGATTTATTCTAGTTCAACAATTTTAGAAATACATTTAAAATTTCCATATGATATGATGGCAAAATGGGATTTTTCTCCCCCAAGTTTTGGTTTGGTTCCTTGGTTCCCTACTGAAAAACCACCACTGAGAAACTATTGTTTGGCTTTGTTTTGAGGCTCAGCTAAATAGCAGGTTCATTCTGAATTTTTAGTACATGGTTGGACTCAGCTGCTGTCCTAGGCAGTAATTAAAGAGGTCGTTAGGAGCTGAAATAAGGCTGTGGTTCTGAGAACAGAAGAAAGAAGCAAAGTCAAGAAACAGAGAAGAAGGCTTGTACCTGCAGTTACACTGAGGTCACATGATATAACAGAAAGAGAATGGGACCTGCAGTCAGGAGCCTCTGTATGAATGAAACAAATAACTGACCACCATCTCTATCTGTAAAATGAGGTCCTTTTTAGCTCTAAAATGACAGGATGTTTCATAGATCTCTTTATAGGAAGAAAGTACTCTGCTGGCAGAGTGATATTAAAATTTATTTGCAGGGAGTTACAGTAGAAAACTTCTTCACACGCATGAAAGGAACAATTCTAGAGACCAGATTTAGTCTTAAACAACAATTGTGATAGCTTACCTTTCACAAGGGTTAAAATCCATCCTTAAGAAGCCCAAGTCACGTAGATCAAGTCTTACTTTGAATACTTCTATGACAGGCTGAGAACATTGCCTGGTCACTTCTCCAGCCCAGTATCAGCTTAATGGAAGTTACGTGCCAATTCTCATGGCTCAGTATACTTTGGATATCTGGGTTGGGGTGGAGAGCTGAATTTATATTTGTCTTATGAAAAGATGAGAGGATTCAGCTGGCAGTGACCTAGTCATAAGAGTTAGGTAAATTCATATGCCATACTAATTATTTATATTAAGTCTCTGATAACAACAGTGGTATAGGGGCATAAAGGCGAAAACCTGGAAAGCAATACTGCCAAACTGAAACCTTATTCCTCTTGGTTTGATAAGCATTAGCACAGGTTGAAACCTTCTCATTCAACTATTGAACTTAGGACTGTTGGACTCTGAACCTGCTTAAGAAGTCCAATAATTGGGGCAGCTAGGTGGTGCAGTGAGTAGAGCACCAGCCCTGGAGTCAGGAGGGCCTGAGTTCAAATGCGACCTCAGACACCTGACACACTTACTAGCCATGTGACTTTGGGCAGGTCACTTAACTCCAACTGCCCTCCAAAAAGAAAAAAAAAAGTCCAATAATTATGACTTGGGTTTCCTTCTACTAAATCATATTTCCTGTTAATTTACAGAGGTCAAGAAGGAAGAAATCCTGAAACTAGAAAAATTTGGCTTTCCTCACCTCATAGTATTTCTTTAAGGAACCCACCAGGCACAATTTTAGGCTATCTACGATCTCTTGATGAGGCATCTGGAACACCACTCGGGAATACCATTTGGTGAGGGAGCTGATAAAGAAAAGAGGGAGAATAGAAAATATATCAATAAATGGTTTGAATCTCAGATACCAAGGGGTAATTTGGTAATTAACCAATCAACAGCTATTATGTACCAGACACCATGGGGGAGACAAAAAAAAAATTCTTGGTTCTTATTCCTGAAGATTTTACCATCAAATTTGAGAGATTCACTTTAATTCAGTCAATATTTATTAATCTCCCACTATGTGCAGTGCTAGGCACTGAAGATACAATGCTCCCTATTATTTTTATGGACAAACAGAAACTTCTCTGGTATTTAAAGCCCTTCACAGCCTAGTCCCCCCATTCCCTTATACCTCACAGTGCACCCATACTGCCCTTCTTGCTGTTCTCCTATACTACCTAGATTCCATTGCATCCTTCTCCATCCTTTTCACTCAGGTTGCCCTGCCTAGAATATGCTCTGTCCTTACTTTTGCCTTTCAGAAGCAATCATTTCCTTCAAAACCCAACTCAAGCTCCTTCTACAGTTTCCTTTGATCAAGACTCTTGCCCTCAATATTCCTATGCAAGCTTCAGACAGAGATAAAAGATGGAGCTGAGACCCCACTCCACAGTTCAGGGCCACACTGCTCCTATTTGTCTGTGAACTCATTCCCTGCTCAGTGCATAGCCCATGGCCCAGCACTGTTGCCCACTCAGGAATGCTACTCTTGGATGCACATTGTCTCTCTAGTCTGCCTTCTATCTCTGACCAAGAAGTGAAGAGTCAGTAATAAACTGACAGCTGGGCACTTGTTCCCATACCCTGTGTGTGGTTATAGGGGTCTGGGATCTCATTGTGCCCCTGTGCACAGCCTCCATCTTCTTCGAGTCCCTGGACACCAGAACGGTCTGGCGTGATGTACTTCTGGCCACACCCCATTCCCAAGATCCACAGACCCCCTCTGTCTCCCTATGCTGATAGAGGCTGAAAAAATGATTCATTGTGACTTTTTTTTTTTTAGTTTCCCCATTAGAATTTGGGCTGGCACATTTTCTTTATCTGTTTGGAAGAGTTTTGTTGGAGACAGCTTGCTAAAATTCTAACCTCTAACTCTGCCGTCTTGACTGACTAGTGGAGGGTCTTGAACAGCAGACAATTTAATCTGGTTTCTGTTTGGTGCAGAGTGTGTGTGTGTGTGTGTGTGTGTGTGTGTGTGTGTGTGTGTGCATACATGATGTTATGTGATCAGACCAGTATGTGCAGGATGGGACTAAAATAGAGAGGGAGGGGGGAAGAAGAGAGAGAATGAAAGCAGGGACTAGTTAGGAATCTACTGCAAAAGTCCAAATGAAAGGTAAGGAGGTCTTGAATTAGCATTACTACACCAATACAGTTAATACAGTGCTAGGCACATAGTAGGTACTTAACGAGTGCTTACTGAGTGATCGGAGGCAGCAATCCAGCTGACCTTACCCAGTATTTCCCTTCTAACAACTTTAAAATCATCCTTTAAATCAAATTCTGGAGCAGCAGAGCCAGTAAAAGGTCAAGATGATTTAGGAGATCAGTAGGAGAGGCCTGTGATAAAAGGGTGAGGGTACCTCATGGCAGCAGCTGCTTTGGGTGTTCTTAGCCTTAAAATGGAAGGGGATTGGACAAGTGGTCAGAAAGAGACCTTTCATAAGGGACTCTTGAGCTGACACTTGGCATAGGACCAGGTGTTGTTTGGCAACTCCACTGCCTGTCCTTAGTTCTGGGTCACAATTCCCCGGTAGAGAGGACCACTTGTGGTCAGTCACAAGGAATCAATGGCTATGGTCACAGTTCCAGGGCAGAGAGGAGCAATAGCACTTGCAGCTGGAGGGAAGCAGGGTAAAAACCATAATGAAGACCAGGAAAGCAGCGACCAAACCCCTCCCTGGATCATACCATCTTGGAAGCAACAAAAACTTGCAGACCTTCAAAACTAACTCTGAAAACAGCATCACAAAAAAGTCCAACTGTAAAGTTCAAAAAGCAAGAAACAGGCTAGGAAATGAGCAAACAAATAAAAAATAACCTGACCATAAAAAGCTACTATTGAGGGAGAGAAGATCAAGACACAACTCAGAAGAAGACAACACTGTGAAAAGTTACAAGCAAAGCCTCAAAGAAAAATGCAAATTGTACAGAAGTCCAATAAGAATTCCTAAAGCAATAAGTAAGGTAGAGTGAAGATGAGAAAGAAATGATAGTGATGCAAGAAAATTATGAAGAGAATTAATTGTTTGGTAAAAGAGGCACAAAGAAGCACAAAATTCACTGAAGAGAAGGACTGCTTAAAAAAGTAGAACTGGCCAAATGGATATCAAGAAACAATAAAACTGGGATGGCTAGGTGGCACACTGAATAGAGCACCAGCTCTAAAGTCAGGAGGACCTGAGTTCAAATTCAGCCTCAGACACTTACTACTTACTAGCTGTGTGACCTTGGGCAAGTCACTTTACCCCAATTACCCTGCCCTCTCCCCTCCAAAAAGCAAAAAAAAAAAAAGAAAGAAACAATTACAAAGTCAAAATAATGAAAAAAAATAGAAGAAAATGTGAAATATCTCATTGGAAAAATATCTGAGCTGGAAAAGAGATCAAAGAGGGATAATTTAAGAATTAGTGAAAGCCATGATCAAAAAAAGAACCTAGACATTATAGTTCAAGAAATTATAAAGGAAAACTGCCCCAATACTTTAGATCCAGAGGGTAAAATAAAACTGAAAGAATCTACTGATCACTTCCTAAAAGAGATTTCAAAATGAAAACCCTAAGGAACATCATAGCTAAATTTCAGAGCTCCCAGATAAGGGACCATACCTATACGAGGGAAACAAAGACGAGTAAAAGAAAACTTAGAAGATATTATCGTGTTAGCCCCAAGACATAACAAGATTACTGGCTTCTAATATTTGAATTGATGCTGTCTGGAAGAAAGACTAAACTCAACCTATATGGATCCGTGAAGCACTGAGTAGAAATTGTAAGAACAACTTTAGCCTAAAACTGCCTGATGGGTTCCTTAAAGAAATACTATGAGGTGAGGAAAGCCAGATTTTTCTAGTTTCAGGATCTCTTCCTACTTGACCTCTGTAAATTAACAGGAAATATTATTTAATAGAAGGAAACCTAAATCATATTTACTGGACTTCTTAAGCAGGTTCAGAGTCCAACAGTCCTAAGTTCAACAGTGGAACAAGAAGGTTTCAACCTGTGCTGGTGCATATCAAACCAAGAGGAATAAGGTTTCAGTTTGGCAGTATTGCTTTCCAGGTTTTCGCCCTTATGCCCCTATACCACTGCTGTTATCAGAGACTTAATATAAATAATTAGTATGGCACATGAATTTAACTGACTCATGACTGGGTCATTGCCAGCTGAATGGAAGGGCTGACTCATTAGGTATTAAGTTTCTGCCTTGCTAGAAATCTACAAGCAGAAGCTGGATAACTACTTTTCAAGAATGTTAAGTGGGCTGGGGGAGGGCAGGTTAAATTAGATAACCTTTAAGGTCCCATTTAATTTCAAGACTTTATTAAGTCATATACCTCCACAACCCTCTAATCATTGTGTCAAGGCCTCTCTATCTTTGACTACTTAAAGAACATTTCCATTTGGGAGTAATACTTTCACCTCAAACTCAATTTAATTTATCTTCCTCTTCTTTTTTTTTTTTAATTTATCTTCTTCAGAAAACTGACTTCTCTGTCCAGATCCCTCATCTGCCAGTTAGCAACAGTACTCTCTGAACAGAACAAAAACAGTTAACAAGGATTGGAAAACCAAGAGAACAGCTAAATCTATAAAGTACCTTAAGATTTACAAAGTAAATTCATTATCTCAAACCCTCGTGAGGCTGGGAGCAAGAGCTCATGCCACTGGATGAAATGACCTCAACAGGATAGGATGACCTAAATAATACCTTACATGTACAGATCATGTGAAGGTTTACAAAATGCTTCACATATGTTATCTCATTTGCTCCTCACAACAACCCTGGTCTGGTACACGACATCATTATCTCCATTTTGCAATTTAGGAAACAGGTGGAAAGAAGTAAAATAACTTCCCAGAGTCAGAGCTGCTGCTCAGTGAGTGTCTTAGGGAAGACTCCAAGTTCAGAACTCTATCCCCTTCACTACTTAGCAGCCACTTAGCTGAATCTAATAAAATAAAATGCAAAGTTCTACATCTGGGTTACAGATTACCTTCTCTAGTATAAGATATAGAAGGCTTGGCGGTTCATGTGAAAAAGGTCTCAGGGCTTCAGTGGCCTGAAAGAACAGTATGAATCGAGTGTGAAATGACAATTTTAAAAGAAATGTTTTCCAAGGTTGCATTAATAAAGCACAGCTTCTGGGATTAAGAGTTAATGGCCCTGCTTTTTCTGCGCGGATTAGAACACCTCTGGATTATGTCTGCATCTGTAGGTAACATTTTAGGAAGGAGATGGACAAGGCAGGCTGTGTCTTACAGAAGGTGACTGGGATGATAAGGGGAGTGGAGATCATGTCACATAAGGCCCAGTTTAAGAAGCTAAGGACATTTAACTTAGAGAAGATCTATGGGAGAATGATATACATCTTCAAGAATGAGAAAGGCTTTCATGGAAAAGATAATTAAGACTCATTTTGCACAGGTCCAGAAAGCAGAACCAGGAACACTGATTAGAAAGATACATAAGAGAGATTTATGTTTAATGTAGAGAAAAAACTCCTAGTAATTGGAGTTGTCCCAAAGTGGACTGTACATAGTAGGTGGTATGTTTATTCCTGTCTCTCAACAACCTAAATAAAGATTATCACCTACCTCACTTTTACTTCCTATACAAAGAAACAGATCCCTTATGACAATGGCTGATGTTAATGACAACATAGACACTCAGCTGGATGACCACTTATTAGAGGTGTTTGTAGAGGATTTCATTGGCCAGGTATGGGCTGGACACTAAGTGGTCTCTGAGGTTCCTAACTCAGGGATGCTGTGATTCTCTGAAACATCAAAACTTGAGTCATCTTTATATTCTTTGGGCTTATGGTAAATATTTGTTGAAATTAATATTTCTTATCTTAATTCTTTATATTGAGACTGATATTAAATTTCATGAATTCTTCCTTCAAGATTTCTTTTGAATCTGTCTCTTCTCCATTCCCACTGGCAATACCCTAGTCCAAACTCACACTATTTCTTTAGTCAATTTTTACAATAGCCCCCTACATGCTGTAAAGATGGGCCCTTATAGGTCCATCTGACTGATGTCTCCCTAATTTAATCTAATTTCCCTAGTTATATACCAAAGTTGGGCTTCCCTAAATATTGCTCCCAGAATATAATTATATTCCTCTACTTCAAAGCCTAACATTGTAACCTACTGTTTACCACCTCAACTTAAACTCCCCTGACTGGCTTTCAAGGTTCTACAAAATCTGCCTTCCCTCTACTTAATTTTCATCTATTCTCCCACAAAACACACTATCCACTCCAATCACGAACATCTCGTGGGGCCATAGGTTTAGAGCTAGAAGGGAATTTTGGGGTCAACTAGTTCCAGTCTCTCACTTTACATATAGATCCTGAGTAGGTGAGTGATTTGCCCAAGGCCACAGAGGTAACAGTTAGATTCAAACTCAAGTCCTTAAACTCTACTCCAAAGCTCCTTTTACTGCATCATGCTGCCTCTTCACTGTTTCTGGAATATATCTTGCTGATTTCCACATTTTCATCTCTGGTTCAGATTAACCCCCTAGCCTGGGATCTCCTTACTTATTCTGCAGGGCCCATTTCACAGACTACTTCCTCTGTTACTGAATATTACCATCCAGAGAGATCTCACCCTTTTCTGAGTTATAGTACTCACCTGTTAATTATATAATGTCTTACATGTTCTTATAGTAATTTTTCATATGTGTTGGTCTTAGCTCCTCAAATAAGCAGAGTACCAGGCACATCACTGTGCCCATATAATAGGTACCCATATAACACATAACCAAAACAAGGTGAAACGTTAGAGGAACTACTATAAGGAGAACTTACAGGCTGATGCTTGCAACAAACCCAACCACGGAACGCATCCCCCTGCTAGGGTCATGGTAAACATCCATCCCAATCACCATCAGTTGTTTCTGGGAGAGAAAAAGCACAGCCTGTCACTTCCTTCATTTGCTATCTGATCCCCAAAACATCCCACCTTGTATCTCTTATATATGCCTCTTTAGTAGGAGGTATTTTTAAAGCAAAAATGGGATAAATAATTACCTACCTGATTTTTACTTCCTATACAAACAAACAGATCACTCAGGAAAATGGCCAATGCTAATGACAAGCAGTGGAAATAAGAAAGCTAAGAAGGTATGTGAAGATGATGAGAACAACTATTTTGGACCCTTAGGGAGACTAATATGAATGGGTACAAGTATCTCATTTTTATCCAGGAACTGAGTATCTAAGTTCCACTCACCAATGGAATGTCCACTCCCCAAAGTTCTCCACCTAATTTACAGTTAATCTGCAGTAAAATTTTTTGGGCTACACTCCATAGCTTGGTGGGTTGTGCAACAGTTCGGGCATTGATTACCTAGGACCAAAAGAAATTTAAAAATAAATAAGAAACAAAAGTCAGAACACCATCATTTTATTCTAATCTGATAAAAAATCAATACAAAATAATGATTATAACTTTTATCCAAGAAATTATAGTTGTTAGATGCCATTATCTTATCAACAACCTCAACTTTGGGTTTTCAAGGGAATTAAACTTTCAAAAGGATCTCATGCAAAATGAGAAAATACTTCTGAGCAAAGCTGATGGAGAAAAAACACTTTTCTTCTTCAAAGTTAAGTCTACATTCTCAAGAATCAGTCCTATAAAACCAATCAGAGGCTAATCTTCTCAAGAGGCAATATTACTAACTAAACTTGGGCAGTAAGTTTAACATTCATGAAGGGATATATGCTGCTCATCTGGACCCCTCTAATCAGGGGACAGCAACCAGAGCCAGTTTACAATCTGAGTTCTGATTGTACTCTACAAAATATTTTTCTCCACATCCTCAACACGCCTAAGAAACCTGGGGGTTGAGTTTCTTGATTCTCCCATGCTAACCCCAGCTCACTTGTGAGGGCACTGGAGACTGCACACAGCACAGCTTCTTGATGGCCCCATACAGATCATCTCGTGTGCCTGTGATGATGCAAACCACCATCTGAACTTTCCCCTTTGGAAGACAAGACAGACACGTCAGAATTCTGCACTGGAAAGCCAGGGCCTTTCTTGGGACTGCTTTTTGGGGCATTCACGTCTCTGCAACACAAAAGAGTCCTTAACAGCAAGCAATAAATTGAGTGTTTCAGGTTATGAGTTTCTTAAATATGGACTAATATTGAATCATCTCAGAGATCCTCCTGGGTGGAGAGATGAAAGCCTTTTGGTTTTTTTTTGCTTTTTTTGGGGGGGGCGGGGAAGATAGGGCAATTGGGGTTAAATGACTTGCCCAACATCACATGGCTAGTTTTGTGTGTTAAGTGTCTGAAGCTGCATTTGAACTCAGGTCCTCCTAACTCCAGAGCTGGTGTTCTATTCACTGCGCTACCTAGCCGCCCCTAATGAAGCCCTTTTTAAGTTTGTTTGTTTTTTGTCTCTGGAAATCCAGACTGACCAAGAAACATTTTGAAGGGCCTACTTAGAAGGCCACTATAATAGCTGTAGTGAGTGACACAGAGTGGTGCTGAAGGTACTGAGATCTCAGCAACACCAGTGAAGAATTAAAATGAGAATCCTAGCAGAACTGCTTTAGTCTCTCAGAATTTCCAAGGATAAATTTTTCTGGAGCTGATGATGCGGGGAGCAGATCTTTGAGGGAGTCCTAGCCTGGAAATTTAATCAGTCTTAACTTGGATATCTAAATGGTTACTTTGGCTCTTCAAGGATCAAACCAAAGGGTAATACGAAATATCTTCTACCATCTTCCTCAAATGAGGGTCAGAAATCTGAAGCAGCGTGTGTTTATATGCCTGCAAGCTGAGGATAGTTTTTACATTTTAAAATGCAACAAAGCTTTATTTATAAATATAAAAACTATTCTTACCTGGGACCTTTCAACCTCTGATTTAGACACACAAATCACAATGCAGACTGTAAAGAAATTTATGACGACCTCTTATGAACTTAATCCTAAGAACCTCATTGCAGGAAGAGGGGATGAAGGGCTAGGAAAATGGCTAGTAGGTATTGTCAGGAAGACAATTCAAATAGGTACATATATGTGTCTCAGTTCCATTCACCAGCATGACTTCAGCAGGCATTTCTAAAATCCCTAAGTGCCTCTTGCCAAATTCCTGATTTCTAGAGAAACTCCACAAGTACCCTCATCCTTAATTTTGTTAAGAAAGGGAATAGTTTTTCTATCAGAATTCCCTGAATCGTAATGCTTAAAACTACAGATTAAGATATCTGCACCAACAAAAAATAAAATGATTCCTTAACAAATAACTACTACTGGAGGCAGCTAGGTGGTGCAGTGAATAGAGCACCGACCCTGAAGTCAGGAGGACCTGAGTTCAAATCCAGCCTCAGACACTTAATACTTGCTAGCTGTGTGACCTTGGGCAGGTCGCTTAACCCCAAATGCCCTACCTTCCCCCCTCCAAAAAGCAAAAAGAAACCCCAAACAAACAAAAAAAACTATTCCTAATAGAGGTGAGGGAAGAAGTTATTTCTCATTCAACAGGGAATGAATGTTCCCATGCTATAACAAAATACTTCCCTAATTATTCAGAGCAAATATAAAGCATAATCAGAATCTGCTTGCCTTAAGGGAGGGCAGAAAGACCAATGGGGTCAGTGTGAAGTAAGTTAAATAAAGTTTATGTTAGGTAAAGTTGTTCTCCAGCTAGCATGGGTATTACTGAATGTTCCCTCTCCAAAGAGTGAAAATAAAGTGGATACTATAGATGAGAGACCAGGAGTACTACACCAAGGAGTGAATTCTGATACTGCCAAGAATAACATAATAGGGGGCACAGTGAATAGAGCGCTACCAGCCCCGGAGTCAGGAGGACCTGAGTTCAAATTCGGCCTCAGATACTCCACTCATACACATGCACACACCCTAGCTGTGTGACCTTGGGCAAGTCACTTAACCCCAATTGCCCTACCTTCCCCCTCCAAAAAACAAAACAAAAAAAGAATACCATAATAATATTCTTAGGGCTTAGCACAATGCTCTTCAGAATAGGCACTTAAATTTTTTTTTTTTGTTACAAACTATTCCCTTTATAATCCCTAATTTCACTAAGACTGAGGCCATGTGATGTGGGTTCCCTCAGCTTTTCTCCATTTGTTGAACCATCTCAGTATCTTTAGTCCATTCTCCTCTCTCATCACAGAATAGATAATAGTGCTACTTTGCACTAAGGCTAATTATTCTAACAATATCCCTAATTCCTTTCCCTTGAAAGCCCAATTCTAGCAACATTCCTTCTCTTGCATATATCTTCAGTCTTCCCCTCTTCACTAGCTCATCTGCCCAATAAAGCCTTCCCTCTACACACCAACCATTCATCTCCTTTTCCTTCACTGCAAAATTTCTTGAAACAATTTTTGCCCTTGATGTCTCTTTCCTATCTCCTCCTGTGCGTCTCACCAGGTCTCCATCTCCCCATTGAGATTCAGACTGTCACAGAGCTCATTCAAGGCAGAGCCAGAACATAAACCTACCCTCCATGTTTTACCTCCTCTCTATAAGATGCCTCATGGGTCAAAGACCAGCCATACTGCTCACCATGTCTCTCCTAACCTTCCCACCTGAAACAAAGTTTTGCCCTCACCTGTCTCCTCTTCCTCCTCCTTACCCTCTCTCTCATTTGTAGGTCAAATTGTAATCTTTATCTTGAGCTCTGGACACTGATTGTGCACTGCCTACAAGGCTGCCACTTGAATCCAGCCTATCTAAAACTCAGCTGTTTCTTCTCCATTTCTCATAAACAGTCAGATGTTAATCCCCTTCTACCTGTGAACTGCCTCACCATTCACCTGCTCACTTCAGGTGCCAATACCACAGTAGAGGCTCTCTCTGTTACTCATCTCCATCACTGCCACAGTTTCTTAGCAAGTTTTCCTGGCTCCACTGTTTTTTCCATGTAATCCATTCCTTCCAGTTTCCAGAGCAATCTTTCTGAAGCACAAATCTCTTCAGGTCACTCCTCTGTTCAAAAGTTTCTGAAAATCCCTGCAGCTTCCCGAGTGCAGTTCAAACTCCTTAGCTTGCTATTCAAGACTGCTCAATCTGGTGCCCCTCTAAATCTCCAGCCTCATCCCATGTTGCCCCTTGTGTATTCTACACTCCAGCCAAAGTGGACTATTTTCTGTAACCTACTATTCTTTCGTAAATTAAATTCTATTTCATTTTTCATGAAGATCTGCCTTCTTTTCCTCACATCTCCTACCCACTCCCACTGGGGAAAAAAAAAAGAAAACAAAACCCCTATTACAAACATATATAGTCAATCAAAACAAATTCCTGCATTAGTTATGTCCAAAAAAAAAGATGTCTCATCTATTGTGAATCTATCACCTGATCTCATGAAAACACTGTTTTCATACCCCATGCCTCTGTCACACTGCCTTACCATCAAGGGGATCCACTTTTATCACTGCCCTCAGCAGACTTAAATCCACTTCCCAAAACCTGCTCCTTTCTCTCCTTTTCCTTGATCTGGTTCACCGACTGCTTAACCAGTCAAAAAAGTTGTGTGTGCCATGACCTGCTCGACTATGAAAGTTATTTACTGTTAGGTAATCAAGGTACTTGTCTCATGGGCCAGTCTAGACTGGCACAATATGAATCCTGAACCAGAGCAGTCTGTAACAGCTAAGCAATAAACATCACATAATGGCTCCTGGCACCAAAAGCTCTGTTCTGAGGGAATTGAGGAGATCAGGACAGTAAGTGGTTAATTGTGGGAAAGGAGTGAACCATACTGACTCCATCTTGTGACTCAATTCTGAAGCTAGCTCAGTTCTCTTTCTATTCAATTATGGGTCTAGTCCAAATTCTGTCTTGTGAGAAAAATTTATTCAATCGTGGGAACTAGGAAAAAACCTTATTGTATTGTTTGAACCTAGCCCTGAGCTGGCCAGGAAGCTGGACCACCTTTGCCTGCTGTTCAGAGACCCTTAACCAAGGAGCTAGGCTGTGCTGGCCAGAAACCCAGTCATATCCAAAGACTCATGTCACGAGTTTTCTCACATAATCTCAAGCAACCCATATGTCTTATCGGGAAACTGGCCCTGGACTGATCAGTCAGTTATCATTTGCATGTTCCTTTGATTGTTTACAGACACTTGGGAGGAGCTGGACACCTCTTTTTCTGAATTCAGGGAATTGCCCCTGTTTTCTCTCCCCTTCCCAACTTGGAAAGTCCCTAATCTTTGATCCCATTAGAAATCATATTACTTAATGTTTCACTGTTTCCTTTTAATTAGCTGACCTTATTTGATTAATTGTTTTTAACTATCAAAGTATGTCTAGAGCCCTAAGGTGAAGAAGGGGCCTGGTCCCAATTTGTTAGGCAATTGGCAAACATTGCTTAGCAAATCGATATGCTCAGAAGATCAAACCTTTGATTCCTCAGTCATTTCTTCTGTCACTCACCACAGTTCTTAGCACACCTGATCCCTCAGATAATGAACAGAAGCCAAATCAGGTGCTCTCTCTTAGACTCTAAATTATAACACCTGAAGCTAAAATCTATAAGGAAGAAAGACTGCAATAGGGTTAGGGAATAAGAAAGATGATAACAGCTAAAAGCCAAAAGGTCAACTATATTTGCACGTATATAATATTTTAAGTAGACATGAGCAAGACACATTCTCATGCATTGCTAACTGAAGGCTAATAAAACCAAGTAACTTTAGAATAGGCGACTATTACAAATACATTTTTAAAAGGGTTATAAGTCCAACTTATTTACCTCAACTCCCAGCATGGACTTAATGGTTCTAATGTAGGTCTCGATCCGGTCATCCTTTAGTTCAACCCAGGCAGGTGGGCTTATTTGCATACCAATGGGGCCAGCTATCTTCTCCAACATACCAACCAACTCTCGGGCTTGGTCAACAGCTCTCTTTGGGTAAAACAGTGCCCAGAAATGCATAGGAACCTGGAACAGCCACAAATGTTTAAGTATAGAAAGGTCTGCAAAATAGGTCTTAGGCAGACACTAGAAAACACTCTTAAATAGCCCAAGTTGATTATCTGGAGGCCCCTTTCAGGTCTTTGATTTGTCCATTGCATATATATTCCTTGCTCCCCATGCTTAGGTCCTGTCTTATCTAATTTCTACCACAGAACTTTATCAGAGATCAGGGAGGCAACAAAGCATATTTTCCCTGCTGTCTTCTCCCACAAACTGCACTTTAATACGGATTTTTTATATCCTTTGGAGAAAGAAGTATAAAAGAGGGCAACAGACTCCCTTGTCCATTGTTCACTCATTGTCCTTTAGCCAGACCAACAGTAAGTCAACTGGATGGCTCTTACTCAAGCACTTAGGTGAGAGTACCGCTTCTGCTGCCTTATCAACCAGTGAGTTAGCACAGGAGGTGAGTCCTTTGGGATGGGAATTCAAAACCCACAATTCACCATTCAGCTGGCAGTCTCTTTACAAAGAAGGCCACAAAACCTTCTAGCTCCATCTGTCAGAGCCTTAGGAACGCCAGTAAGTGTCTTGGTCAGTTCGACAAATTACTTACAGTCAAAATGGAAGCTTCTCGGGTTACTTCCTTAGTCCAGTTTAATTCCTGAGATGCGGTGAATGAACTGTTTTTCAAGTTTATTCTTTCCATGGGCAGAACACGCCCTGAAATCTAAATTAGAAATAATAAGTCTAAGAAGAAATCCCTAAATCACTTACACGTTGAGTCAGAAAAAATAAGGGAGCTGTTAAGGAAAACGTTAATGCTGACCTGGGTAAGCAATCACTTTCCAAACGGAGGTCAAATTTCTAGGGAATCCCAGTCACCTCGCCCCTCCAAAAATGCCCCCAAGATACATCCTTACTACTACCAGAATAAGCTTTCTTCATGCTACCCCCTCCCCCTCCCCGTTCCAAAGTTTTTGGGACTCCCTAGAGCCTCCTAAGTGAAGTTCAAATGTCTCTGCCTGGTATTCAAGGCCCTTCAACCTGTGCTACTCTAACTTCCCAGTCTCATCTCATGCTAGCCCCCCCTTGCATTCTACACTCCAAAACGAACCATTCTCTGCCACCCAAAGAAACACTGCTTTCCAACCCCCTTTCTTCTGCACACATTGTCTTCATTGCTTTGACTGTCTCCCTTTTTCCTCTTCACCTGCTGAATTCCTGCCCAATATTTGTAGCCTGTTTCACATAATATTTCTTCCATGCACTTTTTTCTGATCCCTTCTCAGTTAACATTTCTCCCTCAGACCTGATGAACACTTTATTTTTCAAGTTATGTGATAATATGAAAAGTATCACAGACCATGTATTATAACCACATAAGAGAAATCTTTTTAATTAGAACCCATTGGTGCTTTATATGGAGATAACAACTGGATTCCTAATGGTTTCTCTAAGGTAGAGATGAATAAACCTTTCAAAGAATAAATACTGGAAGAAAAGAAAAAGCAAAGTAGAAAAAGAATACATCTCATAGGGCAATATTTTATGAAGTTAAAGCCTAACACTAGACAAAGGTCATTCTAAGTACTAGAATAAAAACAGCTAAAGTTATAAGACATTAAAAACTAAAAGGAGTAAATAAAAGCTAAGAACAAAAGGGATATAGAAATACAGGAATGAAGGGCTTCTGGACTAAAATGGAATACACCCAACTAGGTTCATAAAAGTAAATTTGCCTAAACTCTTATGAATTAGGTCAAGATGTTTTTTTTTACATTTAGCAGATGTATATGAAAATCCAGGAACTCAAAGGAAGGACACACAGTGAAGAACATTTGATCACCTGAATGGATTCCATTCACAAATTTAAAGCTCAAAGTGACCTCATATGCCATCTGGTCCAATCTCTCATTTTACCAATGAAAAAACTGGGGCCCAGAGAGATTACATCAGTCAATAAGCATTTAAATAGATGTTTGCTACATGCCAGTCATTGGACACACAAAAAGGGCAAAAACAGCTCCTGTCCTCAAGGAGTTCCCATTCTAATGGAGGAGACAGCATGCTACAGCTATGTACAACTAAAATGCATACAGTGTAAATGGAGAGGAATCTCCAAGGGAAGACACTAGCAGTAGAAGAAACCAGGAAAAACCTATTGCAGAAGTTGGGATTTGAGTTGGAGCTTGAAGGAAGCCAGAGAAGCCAGGAAGAGGAGATGAGGAGGTAGAGCATCCCATGCATGTCTCATTAGAGAGAAATTACAGAATGTATATTTAGGCTTGATGTAAAGAAAAACATTTTAGCCAACATGGCACAAGCTGCCATGAGAGGTAGGACTAACTGGTCTCTAAATGTTCTTCCAACCCAGATATTCTGAGGGTAAGAGCACTACAAAATAACCATAATTAATACATAAGGAAAAGAAAGGAGAGGATGGAGAATAGAGGACCACAAAAGGCAAACATAAGTATTATCAAAGAAGAAGAAATTACAAAGCACATGATCCAGACAGCCTTTAGGATGGAAAGATCAGAAGAGAATTAGAAAACGGGACAGTCTGAAAATTCTATGATGTGTATTTAGAAAAAGCCATATTTGGAGAAGGGAGAAGAAAAAGAGCCACAATCCTAAAAGCAAAAAGCATCATGTAAAGTCTTAAAGAACATTTAAGTATAATAAATGCCAAATGGCATCCTTAGTTCTAGTTTGATAAAATATAGCCTTGTTGCAGGAAAAGAAGAAAAAAATTATGAAAGACACTGAAAAATTAGATTAAGGAAATTCAAGTTTGATGGAAACCCAAAAAGAAAAATTACAA
Source organism: Pseudochirops corinnae (assembly GCA_028646515.1). Taxonomy (NCBI): domain Eukaryota; kingdom Metazoa; phylum Chordata; class Mammalia; order Diprotodontia; family Pseudocheiridae; genus Pseudochirops; species Pseudochirops corinnae. Next base: position 113,045,969 of record CM053585.1, on the reverse strand, counting down.
CTAGAAAAGGTGTTCAAGAATAAATCAAAGGCATTTAATATCCAAATACCACTCCTTTCATTTTCCTAACACTCCCTGAATCTCTCTAGTACTGATTCCAACTCCCATCCCACATTCTTCCAGCTTGCCTTATGCACATCTCTATCCAGACAGAGTCCCCAACGTATCATTTCATTGTTGGCCATCTCATTCTTTGAAATTTTCTGCAGGAGGTTTCCCAGGGCAGTATGGTGCTGTTTAGGGCTTAGGTTGATCTGTTGGGTCAAATCCTACATAAAATTGGAAGAGGATAAAGGATTGTGAGGATTGTTTCTACTAATTCAAGGCTACATAAATAGCAATGCTTTCAAAGTGTGGATTTGTGAAAACTCCTTTCCAATGAAATTAGCAAGGATTTACAAGCAGCTCAAAGAGTTGTAAGATAACCTTTAAAATTTAGACAATGACTACATTAACAATGTACACTGAGCAACACTGAAAAATTTCAAAATTCAGACAGATGCAGTGACCCTCTGTGACTTCAGATGTCACAGATGGTGAACCATACTTCCTATTGTTTAGCAGAGAAATGATCCAACACAAGATATACATTTTGTGACATGGCCAGTGTATTGATTTATTTTGTTTAACTACTAGTTAAACTAGCTTAGTCATTGGGAAAGGGAAGTGATGTTAAAAAAAAAAGGACAACCAATAAAATTTTTCAAGGAAAAAAAGATCTAACCAACATACAGAGAGAGAGAGAGAGAGAGAGAGAGAGAGAGAGAGAGAGAGAGAGAGAGAGAGAGAGAGAGAGAGAAAGTGCTAAGACTTTTCTTTTTTAAGAAGGAGCTTGTCCTACAAACATTTATTAAAAACATCTAAAAACTCTGTGTGTGTGTATGTGTGTGTGTGTATGTATGTGTGTGTAAACCCCCTCCTAAAAATACAAAGATTAATGAAGTGCAGGGTTTTAATGATTTTAATAACATTTTAAAAAATTTTCCTTTAATGATATGAGATAATTTCCCGAAAAGGTTCATTTCCAACTCCTAGATCTTAAAATCTATCAAGTAACAATAGTAGTAGCCAATACTTACATAGCACTTTAAGGTTTATGAAGTGCTTTATAGATATCATCTTATTTGAATTTCTTAACAACCCTGTGAGGTAGGAGCTGTTATTAGTCCCATGTATAGAAACTGTGACCTACCTAGAGTCACACAGCTAATAAGTATCTGAGGCAGAATTCAAACTTAAGTCTTCCTGGATCTAATCCTAGAACTATGAACACAATACCACCTGGCTGCCTTGATATCAAATTCCACTTGATGTAAGTCATTAGCCAGGAGATTTGATTATGCCCTTGTAGTAAACTGTAAAGTGACAAGTTCTATTATTACCCAGTAAACCTATCACTAGAGGAAGGGTTCTTAACTTGTGGTTTGTGAACTTGTTTGAAAAAAAAATTTAATTATATTTCAAAATAATTGTTTTCCTTCATAATCTCATGTAAGGAGAAGTGACAGGATGGGAGTGTGAGGAGGGCAACATGGCACAGAGTGGTGGACTTCTCCTCTCCAAGCTATTCGAATTCAATAAAAGCAGCAGGGCCCAAGGCAAAATGACTACCAGAACACTTAATGTCAACAGATTAGAACGCAGTTTGCTGCTAACTTGGAGGGAAAGTTGAGCCAACACAGTTAGCAACAGTGGAGCAGAAAAGTAGTGGGCAGCTGAGAGAGTTGGTGTACAGCACTGCATTTGCTTATCTGGGTCAGAATAGTCACAAACATCAAAACTGGTTTGATGAAAATGATGGGGAAATTCAGAAGCTGTTAAATGAAAAATGAGAACTCCACAAGGTTTAACAGCAGTATTGTTCATCCATCTCTAAGAAGGCAGCATTTAATTCCATCAAAAGTAAAGTACAAGTGAAGCTTAGAGAGATACAGGATTCTTGGATCAGTAAGAAGGCAGATGAAATCCAGTTTTATGCTGATAGTAATCCAAAGCACTTTTATGATGCCCTGAAGGCTATTTGTGGACCAAAGGCATCTCAACTACTCAGTGCTGATGGAGTTAAATTGATTAGTGAAAAGGACATGAACCTGGAGAGATGCGCTGAACATTTCCATAGTGTTCTCAACAGACTGTCATCAATCAATGCTGAAGTCATTGACCGTTTATCTCAGGTTGAAGCAAATCCCTCTCTAGACAAATTTCCAACTGAAGAAGAGGTTTTGAATGCCATTAGACTCTTCTCCTGTGACAAAGCACCTGGTGCTGATTTTATTCCAGCTGAGATTTGCAAGGTGGGAGGGTCCATTGCTCATACAAAAACTGACTGAAATTGTCTGGGTTAGGAGGTTATCTTCCAGGAGTTCAAGGATACCTCCAATGTTCATATCTATAAGGTTAAAGAAATAGATTGTCTTGTGACAATCACAGTGGGGTCTCTCTCTTAGTCACTGCTGGCAAGATTCTTGCCAAAGTCCTCCTTAATAGGCTGATCCTTCACCTAAAAGATGGTCATCTACCTGAGAGCTTCAGAAAGGATGAAGGAACAGTCAATATGATGTTTGCTACCTGACGACTCCAGAAGAAATGCCAGGTGCTGAACAGAGATCTGTACACAATGCTTACAGATCTGAAAAAGCCTTTGATACTGTCACTCTTGGAGGTTTATGGAAAATTATGTCAAAATTTGGTTGGCTAGAGTTCATCAACATTGTAAGCCAATTTCACAACAGCATGCTTGCCCAGCTTCTGGATAACGGACAATGTTCTCATGCTTTCCCAGTCACCAATGCAGCGAAATAAGGCTGTGTGCTTGCTCCCATGCATTTTAGCATGATGTTTTCAGTCATGTTGTCAAACGCCTTTAATAGGATAATCATAGCATAAAAGGTCATCTACTGCTGATAGTAAATTCTTCAACTTGAAAAGGTTGCAAGCCTACAAGACTAAAGTGGAGGGAGTATTGGTACGTGATTTTCTGTTTGCAGATGACCATGCATTCAGTGCAGCCTCCAAACATGAGACACAACAAAGTATGCATCGATTCTCTGCTGCCTGTGCTAATTTTGGCCAAACAATTAACACCAAAAAAACCACAGGCACTCCACCAGCCAGCACTCCACCATCCATATGTGGAACCATCAGTTATAGCACATGGAGAAGTTTTGAATATTGTATGTAAGTTCACTTACCTTGGCAGTATATTTTCCAGTGATGTACATATTGATAATGAGGTTGACACATGCTCTGCCAGAGCCATCTCAGCATTTGGCAGGCTCCAAAGGAAAGTGTGGGAGACAAGAGGCATTAGACTGGCTACCAAACTGAGGGTCTAAGAATGATCACGCTAACCTCACTGTTATATATGCCTGTGAAACCTGGACAGCATACCAGCACCAAGTCAGGAAACAATCACTTCCATTTGAATTGTCTTAGGAAGATTCTGAAGATCACTTGGCAGGATAAGGTATCAGGCACTGAGGTCCTTTCTTGAACTAAACTGCTAGGCATTCAAACTCTACTGCAGAGAGCACAACTCTGATGGGCTTGGTTAAAAGACTATTTTATGGTGAACTCACACAGGGCAAGCACTCACATGGAGGTCGAAAGCAGTGATACAATACTCTCAAGGTCTCTCTAAAGAACTCTAGAATTGCTTGTGTGACATGGGAGACACTGGCACAGGACCACCCAGCATAGTGTGCAAATAAAGCATTGTGCTCTATGAGCAAAGCAGAATTGAAGAAGCTCAAAAGAGATACCCGATGTGCAAAGTTAGAAAATTCTCCCCAAATGTTCACATAGATTATTTGTGCCTGATGACCAATGGCAGAGCATTCTGAGCTCTGGCCTGATCAGCCAATTGAACACACTGTAACTTGACTCTAACATACTGATGTCATTTTGATCCTCTTCAAGAACAAAGGACAACAACCAATGTATTTTACTTTATGCATTTAAAAACATTCTGAGAAGAGAATCCATAGGCTTCAACAGACTGCCAAAGGGATCCCAGACTTTAAAGAAAGGTTAAGAACACCTACCTAGAAATTATGTGTATAGAGAGCTTCTGGCTCAGAGCTCCAACAAACTATTCAGCTTTACCAAATGACAGCTTGTAAGCATGAGACAGGTTCCTGCCAGCAGTTATGCATGAAGGTATGAAAGGCATGAATGAATTTCTTTGTAAATTGTATTTATTTTGTGAGACTGATAAATTATACATTTGCTACACCCTACAAAGCAGTTATCAGGGTCAACAAGTATGTGACTGCTATAAAAGTGCTTTGTGGTGTTGATTCATTTGGCAATGGGAGTGTAAGGTAGGTTTGAACTTTGGCATGAAGGACAGGAAAGAAATCTTTTACTAGATAGTGATCTCTGCCATCACTCCATGTCCTACATAATGGGACTGACAGCAAACCACTGTTATCTGAGATGAGTACTTGAAAACAGGTGAAGCTAACACAAGCTATGCAGAAGCTATAGACAGCTTGCATAGAATTTAGGGGTAAATATGGTTCAATCCAGTCTGAGCCTCTAAAAAGGTCAAAAAAACCAAGTCTTTAGCAGGTCTTCTAGGCCAGAAGATACTAAAAGGAATTAAGGTAATGAAGGCAGAATTCAAAGGTTAGAAAAATTCTCTGCTCACAAAGAACATTATTTATGGCTCTTTATATTTCCCTAACATCTTTCTTCAAAGAGTCTCATAGTAATGTGAGACAGTGATAAGAGCACAGGACTTTGAATTAGAGGAACTAGGTTCAAATTCCATGGCTCTTACCTGTTTGACACTGGGAAAATTGCTTTACCTTTTGGGGTAAAATAAGGAGGTTGGAATAGATGATCTCCAAGTCCCTTACACTTATAAAATAGTAGTTTTCTATGAATTTACCACATCCCTGGGAAGAAAATAATTTCTCCCTAATTTACATAGGGGAAAAACTGAAGTGTTAAATAACAAAGAGGCTTGCTTAAGGTCATAACGGAGGTCAGTATATACACACCACTACTTTCTCAGCTCAATGATTAAAGATCTTCCTTTAAAGCAAAAATTGTCTTGTTACCTCATGATAATAAAATGCTAGAGACTACAGGATTCTAACCTTCATTGCTCTAAAGTCTTTCTTCATCTTTTCTGGGATTCCAGTCATGAAGGATAGCTCTGGAAGTAGTAAGATCTCTCCTTTTAAAAGCTGAGGGAAGAAAAGAGTAAAGGGAAGGAAATAATGAAGAGGAAGAGACATGGTGGGAAATCATATAGTTCCCCATCACTCTTTGGTGACTGCTGACTATGTGCTTAGCTGTGCATGTATCCTGGCTTTCAGGCACATCCTTTGGTTTGTCACACTCAGCAATATAAGGTTCTGAATAAGGAAGCAGTTAAATCTCAGTAATTTCACTTTGTTCCTTAATACATCAGAAATTTCTTCACTTAAGCTGTTATTTTAAAAAGCATGTACTTACCAGTAGACTGTGGGGAGGGTGTATGTAGAAGGTTAAGATTGCTTTCTCCCAAGAAAGGAGATTCTATAATTTTTCTAATTAAACTGATCTGATATTTTAACATTCATGCTCAGGAAATTTTTCCTTTTATTTAATTTAGATCCCTCATGATGCCTTTTAGTGCCTCTTTATGGACACGATTCATGAGAAAGTGTCAAGGGGCAGCTCTGACTAGTTTACTCTTCACATGTATACAGCATTTTACAATACCCAGAATATATTCCTCACAACCTCATGATGTAGGTAGTCATTGCAAAGCTTAAGGGACTCCTATCATATAAAAAACACTAGAGAGAATTTTGCAACTACAATATAATAATAAATCCACGGTTCTTGAAAGTTACCAAACTGTTCTGGGGATGGTTGAGAGTAGCCAAGAACTTAACAGAAGTGTAGACATCACAGCCCTACTCACCCTCCCTTGGTTATTCTGCCTCTCACTGGGCCTGTGGATCAGAAGTGGCTGGTCCTCCTCCTTGACTGTAATTCCATAGTTTTTGCTAGAGAAAGGCAGAGGCAGAAGAAATGTTTAGGAAAACGTTCATGTTCCTAAAATGACAAGTTCTGCTAACTGAGCTTCTTACGCAGTTCTGCGGCACAATATCTGTATAACCGTCCTTGGTAGGATTCTATGGGCAAGAGATCATCACTCCTCAACAGTGTCAAATATAAAGACCAATTAAGCTAAGTGTTGTAAAGCAAGGGGACAGTCCAGAAAGAGTCTGTTCTCTACGGCCCCAGGTCAAGGGCTTTGTTACCCAGACGGGACTGCACATGAGCAAATCATCAGCGCCGTCCCTTTAATGATGTCTTCATCCAGCCCTCACCCAACCAGCTGTACCAAAATAAAGATGATCACGACGGTGACCATTAATATATATTGTGTGACAAGGTTTGTGAAGTGCTTCACACACAATGTTCATCTGGTCCTCACCACTACAGGAGAGAGGTGCTATTATGATCCCCATTTACAGAGGAGGAAACTGAGGCAGACAGCTAATAAGTGACTTGTCCAGAGTCACACAGCTAGCAGGTATCTGAGGCTGGATTTGAAGTCAGGTCTTCCTGACTCCAGGCCCAGGGTCTATACACTAACAGGAGAAACTACCAGTGAGCAGGGAGATTTAAGTTTAAAAGATGGCACATTCATGCCAAATATCCTGAGAGTTATGCCTTAGCTTATTATTTAAGAAAAAATCATGCTCTACAATGAAATTCAAGTTCCTTCATTCTCTTCCTTCCCTCGGTCCACACTCAGTCTTTCCTACCTGTAGTATTCCAGGAATGTAATCTCCTTCCCATCAGACATTATGAAGCTATCTTTTGGAGTTTTATTCCAGTCAATATCATCAATACGATAGGTACGATTGTTGTATCGTGTTATGACAATGTTGCCAACCAGCAGCTTGGTACATTCATCCTGGAAGTTTTCACTGCTCTGCTGATATATGGCATGCCTTCGGGGAAAATCAAAGAGTTTTGATTACATTGCTATAAAGAAAAAATGAAATGAAACATAGAAAGGACAGAGCAATGAAACAGGAATCAGGGCAGGTGATCTCTACTCCCCACTCCTCCCCCCCCGCCCAGCCTTCTCTATTCCTTTCTCCCTCTATCTCTCTCTGTCTCTTTTTCTCTCTCAGCAAGGTCAACTATGTACAGCTTCAAGTTTCTTACCTATAAAATGGGAATGATAACCACTTCTCTCTGAATTAACTTACTAAATTAATGAATTAACCAAACTGAAAATCACCAATATAACATATAAAATGCTATAAAAACAGTTTGTTAAAGGCTACAATGTAGAAAAGATACTGAACTTGTGTTTGGCTCCTGACAGCAAAGCCCAAACTCATGGGTAGAAGTCACAAAGAGGCAAATTTAAGTGCTGTGTCTATAAAACTCTCCTAGTAATTGCAGGTACCTGAAGGTAGAATGAATGGGTTGCCACAAAAAGTATTGAATTCTCCCCCATCAGAAGTCTTCAAGCAGAGGCTGGACGAGCCCTTTTTGGGTATGTGGCAGTATGGATTCCTATTCAGATGTAGGATAGGCTAGATGGTCATAGAGAACCTTTTCAACTCCAAAATTCTGTGATTTTTTGATCTGCTGTACATCTTATTCCACTAAAATCAGATAATAAATCCTTGCCTTGACTTGCCCATAATTTTCATGAAGGGCAAGGAGGTAGATTTTTCAAGTTATTAAGGTTTACTATTGATTCCCAGCAAAATTATAGAAGAGATTATTACATAAATGGTTTATATATGACAGGAAGTCATAATCACTAGAAACCAATACAGACTTCCTATGAACAAATTATTCTAAATTTGATTTCAGCTGGTAGACTGATTTTATTATTTCTAGATTTCAGTAAGGCCTTTGATAGCCTCATGTACAAAATGGAGAAACATATATATTTTAAATCTACATACATACACATATACACACATGCACACACACATATATATACACATACATATTTCACTCCACTAACACAACCATCATTCTAATTGAGAGCTTCATCACCTCTCACCCAAACTATTATATGTCTTACAATTAAATTTATATTTTCTTCCCTTTCCAATCCAGCTTCCATAATAGTGATTAAGAATAGCCTTCCTATTTCAGTGACTTTCTTCTGCCTCTAGGATAAAATACCAATTTCCTGACCTGAAATTGGAGGCTTTAATCATCTGGCCTCCAGCCTCCAGTCTCCCCTTTCAGACTTATTTCACAAGATTCCTATGTATGCACTCCATTAAACTGGAATCAGTCGTTATTTCCTGTACTTCACATTTTAACTCCTGTCTGTCCATGTGCTCACAGAAGCTATCTCCCATACTTCTCACTTTTAGCATCCTTACTTATCTTTTTCCAAGGTTCAGGTCAGATATTACCCTTCCCCACCTCCCACCCCCAAGCCATTCTAGTTGTTAATGCTCTCTCTCTCTCTTCAAATTACTTTGTATTTCTTTTCCTAATTGTGTTACATCCCCCATTGAAATACAAAGTCCTTCAGGGCAGGAACTGTTTTTCATTTTCATCTCTGTATCCAGCACAAAGCTTGCATCTTAATAAATGTTGAAATGAATTTAAGTATGGACAGAGAAGAGACAGAAAGATTGTCAGGAAAAAGGCAATAGGATTCAGGAAGGGTTATCAGAAAGCAGTTACAAATGGCCCCGACAGTGCAATTTAGAGAACAGGACCTTATACCTAAATATATTTCTGAGGAAAATTGGCTTAAAAGCACTATTATAAAGAAGTTTTTGTCTATTTCAAAATTTAATGGAACACATGTTCTGGCCCTCTCTCCTAGCCAGGCTGCTATATTCGCCTCTAAGAGTTCCAGAATGGTTGGTGCATTTCTCTCCTCTTGACAGTCTTTACCAACTATTTTCTCTCCCCCACTATTTGGGGCCAGTAACTAGCACCCCAATTCAATTTAACCATTTGACAATGAATGACTTACAAAAGGATATTTACTTCAAAGATATACCAAGAACAAGTACAGACATGCCCCCTTTCCCCAACACCTCAGTCTCTGGGGCAGTAGGTTCAAATCTCAGCTCAGTTCCAATATAGCACTGACCCCTCCACATTAAAATACAAAGGCAGCAAGTTATGTTGGACAGGTCCTCATATAAGCTTCCACTGGGAGGAGGGACCTGAAGACCATTCCTTGCTCCCAGGCATATCAGTACTAGCTGGCTACAATATGTGGTCTAACTCTGGGATTCTTGTGGCTTGTTTGTCTGACCTTTTGAAACCCTCAGAGACTCTACTCCCTTCACCAACATCCTGAGTGAAGGAGTCTCTGAGATCCCTTAGAAGGGGACAAAGCAAAGTGTCAGTAGATGAAGCTGAGAGGGCTTTTTGAATGCCTTCACAGCCAATCAAAGAACTCTCTTTCACCACACGAAATGGAACCAGTTACAGAATTTTCCCTGTATGCTTCATAGTCTCTCCAAGGCACTTCCCTATGTCATCATAAGCCTTCCAGAAGCTATCTACCCAGAGTCCTCTATATCGAGAGACTACATTAGCCAAATAAGCTTTAGACTTAGCAGTGAGCTGATCAGTATGGACTAAACACATCCTCTGGTTGAGAGAACAGCAGTGACAGGTTTAGCAGGAAGAGCAGCATAAATGATAACAACTTATACTGACATGGTGCTTTCTAATCAAAACTATAACCAGGACTGGGTAACTTGGATTTTGCCTACAGAGAGCAAACATCTATACATATTCCTTCGACAGAAACAAGTGGGCTTAGCATTTAGTTAGTACTTAATTCCCACTACTTTGTCTTAAATATTTCTTTTACTGCTTCCACATCATGAATTCCAAAGTTTATCTGATTTCTTGCTTAGCTGCTAATCAATTTACTATTCTTAAGAGTCTTCTCACAATAATTCTACAAGGATAAAATAATTATAGGGTTTAGACCTATGATTTCACTGGTATAAGGAATTCTCTGCCAATGCAGGTCAACTAACACCTATAATCTTAAGAGAGTTGCCTGGCATACTCTGAAGTTATCTGACTTGTGTGGGAGTCTCAAAGACAGTATGTGTCAGCAGTGGGACTTGAATCTAGGGATTCCTGGTTCTGAGGCTGGCTCTCTATCCACTCACACCTTGTCTCCTGAAATTAAATGATATCCCTATATGATGAAGAAATTAAAGATCAAGGGCAACTAGGTGGCACAATAAATAGAGCACTGGCCCTGGAGTCAGGAGGACCTGAGTTCAACTTCGGCCTCAGACACTTAACACAAAAAAAACTAGCTGAGTGACTTTGGGTAAGTCACTTAAGCCCAACTGCCCTACTTTCCCCCCTCCAAAAAAAAAAAAAAGAAAATAAAGATCATAAAGGTCAGGTGAGCCACCCTCAAGCTGGCTAATGGAGAAACCAAAACAAGAAACCAGGGCTTCTGACTCCCAAGTCCTGTACTCTTTACACTCTAGAGATAGGAATGAACATGGTAGTATACCCAGAATTGAGCTGATTAGGGATTCTGTTGGTAATTTAAAGGAGGGAGACACTCCTCTTCTATAACTAGAGGAATGGGAAAGTTTTCCATAGCCTGGATGCAGATGATAAATCCATCGGCTACCACTATCAGCTACACAGATGTAGCTGGCTGGCACTGGGTTAGGAGTTAGGGACTCTAAAACAGTCCCTGCCCTCAATAAGTTTATCTTCTACTAGGGAGACACGTACACATATGAGGCGTATACACATATGAAAATATATACATATATATACATATATAGAGTAACATTAGGGAATGGGATAGAAGATGGCCAGTTCCTGAGCTGAGTTTTATAGGAAACTAGGGATTGTAAGAGTCAGGAGTGGAAAGAGTGCATTTTTAGCATAGAGAGAAGCCAATACATGAAGATGGGAGATGGAATAGATGGAGGTCAATTTGGATGTACCTCAGAGTTCATGAAAGGGGGTAAGGAAAGGTGAGTATGGGTCAGGCTAAAGAGGTCTGAATGACCACGGAGAAGTTAGTATTTTAACTTAGAGGTGAGAGTTTACTTCATAAACTCTCAAGTTTACTGACCAGAGGAATGTCACAGCTAGATTAGTACTTATTGAAAATTACATCAGTTATGTGTAAACAGCTATGTGTAAAATGGAATGGAGAGAGGAGAGATTTGAGGCCAGGAGACTAATTAAGAGGCCATTGCAATAGTCCAGGTATAAAGTAAATATTCAGTCACGTGAACCAGGGTGGTGGCTATTTGAGCAATAAAAAGGTCAATGATTTAAAGAATCTTGTGACAGAAATGGCAACAGAATGGCAAGGTCAACACTGAAGTGATGAACTTGGGAAATGGGAAGGATGGTGGTCCCCTCAAAAGAAGTAAAGAGACAAATTCAGAAGAGAGGTATATCTTTGAGAAAATTTAAGTTCTGTTTTGGACACGTTCTGTTTGAGATGTCTATAGTATATCCAGTTCAAAATGTCCAATAGGCACTTAGTGATGCAGGACTGCAGCTCAGAAGAGAGACTGGGGCTGGATATGTAGATCTTTGAGTCACTTGCATAGAGATAATTAAACCCATGGAGTTTGGTGGGGTCACAAATAAAAAAGAAGTAAACGGTGTATACCCTGTTAAGGTTTATGATATGGATGGTGCAGAGAAACGTGGGAGAGCCTCAGGGGACTTGTCTTTGACACTTGAAAATCCAACAACCCAATGCTGTGGTGTTTGGAATGTTCCCAAGCACTAGACGGCCACTTGGGATAGCACTAGTAGCCCAGAGGTCATCTATGCGAAGGTAAGGTTTTAGCTCTGTGCTAAGAGGGCTGGACAGCTTCCTAGAGAGCAATGTCTAATGGCACTGAGGCTGTGGAGAAGACAAACCACAGTAAGCTAACCCAAGTGATCAGGGGACTTTAGTAAAATGTAAACCAATTCCTGGCAGGAGTTGTCTCACTTTTAATTTGTATCCACAGGCCTAGCACCATGCCTGGCCCATCGGTAGGTTCTTAATAAATGCTTGTTGATCAAGTGACTCCATATGATGTTATTTTTTTTGACCACTGCTTCCCTCAGTATTTCCTCCCTATGCACCCCCCTCTCTTTACTTACCTCTTTTCTAACTATCTCCCTTTTTTCTATCTCCCTCCTTTCTAACTATCGCCCCTTTTCCCCCTTACCCCTCCTGCTGCCTATAGGGCACAACAGATTTTTATACTTAACGGAATATGTTATTCGCTCCTTGAACCCAAACTGATGGCAGTAAATTTCATACAGCGCTCTTCTCCCTCCCTTCTTTCCCTCTATTATAATGAGTTTTGTGTCTTTTCACATTAGAATCCTAAATTTAACTGATTATGTTGAACCCTCCTTGGACCAGAACCAATGAAAATAAAGTTCATATGATGTTCATCTCCCTCCTTTCTTTCCCTCTACTATAGTATGTTTTTATGCCTCTTTGTGTGACATAATTTGCTGTTTTCTGCCTCCTTCTTTCCTTTTCTCCCATTACAGTCCCTTTGTACCCCTCAATAAGGATTTTATCATCAGATTAGTTCATTTATATCCACATCCTCTATCTATGTATATCCCTTTTAAATGTCAATATTGACAGATGTCAGCTTCCCATATAGGGATGTAAACAGTTTGCTCTTATTGAATTACAAGTTATGTGTATGTGTGTGTATGTGTGTGTGTGTTTTCCTTGTTTACTTTTTTATATCTCTCTTGAGTCTTGTATTTGGAGATCAAATTTTCCATTTGAGCTCTGGCTTTTTCATCAGGAAAGTCTGGAAGTCCCTTATTTCATTGAACAACCATCTCCTTGCCTGAAAGATTATGCTCAGTTTTGTCGGATAGTTGATCCTTGGTTGCAGTCCAAGCTCTTTTGCCTTATGAAATATCAAATTCCAATCCCTCCGATCTTTTAATGTAGAAGTTGCTAGTCCTGTGTAATCCTGACTATAGTTCCACGATATCTGAATTGTTTCTTTCTGGCTGCTTGCAGTATTTTCTCCTTGATCTTATAATTCTGGAATTTGGCTACTATATTTCTTAAGAGTTTTCAATTTGGGATCTCTTTCAGGAGGAGTCTGGTGAATTCTTTTGATAATTATTTTACCCCCTGATTCTAGAACCTCAGGACAGTTTTCTTTGACAATCTCTTGGAGGATGGTGTCCAGGTTGTTTTTTTCATCATGGCTTTCTGGTAGATCAATAATTCTTAGGTTCTCTCTCCTGGATCTGTTCTCCAGGTCAGTTGTTTTTCCAATGAGATAATCTTCTAATTTTTCAATCTTTATATTTTGTTTGACTGATTCTTGATGTGTTATAGAGTCATTAGCTTCAATTTGACCGATTCTAATTTTTAGTGAATTATTTTCCTCGGTTAGTTTTTTTGTTTTTTGAGGGGGGAAGGCAGGACAATTGGGTTTAAGTGACTTGCCCAAGGTCACATGGCTAGTAAGTGTTAAGTGTCTGAGGCTGGATTTGAACTCAGGTCTTCCTGACTCCAGGGCTGGTGCTCTATTCACTGCGCCACTTAGCCACCCCTCCTCAGTTAGTTTTTGAAGCTCCTTTTCTGTATGTTGAGATTTCATTTTGGGGGAGATATTTTCTCCAGTTAGATTTTGAACTTCCAGTCCTAGTTCACAAATTTTACTTTTAAGGATTTGTTTTCTTCAATGAGATTTTTTTTCCATTTTGGTCAATTTATGTTTTACCTCTCTAATTTGGCTTTTAAAATATTTCTTGAGCTCCTCCAAGAATGCTTATTGGGCTTGAGATCAGTTCATATTTCTTTCTGTGGTCTTAGGTGTGAGTATAGAGTCCATATTGTCCTCTGAATTTGGTTGTTCTTGCATGCTATTAAGAAGATGTATCATTCTTTTTCTTGATTTCAGTTTCCTTCTTGCCCATTGTGATTGCCTATTTCCTGACTTTTAAAGTGGATTTCTACTTCTGGGGTCCAGAGGGCTCTGACCCACACTTCTCAAGCTGGGAGCTAGGAGCTTGGTTGTTGACTTTGTGTGCTGTAGCCTCTGGGTAGCTAGTCTGAGACCAAAGCCAGGACTCTCAGTGTTTCCTTGGGTTACTCTGAGGCTCACGGGGTACGGTGTGGGGGAGCGGTGGCCTGGCTACTTCAGGTTTCTGCCTCTGTGCCCCTGGGCTACAGCTCAGGTAGGCTCAGCAGCTGGTAGCCTGCCATGCTGATGTCTGCAGATTCCATTGGTGGTGCTAAGACACACCTGGGCTTCTGTTTTTGGAGCTTGCTGGCTCCACCCCCACTGGTCAGCTGAGATGGGGCTTGTTGGGACACCTCCAAGCCTTCATATCAGGCTCAGCACAGCTTTAGTCATGCCCTTCCTCTAGGACTCCCAAGCCTGAGGATGTTTCAACTGTTTCAGGATTTTACACTGGGTGACACAATAATCTCTGGGTTTTAGGGTCAGGTAGGAGTATCAGAGCAGCTAAGGTTTACTCTACCATCTTGGCTCCTGGAAGTTCAGGTAGGTGATTTTTAGACATCCAGGCTGTGGGCTGATAGCCCCAGGAGAAGCTGCTGTGGCTGCCGCAGGCCCTGTGCTTTCTCTTACCCAGTTCTGACTGATCCTCCATCCAGTGATGAGATGTCTGTGAATCACCCTTGGGATAGGTGGATCCACTAGCTGGGGCTCGCTCTCACTCTGCTGTAGTCTGCTCTCAGGTTTGTGCTGGAGCAGCTCCTGCATGCTCCATGCTCCCCCTGCCCAGACCTATGTGGGTGCTTTCCTGGGCTGGGAATCTGCCACTCTCCATCTCCCAATGGATTTTGTCACTCTAAAATCCATTTATATTCACTTTTTATAGGTTAGTGACAGAATTCATGGAGGAGCTCAGAAAAGTGCCTGCTTATGTTCCACCCCAACCCCATATGATGTTGTTATACTTATGAATGTATAAGCAGTGCAAATAGCACACCAACCACTCAGAGGTCACTCAGAGACAGAGTAACTGGAGAAAACAAAAATTTGTCTACACGTCTCTATGGCTTGAGTTACTTAGGTGTAAGCCAATGAGAATAAAATAGAAGCCGAATCAGACCTAACCAAACTCATCCAAAAAGCCTGAGGTAGGCCTGTTGGACCACTGCCCCCACTATCCCAAAAGGGATAAGATGCTTCAGGATTAGAAACAAAACTTCCTACTTAAGGAAAGACATTTAAGTGAACCCAAAGAACCTGAGCATCATTTTCCTACAAATGTGGACAAAATAAGAACACAGTTGCTAGTACACTCAGGAGTGATATTTGAAGAAAGTCAAGTGAACAGAAGTGTTCACACACTTTTTACCAGGATCACTGACTCTATCCTCACTGCTGGACTTCATTCAGTGGTGCTGGGAGGTTTTCCCCCCAGGGGCTATGACTGGTGTTGTGAAAGCAAAATATGGCACCCACCTGACAGTAAACAGGACTACTACTTTTGCTAGGACACAGGTACCTTCTCTGTTTTGTACGTGCATTTTTACTGACCCTTTTCTATGTTAATACCTTGGTACCCTGATTGCTCACAAGAGAGAATGCTCTGCTTTCTGGGGAGAAGTAGAGTGAAGCAAAATACATATATTCCTAATAAAATTATTTTTCCTGGTGTGTGTGTGTGTGTGTGTGTGTGTGTGTGTTTGTGTTTAACAAAAGGCACAAGCCATAGAGTTAGTAATGACAAATTTTCAAGAAGGAATCTTTTTAAAATGAATCCAGAACTTTGTTAGTGGGACACAAGGTAGATTTATTTTTCCCTGATACCTGCATGGGGTCATCTTCCTCATCTTCCCACCAGATTCTAGATTCTGGGCTCTGATAGGGTAACGTTTACCTTATTTAGCCTGGAACCCAGCCTCCTTGTCACTTCCTGGTCATTTCCAAACCATAAGCATGTAGTTCTCCCCTTGTCCCTTCTAGTTCCCCTCTATAAACTGTCTCCCCCCATTAGAATCTAAGCTCATTGAGAGCAGGGACCATTTTTGCTGGTTTGTATTAGGAATCAGTGTTTTGCACAGGGTCTGACACATGATAAACATTTAATAAATATTTTATCAATTTTTTATTCATAAGGAATTTCTGGTTAGGAAACATCCTTTACCAATACAGATCAGCAAACGTTCTACAATTTATCATTTCAAAAGATGCCTGTGTCAAAGGCAGTATTTGAACCTAAGTCTTCCTTTCTTCAAGGGCAGCTCTCTATCATACTATCTCATTGTTGGCTAAAAAAGTTTTTGATTTGATAAAACAAAACAATGCCTTAAAAGGTTTTCTTATAACAAAGGATCTCCTAAGTATAGCAGAGATAACCTTGTTCAACGACTCTGATCACTGAGATCATGTGAAGCATAAAACAAGACCTATGCTCACCAAATATGTTCACCACTGTCATGGAGGAGATCCAGTGCAGAGTCCAAGTTGAAGAAGGATTCCCTATGGATGGTGGTCCTCTAGTTGTGGCTGTTTGCAACTGACACTGTGCATGTTGCATCCCTCCTGGATGAGATACATAACCATTCCAAAGAGTCAGGCCTAACCATCCACAAAGGAAAAATAAGTGGATGAAGAATGTTATTATCCAGACTGTGACATGCAGTTAGATAAACAACCTGTCCAGCTTGTCCATAACAACTATACCTCAAGCATCATAATGCAAATGAAGGACCTGGGCTTAGAATTAAACAGAAGGAGGAGAGTGGGCTGGATTGCCATGGGGCTATTTCCAAACCATAAGCTTGTAGTCCTCCCCCTGCCCCCTCTAGTTCCCTTCTATGAACTGTCTTCCCCCACTAGAATGTAAGCTTGTTGAGAGCAGGGACCATTTTTCTCCTTTAATAATCCTAAACTTGTCTTTGAAAAGAAGGCTGATCATTTTTTTAACACTAATATTCTACAACTTGGTGGAATATAAGTGTGGAATGAGATATGCAGTTTCAGACATGGCCAATGTGTTCATTTGTTTTGCTTAATTGTGTTTATTTATTACAAGACAGTGTTCTATTTTTTTTGGGGGGGAGGCATTTATTGGGAAGTGACAGTGCTGTAAAAAAAATATTGTACAAATAAAGCCAATGTAACCAAGATTAAGAGGGAAATAGAAAATTGAGAAACAATTTTTACAACCAGTGTCTCTGATAAAGGACTCATTTCTAAAATATACAGGGAATTGAGTCAAATCTATAAGAATACAAGTCATTCCCCAATTGATAAATGGCCAAAGGATATTAACAGGCAGTTTTCAGAGGAATACATTAAAGATATCTATAAGCATAAGTAAAAATGTTGTAAATCACTATTAATTAGAGAAATGCAAATCAAAACAACTCTGTAGTTGTCTCATTTCACCAGTTAGATTGGCTAAGATGACAAAACAGGAAAATGATAAATGCTGCAGAGGATGTGGAAAAATTGGAACACTAATGCACTGGTGGTGGAATTGTGAACTGATTCAACCATTCTGGAGAGCAATTTGAAACTATGCCCAAAGAGCTATAAAAATGTGCATACCCTTTGACCCAGCAATACCATTTCTAGGGCTGTATCCCAAAGAGATTGTAGAAGTGGGAGAGAGACCCGTATGTACAAAAATATTTAGAATAGCTCTTTTTATGGTGGCAAAGAAATGGAAATCAAGGGGATGCCCACCACCTGGCGAATGGCTGAACAAGTTGTGGTATATGAATGTAATGGAATACTACCGTGTTATAAGAAATGAGGAGCAGACGGACTTCATAATAACCTGGAGAGACTTATATAAATTGATGTGGAGTGAGAAGAGCAGAACCAGGAGAAATTTGTACACAATCACAGACACATCATACGTGTGATGACTAACTTTGATAGACTGGGCTCCTCTCAGCAATGCAAGGTTATAAGACAACTCCAAAAAACTCATGATGGAGAGAGATCTCCACACCCAGAGAAAGAACTATAGAGTCTGAATGCAGACTGAAGAAAACTACTTGCTCTCTCTCTTTTTCTTATTTTGTTTTGTTTGCTCTTTCTCATTGTTTACCTCAATACTTTACAACCTGACTAAAGTTTAATGTGAAGGTGTTTGTAGATCCTATATTTGATTGCATGCCGCCATGGTGGAGTGGGGAGGAGAGAGGGAGAAAGTTTCAAACTCAAGGGATTGTGGAACTGGATGTTGTAAACTAAAAGTAAATAAATAAATTAAAAAAAAAAACAACAAGAACTTAAAAATAACCTTAAAAAACTCTTCCAGTGTTGTTACACAATTTAAAGTCAGGGAGCACTACAGACTCCAAAGAATTAAAATTCAGTACTACTCAAAAGACAATGGGGAGGAACATGGTAGGAGTGAGTAGAGGATAATAAAGAAATATATGACCTTAAAAGATGGATTAATCAAATGGTAAGCATGAGGAATAACTGTCTGCATGGCCTGTCAATTGGTATCCTTCACATGTCAAAAGGAAAAAAAAGAAGGGCCTGCTCCCTATCCCCCATCTACTGGATGGACCTTCTTTGGGCAAACTGACTGAAGAACATGGCTGAGTTGCACAGGATAGGCTTGATCTTCATTGGAGGGAACAGTCATATCTATGAAACTAAACATGCATTTGAGTAAATCAGTAGAACACCATGGATATAGTATACTTGGACTTCAGCAAAGAATTCAAAAAAGTCTCTCACTATATATGGAAGAGAAAGAGAGTGTGTGGGGAGGGAGGGAAGGGAGGCCAGGGAAGAGGGGGAACTGAAAGACAAAGAGGAGGAGGGGAAGATAAAAGAGAGAGGAGGAAGTAAAGAGGAAGGGAAAGCAAGAGATGTAGGCTGAGTACAGTTAAATTCAGAACTGACTGAATGACCAAATCAAAAGAGTAGTCGTTACTGGATTCATGCAAAACTTGGAAAGTTGTCCAGTGTAATGTATAATGTAATTAGGGATCTGCCCAAGCCTTGCCATAGGGCATTTATCAATGTCTTTGATAAAACTTTAGAAGGCATTCCTATGGACTATGGAGATGGCACAAAGCTAAGAGGGATAAGTAAAAATGGGGGATAGAATCAAAGAAGATTTCACTAAGTTAAATGAAGAACCAAACTATTAAGATGAAATTTAACAGATAAATGCCCAGTTCTATACTTACGTTAAAAAAATTCAACTATAAAAGTACAAAATGGGGGAGATGTCAATAGATAACTGTTTATATAAAAAGGATTTAGGGGGTTCTCATGGATTGTAAACTCAATGAGTAAAAAGTGTGAAATGACAAACAGAATAATTGCCTTGGAGAACAGAAGACTTTGGTGAGGGCATGAGAACTGTCTTCAAGTACCTGAAGAACTGTTAGACTAAGTCTGGTGTAGGGGGTAATGAAATTGGTAGAGAAAAAGGATCAGACTTGTACTTGGCTACAAAGGCAGAAGACTTAAGGAAAATGAGTTGAAATTGCAGAGAGGCAGACCTGGGATTGACAGAAGGGAAAATATTCTCATAATTTCTGTTCATGCTAAGAACAAGCTGTCTCAAGAGGCAGTGTGATCTAACTACAGGTTTCTCTGTAAGGAAAAGCTGAAAGAACACTTGGAGATCTTATATGGTCTCTTATATGGTCTCTGTGGTTCAATGAACTGGTTTCCAAGTTTGGGGGTATTGGGGGGCAAAGTGGGAAGCTGTGGCATGACTCTAATAGGTATATAATCAAACAATCAGAAGGTGGGAAAAGAAATCACATCCCAGTCTTCCTTCAAAAGCCAATCATAGGCTTGTCTCCAAGGCGACCATACTTGCACTCATAGTCATCTAAACCTCCACCACTCTGCTCACTCCCCTAATTTTCTCCCTCTTGTTCCAGAGTGAAACTGTCAGGGAAATTGTAACTTTGCTCAGAGCACCTTCACCAGCAACTGTGCATATACCTTGGGAAAATGCCATCTTTCCCTATTCCCCCCACCCCCTCTGAACATACACATATCCTGCCCCGCCAATTACTTCATAGGTACAATAGGCATACCTTTGGTTGGTTAACAGCCCCTCCCCACATTCTTTTCAATTTAAGTGAGTCAAAGCAAGCTTCATAGTATGAACAGACACGCTCTACGATCCAGACATGATGCTCCTCCCATAGGATGCGCCATCTCCCACTCCCAGGCCTTTGTACTGGCCACCCTCCACACTTCTAATGCTCTTCCCCCACACCTCCTAGAGTCCCTGGTTTCCTTTCACCTACTATGGAAGACATTTCCTGTTCCCATAAGTTATTATTGCCTTCTCCTCTAAAGCTACTTTGATTTATGTATGTCTTAGGTAAACACACACATACACATACTTTTTTCCCATTAGAATGTGAACTCCTTAAGAGAAAAGACTTAGTTTTGTCTTTGTAATTTGAGGGCTCAGTACAGTGCCTGACTCATAGCAGGTGCTCAATAAATGTTTGGTGATTGATACCTAGAACGCAGATCAGGTGGATTAGTGAATCTGTGCCATCACACCTTTTAGCTAAGGTTTCATTAGCACCTAGAATCCCCTCTGAAATTCTACCACACTTGCCTTGCCAATCTCCAATTCTGGATATTCCCTCTATTTCAATACCTAATTGGCTGTTGAAGGCTTTACCATCACAAAACTATTTGTCACTAAGGCCATTACAAATTCAAGCTCTATGATCTCAGCTAAAGTTTCACTGATACACAACAACCTTTTGATGCCTCCTTTAGTAACTCATCAGACTCCCCAGAGACTATTCCAAGCTCACATCTCAAAAGTCCATCTTATTCAAATAACAATTCCCACTTCACTGGAAAAACCAATGATAACCAACATAATAAGCTCAAATATTCTTTCCATATCTCAAAACTTCTCTTTACCCACCCTCTTCTGCCTCAACAGAAGACATGCTCCTTCATAATAAAGCTAATCTTTGGTTAAGTCAACAAATATTTATTAAGTGCCTACTGAATGACAGGCACTATGATAAGCCCTGAGGAAACAAATTATTGTCATCTTTTCAGGACTCTTCTAGTATAATCCAGCAATCACTCACTCCTATTGCTCTCTTTACCCTGCCTTTCAAGATGTTCGTCTCCCCTATCTTTAAAAAAAAAAAAGACAACAACAAAACAATTTTTCCTTTATCCTGTTAATTCCTTGACTACTAACTTTCTTTCACTGGGAAATTTCTTTTTTCTAAAGTCTTACTGATGCTTGTTTACATCAGATATTTCCCAATACTGTCCCTCTCCCAACAGAAATCACTCCCTTGTCATAAAGATAGTTAAGCAAAACCAGCGGATAGTGTGCAAGCAACATCTGACACTATCAGTCCTCTACATCTCTAATGAGAAAGGACAAATATGTCTCGTTCCTTTGGAACCAATATTGTTCATCTGAGGTCAACAGCCTTTTAGTGTCATTTTCATTTATACTGCTGTCGTCACTGTATATAATTCTCCTAGTTTTGTTTACTGTACTCTGCATTAGTTCCTATGTCTTCCCATGTTTCTCTGAATTCTTCATATTCGTAATTTTTTTACAATTCAATAATTTTCTATTCATATACCAGTTCCTTCAGCCATTCACCAATCAACAGCCACCTGCTTTCTTTCCAATATTTTGTTACTGTAACAAGTATTGCTACAGATATATTGATACATAGAAGTTCTTTTTTCTCCTGCCTTTGACATTCTCAGGAGTCTAACAATGTGATCAATAGATCAAAGTATCTGAATAATTTAGTACCTTGTTTCTTATAATTCCAAATAATTTTCTGATTCCCAACTCCAATAGTGCATTAGTATGCCTATCTTCCCCAAACAGTCCTAGCACTACTTCTTTGTTTTATCATTTCTGTCACCTTGATGTGTATGAAATGAAAGCTCAATTGATTTAACGCCTTTTTCTTTCATTATTTTGGTACATTTCTTCATATGACTGTTGTTGGTTTACAACTCTTCTTTTGATAACTGTTTATATCCTTTGATGACCTACCAGGGAATGGTTCTCAGTCTTAGACTAAAATACATATGTGTGAGAAATTCTTATAATCCTTGGATTATCAGACTTTTATTCAAGCACTGCCAAACTGAGCAGAGTAACTTATTCTATCACTATCTGCTTCTCCATATCATCCTACCAATCCATTCCTTTACCCCTTGTCATTTGGCTTCTATCTTCACCACCATTGCACATACTGGATTTTTTTTTTAAAAGGTCATTAATAATTCTTAACTGCTAAATTGAATAGCCTTTTCTCAGTCCCATCATCTCATTCACTCACATAACATCCAACACTGAATCATTTCGAATGATTTTGTGGGAGACATCAGCCAGCAGGAATAACCCTCCATCTGTCCGTCTGATACTAGCAGCATAGCCTGGCCAGATTTGCAACCTTAAATGAGAAAAAAAAAAACCAAAACAAGTGTTCTTTAATCCAGGGATCTTGGAGAAAGGAAACACTTTTATCCCCCCATTTAAAACAATGACACTAGACAGAGACTACTGCTCCCTTGTAACAATATGATAGAATTTGATAATCAACAGAGTTAAATCTAATATCAGTTTGATTTTACTTTAAAAATTTGAAAGGAAAGCATTGGATTAGATTTTATAAAATTTTGTCTTGTCATTCCATTATTCATTCTGTTTTTATACTCAACAAACTACAATATTCTAAAGTCTAAAAAAGAAAAAGAATCTGTGAAGAACACTCAAAAAAAATGAGAAATATATGTTACCAACCTGTGTTGTTGTAATAGTATAGCACTTGAAGGGTCATAGAAATTTCTTCCCACAAGTTTCATATCTACAAGTTTCATTACCCTGCCAAAAGAAAACTCCAGGATAAGTGCTGTGGCACAAAACAATTAATTCCCAAGTCTAACAGGTCTTCCTCTGTCCCATAAGTAACCACTTTTATACAGTTGAAACAGACTTCCAAAAGATAAATGAAATTTACTGATATACTCATCTTGAGGCAGAAGTTTGCGTGTGTACACACACATACACACAAATCATGTACGTATACATGTCCGTGTATATGAATAAAATTTTATTGTTATTGAGAACCTTCCCCACCCCCCTTTATCTAGAAAGTCATCCTTTATAATGTAGATTTTTAAAAGAGGAAAAAAGTAGTTCAACAAAACTAATTAACTTTATATATATATTTGGAGTAACTTATTTACACACATAATATATATCTGGTGTAACTTCATGGCTAATAATTTGCCTTAATAAAATGAGATATACATTTTGGTGCAACCTCACTGCTAGTAATTCACCATAAAAAAATTCAACCTACTTCCCTACTTGGTAGAATCTAACTGTCTATCATTACTAGAAAAGAATGGAAGAGCATTCACTTTTGAAGTTTTTAATCCATCACTTTTTTCCCTAGCAAAGAAAAAAAATTCTCTACTAAAAAATAAAGAAAGCCATTGCCAATTAACAAAAAGAAAATGGAAATGGCATTCTAGCAAACTGAAAAAAGGTAGCATATTAGTAGAATGGTCTTGTGAAAGTTATACACATTCTTAAAAAGAAAGCAAGTAAGAGTGGTCATTAAAAACCTCCAAAAAATATAATGCAAGGCATAGATGATGTGCTGAACTGCTCCCTCCCCCTTTTTAAAATCTTCACAAGGGATGCACTGATGGGTAGAAGAAGAGAATAGATATGTTCATAAAGAATATCAATGAAAATAAGATTTCTTAAAAATCTCCAGGAAAAATTAATATAATTAAGGAGAAATATTTTGGTAGATATTTCTACATACCATTTCCAAGGGTGGGTATGTATATTTGTGTATGTGTGTTTTATTTATATTAATTTCAAGAATCCTTACTGGAACCCAAAAGAACTATGTCTCCTTACTTCACTAATCTGCAACTTGTTTTCATAGACCTAACTCTCCTTACTGGGCTTTTTGAGAATACAATCCTTAACTGAGAAAGTATCAGTGTCATCCTTTCTAACTGTTTAAAACTTTCAGCCCAAGCTGCAGGTAATGCTAACTATCTTCCTCAAGAACATTAGTATTAACTTCAAAAAAGGAGACTGCAGACAAATGAATTTAAAGGACAAAAGTGTCCAGGTAGCCTAATACTTCTAGGACAACAAGTACTACTTTATTCCCAACTGGTTCTCACCTCCGGAAAACAACATTGTAGAAAGGAATACACAAGTCAGAGCTAGGTTCCAAGATCTTGGTCATCTGAATTTTGATGCTGATCTCAGTACCATCAGTCTTCCTCTGACTCTTCAACTCAACAGCCTAACAAGAAATAGAACTCGAATGAAAATTATTAACGGCAAGTTCCCAAGCCTTAACATATTCCAATTGTCTTACATACAAATTATAGCAAACACTACTAGGCAAAACTACAATTGGATCTGAAAAATTCTTAAGCTGCAGGAGAGCTCATTTAAACATTACCCACATTCCCAAAGTAATAAAAATCCACAATCAAGAGCTGAAGCAGAAATACATTAGGGTTAGGCATTCAAAATAAATCTCAATTTCTAGATGCAAAAATTTCCAACCACTTTTCTAGAACAAGAAGGTATACCTGGATTTACTATTCATGCAGATACCTTGTATATGCAAGAACTTCCAGGCTATTCTCTACAAAAGTATTCTCAAAAACTAGTTAGACTTTAGAAATAAAATATTCAAAGACTACAGGTTTTCCCACCATTTATACCACATGATTATGCCTAGGTTTCCACTTAAAGAACAATGCCTCTGTGTCTCACTTGCTGAAGTCTAATGGGCAGATAGAGGATGGATCCATCAAAAGCAGTGACATCTCCAGTGACAGATCGATGGTCCTTCAACATGCCAAACCTCATACTCTTGCATTCCACATTGGGGCTAGGAATCAAGCAAAGGATTCAAATTCAATTTGAGTGGAAAAAAGTATCATTTCTTACATTATCACTAGTAAGAGGCAGTTATGTTCATAACTGCTGCCCCATCTAGTGGCTACACAAAACCTTCATGACAAAGCTGAGATAAAGTTTAGTGCAATATTCATAAATAAACAAGAAAATCAGAAACCAAGCAAATTATATTCATTTAGCTATGTGTGAAGCCCAACACTGGGTTAGATACAAAAATAATTAAAACAAGCAATTCCATAAACATTTACTTAACTACCTAGGTCCTATGTGGAAGGTACTGTATCAAGTATCTTCAAAGATAGAAAGAAAAAAAAAAGCAGCTCTCAAGGAGCTGGGAAAGTACAACATATACTTAGAAAAGCAAATACAATGTATACAACGTATGTAACAAAGTAACATGGGAGGACAGTTAAGTCAAGAGGCATTTATTAAGGACCTACTATGTGCCAAGCCCTGCGATAGGCGCTGGGAATTCCAAGAAAGGCAAGGACAGTTCTTGCTCTCAAGTTTACAACCTGACAGGGAGACATTCTGCTGACAACTATGTACAAACAAGCCATATGCAGAGGGAAAGCATGACATTAAAGAGGCACTGGGAAAAGCTTCTTACAGAAGCTGGGACCTGAAGGAAGCTACGGAAGCCAAGGATGTAAAGATGAAGAGAGTGTTCCAGGCACGGTGGCACAGCCAGAGAAAATGCACAGAGCTGAGGGATGGAGCATCTTGTTTGGACAACAGCATGGTAGTGTTTAAGGGTGGGGAAGAGTGTAAGAAGATTGGAAAGGTAGGCAGGGGCCAGGTCGCTGAATGTCAAACAGATTGTATAGGGAACTGCTGACTAGAGTTTGTTGAATAGGGGAGCAGCATGGATTGGACCTGAATTTTGGGAAAATCACTTTGATAGCTGAATAGAAGATGGACTAGAATGGGGACAGATTTGTGACAGGGACCAACCAGCAGGTTATTCCAATAGTCTAGGTGTGAGTGAATGAGGACCTGTACCAGGGTGGTGGCAATATCAGAGGAGAAAGGGGATATATTTGAGAGATACTGCAAAGGTAAAATCGAGAACCTTGGCAACAGATTGTATATTGTATATGGAGGGTGGTTTGAAAGATAGTGAGGAGTCAAGATGACACTTACAATGCAGGTCTGGGTAAATGGAAGAACAGTCATCCAGTGAGTTGAGCCTGGAGCTGAACAAGAAGAGACTGGACTGGACTGCCTTTAGGAAATGGGAAGAATAGCTCTACAACTATAGGGGTTGGGATATGCATCCCATGGGGTGACATCAGGGAATAACCTTAAAGGAAGGTAGGGATTCTAAGAAATGTTAGGAAGAAGAGAATGTATGTGAGGAATGGGGAACAGCAAGGAGACTAAAGATGGACTGTCAGGTTCAGAAAACCACTTGCAGGCTAGTCTGGATTGAAAGGGAACACGAGAAGTGAAATAATATGAAATTGACCTAGAAAAGAATGCTGGAGCCAAAGTATGAATAGCCAGCTGGGACCCACTGAAGATTCTTGAATAAGAGTGACTGGGCCAGACTGATGCTTTAGACAGATTATTGTGACAGCTGTGTGGAGGGAGAGCCTAGAAGCAGGAAGGCCAGAGGGAAGGCTGTGGTCAGAATAGGACAAGAAAAGGTCAAAAGAGAGGAATCAAAGAGATGGGTCCCTGAATAGAGCAGAGAAGCATTTATGACTAGATCACAATTCTAGCCCCACCCCCCCCAGAATTGTCCTTGCCTTCGTGTACCTTAAAACTTAAAAGTGACCTTTGGGGGAACAAAAACAGACTGAAATATGACAGCAAAGACCATATTCATTATTTATGTGAAACATAACAAAACATACTATAATGCAGAACAGAATATAGTATAGAATGCTATTTCAGGTCCAGAGAAGGGAGGTTTATTTCTGATGAGGGAGATCGGTGACAATTTTTAGAAAAGAGGCAGTATTTGAGCTGGGTTTTAATACGTATGAGTAGAATTTCAAAAACAGTTGTGGGAAGATGGGAAAGCATTCAAGGTTTAGAGGACAGTGTGAACAAAGGCACAAGAGTGAATATGACAAGTGGTTTAGTGTCGTTGAAGCACAGAGTTTGTGGAAGGGAGCAGAGAATGATGAGCCTAGAAAGTAAAGAAGCCCCAGAATTTGAAGATCCTTGACTGTCAGGCTAGAGTTTGAACTCTGTCCTTTAAGCAGTAGGAGCTGAAGATTATTGTGTAGGAATAACATAACTAGATCTGTGTCAAAGGAGCAATGACCTGGCAGTTATACAAAAGATTACTATATTGGGGTGGCTAGGTGGTGCAGTGAATAGAGCACCAGCCCTGGAGTCAGGAGGACCCGAGTTCAAATCTGACCTCAGACACTTAACACGAAAACTAGCCGTGTGACCTTGAGCAAGTCACTTAACCCCAACTGCCCTCCAGAAAAGTAAAAAGATTATTACATTATAATAATCTATTATATTATAATAATTCAGGTAGATGGCTATGGGGCTCTTTTAGCCCTAAGACCAAAGATATCACATTTAATAACTTTGATTACACCCTGGATACTACAAGGAAGGCAGCATTAGAGGGAAAGAACATAGTTCACCTCTGATATTTGCTACCTGTATGGCCTTGGCCAAGTTGCAACCTCACAGTCTCATTTTCCTCAACTGCAAAAGGAAGGGGCTAGACTAGATGGCCTCTGAGGCTCTAGATTTATGAACACAGAAGGCAGGCATTGTATGAGCGTGCCAGTATACCAAGCTAAAGAGTGAAACACACTGAAAGATATGAAGGTAAGATCCTAAAGGAAATTCAAAGCTGGTAACTTCAAACAGATTTTTCCCAAGACTGAAATCTCATGGACCAGAAGGATTATTTCAAGGAGCTAAATGTCACCTCCTCCCCCAAAACTGTAGATACAAAGTGTTCTGTATCCCAACCGAGTTCTTAAGTCCACCCTAAGCAGAACCTCAGCAATTCTATCATTCTCCTCTTCTTGAGTCTCTAGGAGACTCACTGCAGCTGCTGTTTTAAGTGTTCATCCTTAAGTTTCCAAATACGTTTTGATTCTTTCCAATTCTCACTTTCAGAGGAGTTTACATTTTATTTCATAAAGATCCAGGTCATTCTGGTCTAAGTGCCCTCCCCATATTCTTCTTCTACTCAACCTGTTGCTACATCAATTTTTTAATCCTTCCTTCTAGTCTTGGAGGACAAGAGACTCCTCCCATTTTTCAAGCCTAAGCTCATCATTTATGCTAATGAATCCATCCAGTTTCTGACAAAAGGAAAGATCTGGCTCCTAAACTCAACTGTTCTTCTCTAGCAATCTCCAATCCCACCCCTAAGCCTCCCTTATGCCTGTAAAGAGTCTTTGACAAATAATTCTTTTTAAAAGATACCTTGATGAAAATACTTTTATGTAATATTACTGATCACCATAGTTTATTAAGTGTCCACTATGTGTCAGGTACTGTGCCAAGTGCTGGCAATATAAATATAAGCAGAAAGGCAGACCCAGTCCCCACCCTCAAGGACATTACAGTCTAATGGGAAAAGACAACACATGAGGGGAGATGGGGGAAGGGAAAGGAGGGAAGAGAAGAAAGCAAACAGCAAGCAGAAATAGCTCAAAGGGTCAGGACTATATCCTGAAGACAAATGATTGGCTTGGCCATCCTCCTTAAACCAGTGGTTCTGGAAGGAACCTGCCAATCAGAGGCAGATGTGACAGGGTCCAGAAGGTCCTTCTAATGGGGGAAGTCCAGGGGTGGCGTAAGCTTCCAAGGTGAAGAGGTTTCTATGACCTGGTAGAGAAAGTCTGGAGAGTCAACAGGGCATCAGGGAGAGGAATGAAAACCTGACTTAAAATCTTGTCTTGTCCCCTGGTCTTCAGATCTTCTCTTCTTATTCAGACTAAGAATCTTGAAAGACATTCTTGACTTCTCCTAATCAATCATCAAGCCTCATTAATTTTCCTTGTCCCAAATTTATCCCTTCAGAATTCAGTGTCTTCACTGAGACCCTTACCACTTCAAGAATTGTTACACAAGTCTCCTCAGTGATTCCTTATCTCCTGTATGCCCTTCCTCCAACTTATACTGCACCATCACTGTATATCACACTATTCCACTACATGAGAGCTTCATATAAAAGAAACCAATGAGGCTACTGAGTTTGGGTTTCAACGATCTTCTTTGCAGTATCTGATATGGGAGACCATGGTGACAGAATGCATAAACACGGATTAAAATTTAATATCCAGGAAGACTAAGAGAAGTGGAACTGCCAATCAGGGAGGGAGTGGGAAAGATATAAGGCAGAACACTGAAATCATATAAAATTTAAAAGCTTTTTCAAGAACAAGATCAATGCAACTAAAATGAGAAAAACTATCAAATGGGAAATCATTTGGGAAAAAAAAAATCACTGCATCACATATCCTGAATAAATATCAGATATGGAGGTAACTGACAAACATTAAGAGACATTCCCCAGTAAGTGTTAAAAGGATATGAATGTTTTTCAAAATAAGAGTTGCAAACCACATAAAAATATTCAGTATTAAGAGAAATATTACATATTAAGAGAAAATAATACATATTAAATATTAATATTAAGAGATACACATTAAAACAATTGAGGTTTCATTTCATAGCCATCAAATTGGCAAAGATAATAAAAGTAAAAGTACTGTAGAAACTATTTGAGAAATGCAAATACACTAATGCATCGAACCTGAATTAAAGGCAATAACCAATACTGGTTCAAGAAGCCAAATGATGAAATACATCTTGTTCATCTCACTTGAGAAGTGGGATATTACTGGTGTCCAATGTCGCATATGCCATCAGATATGGTCTATTTTTAAACTAGTTTTGCTTAATTTCTTTTTTTTTTTGCTTTTTTTTTTGGAGGGGCAATTGGGGTTGTGACTTGCCCAAGGTGACATGGCTAGTTTGGTTTTTTTGGCATTAAGTGTCTGAGGCTGGATTTGAACTCAGGTCCTCCTGACCCCAGGGCCGGTGCTCTATTCGCTGCACCACTTAGCTGCCCTGCTTAATTTTCTTTGTGATGAGGCATGACTCTATATGGAATAAAGAGATGATACTGGGACATGTCTATGGTATAAAAGCCCAAAGACAAAGAAATAAGGTAACCTAGGCAGAATTTTGTTTTGTTTTTTAAAGGTAGAAGGATACCATAGTAAGCAAAATCTCTCCCCTGTTCACTCTCCTATATAAAAGGATCTATGACTGGCTACCTAATACAAATAGAATAAAAAGAAAATTTCTTTCATGGGGCATTTAATAGCTTCTACAATCTAGCTCCAGATCCTTATTTCACAATTACCTTTCACCCTTCTTTCAAGGGCCGACTCTCCCAATGTGGAATACTAGCTGTTCCCTCACTCCACATGCCATCTCCAGTCTCTGTTCATTCATGGAGGGATTCTTCCATGCCTGGAATATGTTCTCTCATTGATACCTAACCGAACCTTTTTTTTTCTTTCAGGGTTCTGCTCAGGTGCCAATTATTCAAAAAGAAAAACTTCAATGATCCCCCAGATGAAATTATTCTTTCTTTCCTCAAATTTTCTTAGAATGCTCTGTCTAGAAGTCTCCTCTGCCTCCATCATATATACCTTGTATGATAATTGTCAGTGTACACATTATACAAGCCTTCATACAATGTAAGTTCCTTGAGGGCAAGGACTGTTCATCAATTCAAGAATCGTTCATTTCTATATCCTGTGTTTAGTACAGTGGCTGGCACACAGCATATACACTTAATAAATGTTTAACTGAATTCAACTAGAAAATGGCTGAACAAATTGCAATGATATAACAAATGGAAGTTATTTTCCTATTAAAAATGACAAAGAAAGGCTACAAAATTATAAAATAATGCAGATGGAATAAAGCAGAATTTGACAAGTTTACAGAGACTGGAAGGAGGTACAATATTTCCAGTTAACATAATTTGTTAAAGTAGGTAATTTTCCTAAAATGGGATTCATAATCACCCAAAAGCATTTAGTCTGGTCACATTAGAAAAATCAAATATATGAAGAATGGTTATTGTCCGGACAAACTGTGACTTCAATGCCAAATTGTGTAAACCAAATGATTATAGAAAAAGAATATTGCGCATTCAAAGTGTTTTTAAGAAGTAAGGCATTATTGCTAGTGGAGTGGTGAACTGATCCAACCATTCTGGAGAGCAATTCAGAACTATGGTCAAAGGGAAAAATGTGCATATCCTTTGACCCAGCATTACTATTTCTAGATACGTATCCCAAAGAGCTCATACAAATGGGAAAAGGACCCACGTGTACAAAAATACTTTTGCAGCTCTTTTTGTGGCAGCAAAGAATTAGAAATTGAGGAGATGTGCAGCAATTGCAGAACGGCTAAACAGGTTGTGGCATACGAATGTAATGGAATACTATTGTACTATAAGAAATGATGAGCAGATGGACTTCATAAAAACCTGGAAAGAATTACATGAACTGACGCTGCGTGAAGTGATCATTACCAGGGCAACAGTGCACACAGTAACAGCCACAATGTGCAATGAGTAACTCTGACAGACCTAACTTTTCTCAGCAATGCAAGAATCCAGGACAGCTCCAAAGGGTTCATGTTGGAAAACACGGGCCACATCTAGAAAAAGACCTGTGGGGTCTGAATGCAGATTAAAGCATATTATTTGCTCTCTTTTTTTGTTTGTTTCTTATTTCCCGTGGTTTCCCCCATTGGCTCTAATTTTTCTTTACAATATGACTAATGTGAAAATAGGTTCCATATGAATGTATGTGTAGAGCCTGTATCAAATTACATGCTGTCTTGGGGTGGGAAGAGGGGAGAGATGGGAAGAAAATTGGAACTCAAAATCTTATGGAAGTGAATGTTGAAAACTAAAAATAAATAAATTTTTAAAAAATAAAATAAGCAAAATAAAAAGAAGTAATGTATGATGAGATTTATGACAGAAATCAACAAGTTTAATAATTTAAGTCTGCCACAGTCAACTTGCCCAGCTCACACCCAGATTTGGCATCCAAGGATGCACTGTCAGGGAAGCCTAGCTGGAGGACCATGCGCTGTCCTACAATAGGCGGCGCCTGTGCTGATCACCAAGTGGGGTAGAAGCAGAGCCCTCTAGGCACTGGTGGCAGGGGAGGAGCAGCAGTAGCAGGCATCAGAGCACAAGGCCCTGGGAGCAGGACAGCCTCAGAAGAGGCAGGCCTGGAGCTCAGCAGGACAAGGCAGTGAGCACAGAGCCTTCCCCTTCAACACAACCCACTCACACTGATAAAGCTCCTATAGCTGGCCATGGTCACCGAGACCAAAAGCAGCCTGTACTTTCAAATGCTTAGCCTCTACTGCGGGAAACAGCTCATGTATGAATAAGCAAGCACTAAGACCCAGGGGAGTCAGAGAAGGAGATGGGAAGAGAACCCACCAAGGGGAGGAGGTCTAGACAGGCAGGTGGAAGGTAAGATTGTGGATGGTCTTAAATGTCAGACTGAGAAGTTTGTCTTCAACCCACAGGCAAGGTTTTCGGACAGGATAATGAAATAATGCAACCTATGTCTTAGGGAGATTATTTTAGCAGCTATGCATAGGAGGGTTTGGAGAAGGTAATGGTTGCATGAGTAGAGAGGTGACCAAAATACCATTTTTATGTAAAAAGTTGTGATTACATGGCTTGAATGTTTTAATTTAAAAAAAAAAAATCAAGACACAGATGAGTCATTTTTAAACTTTGGTCCAGAAGACAGAAATAACATCTTAGTCTTACTTGTAACCTAAGATTCAAATACTTTACTGTTATTTTAATTTTCCTTTAAAAAAATATTTTATTAAGGCTCACAACGCCTTCTATTACTTTAGCCCAACCTTGAGTTTAGTAACGGCTAACTCTAGTATTCAGTTAAAAGGTGGACATGGGAAGATCTTCCTCTGGACCTCAAAAAACTTGGGGAAAAACTGATTAAAGTTCTATGACAGATAATTTCTGTGGGTCTTCTGGTGGCTTGAAGTAGTTGGAGCTTTTTTCCCCCCTATTGTTACAGTGTTAGAGTTTATACTGAGGTATAAAAATTTTTAATCTTTGATGGGTACTTCTTTGCTTGGATCCTATAGACTCTTTGAATATTACAGCTGGTCTTCAATAAATGTCTTCCACTGCAGTGTATTGGTTGAGTCTCTTGATTTAGGTTTCCTACTGTATTGATAATTCATATTGATAATTTTCTTCATTATGTCTTTCCATTTTTTTAAAAAACATCTTTTAATTCTAGCTGTTTCCTCTCACGACTTTTAAAATTTTCATTCTTTTGGCCTTGTTATTTTCTTAATCATGTTAATTCTTGCTTAAATTTCTTTCAATAGGTCTTGTAGTCATCTGAGGACAGTTAAGAATATTTCATATTGGGTCTTTTGCTATCAAAATTGTTTCTGATACCTTAAGCTGGTTTAGTAGCTCTACAATATTCTTTAAACTATATTTTAAAATGATTTTGCTTGGCTCATTCATTTTGGATGACTTTTTATTTACTCATAATTTTTAAACCATTTTTCTTCTCTTTGGTGCTTTTATTTGTAGGGTTTTTTGAGGGGTTGGGAGAATTTATGATGAGGTAACCTGGTTCTCTTCAAAAACCTCATTCCATCTTCATGACTAGAATGTATCAAAAACTGCCTCTTGCTAAGGCAGACCCGGAATTCAAGCTGGTCAAACTATTTTCTTGTTGCCAGGTAAAGGAGGGTGGATATTTATGTTTTTATCTTCTATAATATTTAATGAGAGAGATCAGGCTATCTCTTATTCCCCCCCAACCCCACCCCTCAACAGAAATCTGCTCCAGACCCAATTGGTGTTTTCACTGTCCCCTAACCCTGTTTATCCCTATTTCTGAATCTTTACTTGTCATTTAGCATTCAAGGGTTTGCTGTGCCTTCTCTTCTACTCTCTGCCTACTCACATCTTACTTATCTTCTAACCAACCCTTCCCTTTTAAACAAAGCTTTTCCTCACAACTGCACACTGATATCTCCTTTCTCCTTGACCTCTCATCATGCTTTCTGTCTCTACCACACCTTTTGGACACTTAGTCAAATGATTATGTGACAAATGAAGAGCTCTGCAAAAGGTGGTACATAGCAGATACATTGGATGTAGTTTATTGATTGTAATATTTGAACACTCCAAATTAGAGACTAGATAGTGTGAATCAGCTGACTGAGAGGTCCACAGTCCAATTGTTTGGACAAAGATGAAAATGGCCCAGGATTGTTCTTTCTAATAGACGGAAGATTTGTGCTTCTGTTACATCAAGCGATTAGAATTATGATTGAGCTGTTCTTTAACTGAACTGTGTGTGTCCATGTCTTATTTCTCCCAATAAGATTGGAAGATATTTAAAGGAAGAGGCTAACTTTGCATCCCACCCAAGTTATTAACCTGCACTGTTAGGTTAATAACAAATACTAATTCAATTAAGCCAAACAGAGAAAGAAGTTTTACCGTGGCAATGTATTTGTAATAGATAATATACCAGACCACAGCCCCAGGTTCCTGTACCTGTTCATTCAGTGGGTAATCTTTTGCAGGTTTGACCAAAGTCCAGGTATGGTATGGTCAGAGTGCCCTCAAAACACAGGCTTTGCCCAGCTTTGATTGATCTTTGATATATAGAAGCAGTATCTCAGTCTGCTGACCTGAGATGAATCATTTCAGTTCTGAGAGTATAAAAGAAATCTTTGTACTACTGTGAAATCAAGAACATACTTGTGTGTATGTTAGATGTTTAGAGTTTAAGAATAAGGTTGACATCATTAGCAATTATCTCAGGACTCTTTCCATTTCTTCCACTTGTCTCTAATTTTTCAGTCTTCCCCTCTTTTCCAAAATCAGGTCCCCCAAAATACCCATACTTGTCCCAGAAGGATGACTCAGGAGACTGAAAGGTTCTCTCCCTTTGAACCCCACTCTGTGCCATGACAGGCCTCATTTTTGTTACCCTATTTTTTCATAACTTTGGAGCTGGTCTCCTACCCATCCAGAGCAAGGGAGTAATACAAACAAAAACTATCACATGTAGTCTTCAGTTATTTTTCTTATACTGTTTCACATATGAAACTGGAAGTAAAAAAAAAAATCATCTTACTACTAGACATATTGAGAGAACTAATAACAGTTTAATTAATTTTCAAGATGTGAGAATGGGAAAACAGTCTGAGCTCCTAAAAGAAGGAGCACCATAAAGATTTTTCCTATAAAGTAAAATCTATAATCTTTACCTACTATGACTGCCCTATATCACTTCAAAGTGTAGACGAGATTAGAGGAATTGCATACAATATTATTCTCAGTTTTAGAAGGTGCAAAAGAGAAAAAAATCTTCCATTACCTGAAAGTCACATGATACTGATACACAGCTTCATTCTGACAGTGTATTTTGACTAGGTTCAATCCCAAAGGTTGGGGGGTTCCTTTTGATCCTTGTTTCACAAGGGGCTCTCTGGGAAAAAATACATACATCAAAAAAACAGGACAAGAACAGACAAGCTGAAGAAAGTAAGAACATGTCATGACTTTGCTCAGATATCTAAGAAACATAGCATCTGGATGCAAGTTTGGAACCATAGTATTAGAAGACACATTCTTAGCAGAATCTGTTTTGAAAATTTAATTCAAAAAGCATTTATTAAGCCCCTACCATGGGTGGACCACCATGCTAGGCACTAGAGGATACAAAGTTTAAAAAAAAAAAACCACTCCCTGCCCACATGGAGTTTACAATCTAGCAAAGGGATAATACATATACAAAAAGCTATAACATACAATTTTACATGCTAAGTACATTAGAGAAATACAAAACAAAGGTCATCACAGATAGGGTAGAACCATTCCTAAGAAGCAGGATTGCCTTTCTACTTGAACATTACAGGGAGGCAACCCGGCATAATGAACACACAGGGCCTCGAAGTCAACAAGACTTGGAATCGTGGCAAACCTCTACACAAACTGGCTGTGACCCTGGCACCCTACTACCTGTCAGGGCTCCAGGCAAAGAAGACAATGAGGTACAGAGATGGTGCAAATCTCTACTGCCCAAAGTAGCTTCCTCATCTAAGAGCACCACAAAATCAATGAAATAACAGGTCCAGTCTCAACCCCTAGCCCTATGATTGGATTTAGTTGGGTTTCAGTATAAATTCATAAAGAAGGATTTCAGCAATGTTTTCCTCCCTCCCCCAGTTAACTTCTCCAATCTGGTATTATGACAAGGAATTCCTCCTCTACAAATCCTACTATACTGCTTCCTTTGGTATAGTGGTAATCCCTAGGTTATCTAGAAAGACTTTAATAAAAGGCCTGGAAACTGTGTATATGTCATCTTAAGACCAGACTAGTTACATCTGTAGAGGATCATCAACAGAAGGTGATGATTTCTTAGGCCACAAAAGTTCATGAAGCTATCTACTAAAAATGTGGAGGTGTTCAAATATTTAGCAGTGCAGAAAATCCCTATGCCAATTAAAATACAAAGTTGTGTGAATATTTAACGAAAGGAACTGTCCTGTTAAATCTGAGCTGGAGGGGAAACACTGAGTCATAACTCCACTCTCTAGCAATGTTTATTTTATTATTATTATTTTTATATTTTATTTTATATTTTATATATTTATTTATATTTATAATATTTATATTAATATATTTATATATTATTATATATTGTATCTATAATTATATTTTATATAATTATATAAATATATTTTATATATTTATATATTTATTATTATTAAAGTAACTTTAATCATTCATTGACTCTTCTTTACAAATCACTTAACTTCTCCAATGACCAAAAAAAATGTTATTACCTATCCTACTGGGATTCTGGTCTCATGAAAAGTACTGTATCAGTACCCTAGGCCTAAACATACAAGTTAATTAGAAAGCTTCCACAGCCATTATAAGCCACAAAGACAGTGCTCCTCACTTACTTTTTCTCCATCTGTTCAACAGGAATATTTGAAGGGTAATCTTGATAAAGGGGGAATGAGGATTTGGGTGGTGGTAGTGATGATGATGATGGTGATACTAACAATGGAGATGATAAATCACTTGGTGCTTTAACTATCGCTCTGCCAAGGCCAATAGCTGATCTTCCCAAAGGAACCTCCGAATTTCCTCTTCCAAGTGTCCTGAATTCATAAACATTACAGATTTTTAAGAAATTCAGTACTTTGATCTATGTTCCATCACCGCCATCTATGTATCATCACCTCCAAATCTACTTTATTGCTAGAATGGTCTACAAAGTGGACTGAGCACAGTTTTATGAAAACAAATCTCAGAAGACAATGATATAAAATACTATGAAAGCAGAGTAAAATGGTCACATCCATCAACAACTTTTGGTGCTGACCTTCTAGATCACTTCCTATATCAGAACTGGAATATCAGTGTTTCTCACTCAGTTTTAAAATTATTTTAGGATCAGAATTAGACTTTCTAAGAGAGAGATGGGGCAATATATTCATTGTTTTATCAGGAAACCGCATGTTTCCCTTCTTTTGAGCAAAAGTGAATGCAATCACCCGCTATTCCTAGAAAATGCCTAAGGTCTGTTATCATAAAAACAGTTTCATGAAGATAGGTAGACCAAATCTTCTTTAAAATTTTTCTTTTGTTCAAAGTCAGTTAAATTAGCTTTCTGAATTTTACGTTTGTCTGAGAACTCAACAACACACACCTATTCCAAGCAAAGGAGATTGATGCCATCCTGCTGTCCCCAGCTGCCAACACCGAAGGGCCTGGGAAAGTCGGTTGGTTCAGAGGCTCTTCTTGGCCTTTAGACACCATATCAGAACTCAAGCCTCGGCCTAAAATGCCTCTACCTTAATAAAAAGGGTCATATATTAGCTAGAGTTATAGGCTGAAAAGAATTTTCTAAATGATCAATTTCTTTGGAGAGAGAAAGCACAAGGATGAGAAAAGAGAATCTTTAATCTGGTATCTTTAATCAGTCTGTCACTTACCAAAGGAGGGTATCTCTTTTCTCAAAGCAGGGCAGGCTGCTGTCTCAAACCCCAGTCCACGGAACATAGATGGCAAACCAACAGACTCCTGTATTAGTGCAAACAATAAATAATTATCAGGTGAGAGGATTTTCAAGAGCCAAAAATACTAGTGGTTTTCTCAAGTTTCTGGCAGAAATGAGGGTCTTTTATCTTTATTCAATCTTGGTATATTATAGATTGAGGGATAAAAGCATAATTGAACCTTGATATGTTATAGATTGAGGGATAAAAGCATAATTGAACCTCTTTGTAACATTACTATTGGCCAACAACTAATTTACCTTACTGGACAACTGTCCAATAGTTATATTTCATGGGAAGACAATTCAACATAGTTAACTCTGAAGGGAAAAAAAACCCAAAAGTTATCATAGGGAACAATTCTATTTAAGCACAATTATATTAGCAGCTAGGGTGGTGCAGTGCATAGAATGCTGGGCCTAGAGTTAGACTCATTTTCATGAGTTCAACTCTGGTCTAAGACCCTTAGTAGCTATGTGACCCTGGGCAAGTCACAGCACCCTATTTGCCTCAGCTTCCTCACCTATTAAATGAGCTGGAGCAGGAAATGGCAGGCCACTCCAGTATCTTTGCCAAGAAAACCCCTAATGAGGTCACAAAGTTTGATGACAATATTTAATCACAGGTGGAACAAATATGCTGTTGAAAAGACCTGTACTTTATTGCCAGTTCTACAAATAACTCCAGCATATCACTTCATAGAACTGCTGGAACTTCTGGTGCTAGCAAGCACCTCAGATCTTCTAAGTCTAGCCACCTCCCTATTTTAGAATTAGAAAAATTAGGCCCAGGCAGGGTATTTAGTCCTGGATCACATGGCAAATTGCAGAGCCAAAACTAGAAAACTCATCTCCTGACTCCTATAAATCAGTGTTCTTCCCACTGAACTCCACACCTCTGAATTTTAGTTTGTCTCATCTAGAAAAAAAAAATTACACACTTCAAAGAAGGCAGATAAAATATCTGTGCAAAATAATTTCAGTAAGAGAAAGGAATTATATAACTCTTGGCTGGAATATGTAAAATAAGCCATATAAATTAAGTAGAGAATACAACAAATTACAGCTTTTTTTCATGAATTTCCTGAGTTATGTAGACAGAAGAAATGGGGGGGAGGGGAGGGAAATGATGTAAATGAAGTTCTGACTTTGGTGTCAATTTTTCAATAAAGCTGACTCTTTAAGAACACAGATTTCATTTATCTTATAGTTCCTCAATTGCTACAAGGTTTTTACTACTGCCATTTATAGCTTCCTTATCTCATGTTATACTTACTATACTAGAATAATGTCAATATCATATGCCATATGAATACAGACGCCTGCTGCAATCTGAGTATAATCCTACATTATGGAAAATGTTTATCTTCCTGCATAACAATAGTACATTTTACACACTGCTAAGTATGGCTCAGTGGGGTTTTCCCCTTGATTTTCTAAATGCTTTTGTTCTATGAGTTTTATTTATGTATGCAAATATTGCTCCTCTTATCATACATACCTATGTTTAAAAACACTGAGTATTTATAAATCAAATAAACTTTGGCTAAAAATATATAAACAAATGAACAGCAGCAGTAGTTAATGAAATCGTACTCCTTTTTCTTGGGGCTTAAGGGAAGAGCATCATCAAAATAACAAACAACAAAAAAAAAAACCAAGCTGACAACCACGATCTCTAAATGTTGCCACAGTAAAACAGCAACAATTGCTGCCATCACTATACTGCTAACACCCCAGGAAAAAAAGAATACTTAGAGAGCAACAAACAGTCATATTTTGATTGGTCTCCAAAACTACTTACAAAATCTGGAAAGACACCAAAGGGAAGTGGTTATGTACAAATCTCAGCATCCTATTTGTGAAGTGTTGCGACTGCTTCTTAACTCAGTAACCTAAGGGCCAGCCTTAAGCCGTATTCTCAGGGGGGACTGAAGAGACCAGAGGCAAGAGAGAAGCCTACGGCAGCTGTCCTTTATTGTATTGTAGTGTCCTCCTTATATACCCTAGAGGTAACATGATTAAAGCATGATCTCCTCCTGCATTGGAGGAGTGGGCCAATGGAGGACAGGCTGACCCAGTCATCTCAGCTGTTGCTAATCAGGCAAGCGGTCTCACAAAAGACTTCCCTGTGAGCTTAGCAACTGGGCTGTGACCCTCAGCACCACATGCGCCTTTAGACTCACACTGATCCCTACAATTCCCCCTTTTCATTTTAGAAAGTGCCAAGTGAGTATCGGCTTGAATCATGGCCAACGCTTACAAAAACATTAAACTAAACAAAGGAGAACCACAAAACGATGATATGCTTCAACTATGAGGTTTTAGCCATTAATACAAAATGTCCTATACTTATAACCACAGTCCAATGCTGTTTGAATTAGCTTCTGATATTAAATCAATTCTGGCTTGCTCTTCAAAGCCTTTTGACACACTGAGCTTGCACCATCTGGTTTTACACAGTAGATATAGACATATCAAAAGACTAACTGTACAATTGACACAAGTCACATTAAACATCCCTTGAGCTCCTGTTACATTATGTCCCCACATTTTCACTATGCAACAAAACACCAAACACAAAGTTGGATCATTCTAAAAGGATATGAAGGACTTAACTAAATGTAGCATTAACCATTTGCAAAAGAGGATTATTAGCAGCTATACAAACTACCAGTCCATGGCAAATCTTACATTTGTATAAACACTGACGAAACAATTCAACGAAGGAATTCTTTTTTTTGGCGTTTCACATTACAACTGAGATACAAAGAGTGCTTCACTGGAAATTTCCCTAAGATACCCTTGTCAACAGGATTAGCCTATAATATGCACAACTGTTTAAAGACAGGACTCTTTGAAGAGGAATGGTAACTGTCCTGAGCTTTTTTCCCTCAAACATGCTCAAGTGTAAAAGCTACATTCCACATTTGCTTGTGCTTTCCAGTCCCAGGCTTGAGCACATGCTGCCTTGTTCCCCAATGCTATCCCAAGCTGTTATCACAATTGGTCCTACGGAAACCATGGCTTTCCATAGATCTTTCCAAGTTCTGTCTTTTGATGGACTCCACATTTGCACGGGAACATATTGTGTAGAGTTTATGATGTGCCATCAATGGCCATCCACGGTAGCTTGATTGATGGAGCCAATGGTGTGGTGGGTTGGCTATGCTGTTCCGCATGAGCGGGTGTTGAGATGGTAAGTGTGGTGAAGGAAACAGCCAGCAGCCACATCCCTTGCTGATTCATCTGGTGTGGTCTCCGCTGTCAGGATGGGTGCCTCTTCTTTTTCCTTTTCCACTGCTGGTTTAGAGATAATGCAGACACTGTTTGCAGGAACCCACTGTTGACCTTCATCTGTGGAGATACAAGCATACCCTGGCCCCCACATTATGAGGGAATAGGGGCCTTCCCAAGTACCCATGGGTGTCTTACACATTACTTTTTCACCACTGCCACCTCTTTGCCAGCACCCTAGCTTCATGCTCTACAGAGCTGGCGCAGAGCAGGTGTGAGATCCTCAGCAGCGTATAAACTATGTTGTTTATGTGGTCCTGTCTCACAGGGCCTGGGCTATTTTCCCCGTTTTGTTTTTAAGATATAGCTCCATAAGGTTGGGAGGCTAAGGTTGCTTGGGCAATAGGGTCAGCCACAACCATGTTTGTCAATAAGTGATCAGCCCTATTGTTGCCATCAAAAATAGGACCAAGGCCATCAATGTGAGATCACACATGAAGAATGTAAATTGGTTGTGCACAAGTTTGAACAGTTTGTTGGGCTTGGAGGAAAAGCTCTGTGATATCAGTTGGATCCTTCTTTAGGATCGCTGTTAACTGTCCTCTCCATGATGTAATAAACAATAAGGATTTACTAGGTTTTTCTTACATAACGTTTTTCTTTTTCAAAGTCAAACTTAAAAATCTCAGAAATCTTTTCAAATATTTTGAGAATCTCCTAGCAAGTCTCAAAATAAAACAAGTCCCCTTCTCAGACTGAATGACCTTGCCTCTAGAGATAGTTTTCATGGGCTTTTGGTAGTTTTACAACATAGGAATAACTGAGAAGGACTTTAAGAAGGGGCTGGTGGTGATGCCCCTGCTTTGTCAAAATCCCATACATGCAGGAAAAATGGTGTGAATGGACAGAATTAATCCAAATAAAGTTTTCACTTAATCTCCTCCTTTCTTCATACAGCAATCAATTAATGACTTTAGGTTTTATCAAAAAACAGTAAAGTAACTTTGATAATAATTTCCATAAGTTATAGCCAAATGGTTTTAGATATAATTTCCTTTTTAACTATAGGTAAAGGTGTAAATACCTGGTTTTCTATGGGGCACATACACACATTACAAAATGCAAGTGACCTGTTTTTAAACAAATTCTATATCTTTTGATTCCAACAAAATTCAACCCAAAATTTTGCTGATAAAACACTACTTCTGGCTTACAATGATTCCCCAATCTTCACTACACTTACATTTTACTATAGTTAAGAAAAACCACAAGGACACCAATTTCATTTCCAAATCATCACTTACAAAAGCTACTAACAAAAAATTAGGCTTTTCTCCTCTCCTCACAGCCGAAGAGTTTTATTGTGGATCTAGAGGTTTGAATGGAGAGGTTCATTTATTTATCTAAACAAGGCGTGGGCTTCAGAGAGCCTCAGGGCTTTTGCTAGTGGGATCCTTGTTAGAATTTAAATTCCCTATTATTTTTGTAGCACTCTCTCTCTTAATCTGCTAATTTTACCTTGTACTTCAGTGCTATGTTTATTCCTAAAAATTTCTTAGAGAGTGAAATGCTCTCAACCCCCACTCAAAGAGAGTGGAACTTCTGAAAAAATTCTCAGAGGCGCACCAAGTTCCACTTCTCCAAAACTGGGAAACTTGAAGCTCTCACCTCTCAAATGTTTCTTTACCAGATCTCAGCAAAATTCCAATTTGCCTAACTGCCAATTAGTATAATAAATTCTGACTTGTCTTAGCACCAGGTTATGAATGGTATTAATTCACTTTTTCACATTTCCCTTAAAATGGTCAGAATAAGTTCAAATTTATACACAAGATTTTTTCTTTAATAGGTGAGGCACAAAATGGCTAATTACTTATTTGTTTACCTTTTCAATCTAAGGGAAAAATTCCCATATTATTTCTTATCATCATCTCCTCACTGCACTTGGCCAGAGTGGAAT
>CM053585.1:112953570-112996644 GCA_028646515.1 Pseudochirops corinnae | reverse complement strand
TTGGAGGGCAGAAGGTAGGGCAATTGGGGTTAAGTGACTTGCCCAAGGTCACACGGCTAGTTTTATGTTAAGTGTCTGAGGCCGGATTTGAACTCAGGTCCTCCTGACTCCAGGGTCGGTGCTCTATTCACTGTGCCACCTAGCTACCCCAGTCAAATGTTTTCAATGAGTATGAACAGGGCATCAAGGTCAGCCACTGTACTGATGTAAATTCTTCAATCTGAAAAGGCTACATGCCAAGCCCAAAGTGGAGGGCATATGGTTTTGTTTGCAGATGACTGTGTACTCAATGCATCCTCTGAAGCAGAGATGTAACAAAGTATGGATCAAATTCTCTGCTGCTTGTGCTAAGTTTGGTCTAACAATTAACACCAAGAAAACATAGGTGCTCCATCAGCCACCACCACACCATCCATACAAGGAACCATTGATGATAGGAAATGGAGGAGTTCTGAATGCTGTGGGTAAGTTCATTTACCTTAGTAGTGTACTTTCCAGGATATACACATTGATAATGTGGTTGACACAAGAGTTGCCAGAGCTAGCTCAGTGTTTGGGAGGCTCCAAAGGAAAGTATGGTAGAGAAGAGGTGTTACATTGACTACCAAACTGAAGGTCTACGGAGTCACTGTGCTGACCTCTTTGTTGTATGCCTGTGAAACCTGGACAGCATACCAGCACCATGCCAGGAAACTGAATCACTTCCATTTTAATCATCTTAGGAAGATTCTGATTACCTAGCATGATAAAATACCAGACACTGAGGTCCTTTCTTGGAATAAACTGCCAAGCATTCAAACTGTGCTTCAGACAGTGCAACCCTGATGGAATAGCCACATTATCTAAATGCAAAATATCTGCATGCCAAAAAGACTGTTTTATGGAGAACTCACACAGGGCAAGCATTCACATGGTGGTCATAAGAAGCAATACAAAGACACTCTCAAGGTCAACTCTCAAAGTCTCTCTTAAGAACTCTGGAATTGATTGTGTGATATGGGAGATAGTGGCAGGACCACTCAGCATGGCATGCCCACATCAAAGAAGGGGCTGTGCTCTATAAGCAAGGAAGAATTGAAACAGCTCAAAGTAAACACAGGATGCACAAATTTAAAGAATCCACCTCAAATGTTCATATGGACTATTTGTAACTGACCTGTGGTAGAACACTTTGAACTCACATTGGTCTGATCAGCCATATTCGGACACACTGAAACTTGACTCTAGTGTAGTGATATCACTGTGGTTCTCTTTGAGAATGAAGGACAACAACCAATCAATCAAGAAGAACATAATGGAACCTAACTAGGCTTTATCTGATTGGTAGTCACCAAGGAAAGAAGGTCCTGTTGGAATTAAGCACAG
The DNA here is from genome assembly GCA_028646515.1 of Pseudochirops corinnae. Lineage (NCBI taxonomy): Eukaryota > Metazoa > Chordata > Mammalia > Diprotodontia > Pseudocheiridae > Pseudochirops > Pseudochirops corinnae. The sequence goes on along the minus strand of CM053585.1, from coordinate 112,995,279 downwards.
AACAGGAAAATGGTTGTTCCGAAGTTTTTGGTTCTGGGGTTTTTTTTGGCAGGGGAGGGGGAGTGAGCAGAGAAGAAAAAACTTGAAGCATGATAATGACTCTGAGAAAAGGCATCTAAGTTTGGGGGTAATAGAGGGGACAGGGACAGTATATGAGGAACCTAGATGACTAAGATTGTAACAAATAGGAGAAACAATGGATGGATAAATGGTTAAAGGACATCAACAGCTCCCCTCAAACTGCCAACTTATTAACCATATTAAAATTAGGGTAGAGACTAGAACTGTGATTTTACTAGGGTAGGAACTCTGGGGTGAGGAAATTCCCTCTCCCAATATAAGTAGGGCCACCTTCTTGGCAACTTCTGGCTCTCTTTAGAGAGTTGCCAAAAACGCCAGGAAGTTAAGTGATTTGCCCAGAGTCACAAGGTCCAACCAAGTCAGAGGTAGTACTTGAATTGAGGTTTTCCTGAAATTTTCCAAGACCAGCTCTTGATCCAGGACACAATACCTATCAAACCATATGAAAGATTCTACCAATCAACTAAAAAGCAAAATGCAAACTGAAATCATTTAGGTTTCAAATGTCACACCCAGCAAAATGACACAGGTGACAAAAGATGGAATCAATGTTTGATGCTCTACAGGAAAAGCAGCATATTAACACAATGCTGATGACGCTGTGAATTGGTCCAACCAATCAAGAAAACAATTTGTAATTATACTAAGAATATGACTAAAATGTCCCTTCCTGGGAATCCTACTTATAGACATATAACCCAAGGACCCAAAGACAGAAATGTTCCACAGGCACCAAAATGTTCACAAGCAATACTTTGTGTAATGGCAAAGAAATGGTTAACTTATCCCTCAGTCTGGAGATGGCTGAACAAACTGGCGTATTACTGCCATAGAATTCTACTGTGTCTTAATAACTGATGACTAGGAAGAATTCATAGAAGCAGGAGGGCTTAATATGAATTGATTCAAACTGAAGCAGCAGTAGAAAGGCAATTTACACGATGACAATAATATAAAGAAAAGGCAAAAAACCTAAACATTGTTTAATTATAATGACCAAGTCTGAGTGTTAGACATAGGAATAAAACTGAAAATATATTAATTTGAAGAGAAAACGCACCTCCCTCTTTTCCTTGCAAAGGTGGGGGGACTATAGGTGTGGAACACTGCCCAGCATCAGGCTTGGCTGTGTGTTGCTTAGTTTCACTTTTTTCCTTTTTTATTCTCTGTAAGACCTGGCTCACTGGGCAAGAAAGAGGAGAGCTATATTTGAAAATGAAGATGATGCAAAAACAAAAGAGCAATAAAGATTCATTTTAAAAAAAGAGGGAAGTTACCCAAGAAAGACATTATTTTCTACCCATTTTTGACTTGCAAAAAAGCCCTTTAGGTTCCTCAAAATTCCAGCTGTGTGGAGAAATTTTGGGTGGTGTACATTTAAAAGTTTAGTCTGAAGACTCGTGGGCTGGAACGCCTATTCCCCTTGGGCTACTTATTCTCCGAGGTAATCTGAGCAAATCAAAATCAAGGTTCCAGACTTTTTACCTAAATTTCCCGATCTGTAAAAGCAAGATGAAGCGGTTGTCTTGTAGTTAAAATATTCCTGAAACAAGTCTCTATCCCAGGATTTTATTTTCCTTTCTCATTCTACAGAAGACCCCCCTCCCATTTCTGCTGTGACCCTGGGTAAGTCTCCTTCCCCTTCTCAAACGTTCGGTTTCCTCTGCTGAAGGACGAGGTGTTGAGAAGATCTCGAAGGTCCCTCCCCTCCCCCAACTCTCCAGCTATGATCCTCTCTCAGATCTCGGTCAAGAAGCCAACCGCTCCTGACCCGGGGGCGTCAGGTCATGCCCCTCCCCACCCCCCACTTACTTCCCCTCACAGTCTCCTAGCCCTCCGGTAGCCTTCAGCAGGGGCTCTCTCATCCTTTCAAAGCCCCTTTCCCTTTTTGGCTCTCGCAGATAAAGGAGAATGGGTGGGGCAGGAAAGGGGACCACGGGAATCAGAACGGATGGGGGGGAGCGGAAGATTTGCACGACTCAGAAATACAGGGGTGCATGGGGTCCGCGTGCTTTCGAAGGGACGGGGGAGTAAGGCCAGGGGCCCCCGAGCAGCCACGTGCTCGTGGAGGGATTCAGTCCTCTAACCATAAATCCCTTTCCCGTCCCCTGTCCGAGTCCCGAGTGACACCATCACCTTCCACACCTGCTGGGCCTCGCCAACACAAGCCGGAATCCCGGCACCCTCAACTGGGCCGGGAAATGGCCGACCTGTATGGTAGCGAGCTTCGCGCTTCGAACTCCCTACCGGCTCTCACTCCTTTTACCGAAGAAGCGGCTTCTCCTTCCACCTCCGGCCCCTCCTTGCCCCGCTTCCTGCGCTAACGTTTGCAATCAGGACGCTAAACCCATTCATTGGTTTTGGCGCACGTCATTCACTTCTCTCGGGTCTCTCATTGGCCCATTTATTGGGGGGGGTGATGGGGAAAAGCTATCGTCCTTTCCCACCTAACCGTGGGAGTTACCTGGATTAGACCAAAAGGGTGTGAAGGCTGAGAAGAGTTTCAAAGTTTGATTCTAACTTTGAAACTCAGTACAAGCCACACGGAGACATTTACCTGTAATAGCTTTAGAAAGTAGAAACTCCTTTGTGGGAGATGTCAGCAAGTCACCAAAATACTATTTAAGCTTCGGTGACTTTTGTAAAAGTTGGTTGGTCCCGTTGGGGGTGGGGCGAGGTCCGGGAAATTACCCAGAAGGGGGAGAGACTGCGGAGTGTTAACCTAGAGAGGGGACAGGGTCGGAGTACTGTGGTGCTGAGGCGTGACGTATTTTTGCGACTTTTCCTGCTCAGCAAATAGAACCCGTGACACTACGAGGCAACTCATAAACCCAATTTTATTGCAAGATTAAAGGCTATTTAGTTACAAAAGTCTTTCCTTTAGAGAATAATGGCGAAGTTTCACAACTCTTCCCTCATGTCTCCTTTAGTCCTGGCTGAGCCCTAGCCTTGGAGTTAGGAGACTGGGGTTGGAAATTCTGCTTTGCCAACCACTAAAGTCGTGTCAGGCCTACAGTTGTCAATTACTCACGTGTGAAACAATAATATCAGTATTTGCCACAAAAGTTGCTACAAAGATCAAATGAAATTAACCAAATGGATTCCCTTTGCCTCAGGAATAAAGTGTAAACATGCTGGATTCAAGGCTTTCTAGGATGTGAGTTTGGGTTCAAATCTACCTTTTCAGCTTCCTCCATGGGTGTTCCTTTTTATATACTATATGCTCCAGACAAACTCCGTTAACATCATGGCCTCTCTAGGTTTCATGCCTTTATTCACCCTGCCCCCTCTACTTGAGATAGATTCCCCCACTCCCTATTTCTATTCCTTCCCCACACACAGGCCTAATTCTACAAGCTCTTACTCTTCTTAAATCCAAGTCCTTGGTTTCCCTCCACTATTTATCCCTGTACTGCCCCAACTGGAAAAGAGCTTTTTGTTTTCATGTTCCTCCTTACACCTTGTCTAGATTCCTGTCAGAATCATAGAATTTTAGCATTGGAAGGAATCTCAGAGGCCAACTAGCCTAACTCATGAAGCCTTGACATATAAGGCCATTCACTTTAAAATAGTCCTCATTGTTAGGAAATTTCTCACTAGACAATTTTACTCTGCTTTTAACTCAACACAAATGCAAACATTTGTGCATAAAAGAGAGCTGAAAAGCCATAGTCCAGTTTCTCATCATATACATTCCCACTTCTAGCTTGAATGCTGTCATGAGTTTCCTTGCCCTTCTACCCCCATCTCTGACCTACCTAACACTGAATCTAGAAGAACTGGGGCGTTCCTCTTAATTCAAGTTTCACAGAGTGTTTTCTGCAGAATAAGAAGATACTGCACAGGGGATCAAGTTCTAAGAATGTTACAGTAACAATGCACAAATTTCCTGCTGCAACACATGTAAAACACATTTTCAGAAATGTGAGGGCCATATATTATCAGAGAGGACATCTGTCATATTGCTATAACTAGGGATTTTGAATCTCAAGGCAAGTGGGGCTGGGAATAGGGATCGGGCATGACAAAAAGTCACCAGCAGTATCCTGAGAGCCCACTTTCAATCTACCAGACTTTACCTTCATTGTAGCATTCAGGTGACTTTAATAGTAAACCACTTACAGTTAGGACATTCAGTAAAAGGGCCTGTCAGGTAATACAGCCTTTATGAAAGGAGGCAGAGTAGCAAGTGGAGGAATAAGACAGTACTAAGAGTAACCACTTTTCCCTCAACCCTAGGATATGGTGAGAACTTGTGGCTGATGGAATAGGAGGCTACTGGAGAGTGGGGTGGTGACTCAGGGCCTGCCTTGCAGAGGGGGAATCTTGTACTTTGGATGCAGAGGTCTGGAGTATGGTACTAAAAGAGGACCATGATGCACAGGGCTTATAGACCAAAGGTCTACTGAATCTCTCAATTTCACCCTGGGCCAATTGGATGGATTGAATTGTGGTCATCCTACCCCAATAACAACTCTAGCAAGAGCACCTATACCTTTGAATCCCCACTTTAGCAAAGAATGGACAAGCAAGAACAAGGACTTTCTATTCTGACTGATTACTGCTTGGAAAAGATGGCAAATGAGAACTCAGAAGAGTAGAGTGGGGAGATAGGATACAGGGCAAGAGGTGTCAAAAATGAAAGTCATAGAGCAGTGGTTCTCAACCTGTGGGTTATGTTCAATTTGTAAACAATGAAAATACATCCTGCATATCAGATATTTGAATTACGATTTATAACATCAAAATTACAGTTATGAAGTAGCAACGAAAATAATTTTATGGTTGGGGGTTACCACAACATGAGGAACTGTATTAAAGGGTCGTGGCATTAGGCAGGTTGAGAAATGGAACAGTGGAGGGAAATAAAGTTGAAAGAACATGTCAAAAGGAAACTGGATATGCGTAGGACATACCTGTTTGTATTTCTCCCAGTGTGTAGTAAAGCACTCTGCCTATAGCATGCAAATAATATTTGTCAAAGTGAATTAGAACGAAAACTGTACAGACAGAACAGAAAGAACACCTCTGAGAAAAGGAAGGAAAGTAATAAGAAAACTAGAGTCATACAAAAAGGAAAGAGTCAGGATAGAGGAGAAGGGCACAGCCAGATTCAATCCACCATCAAAGTGTCTCTCAGCAAACGGAAGATTAGAGAAGAGAGGAAGAAAAATTAACTAAAAAAGTTAAAAATCAAGATACATCTAGTCATATTCTAAAATGGAAAGTAAGTTCCTCAGCACAATTCTAAATTTCTAGCTGTCAAGACAAGAACATAGCAAAATATAGGAAGTCCCAAAAGTCTTAGTTCCGTTTTAAGCTTCAAAGGCTTAGAACTGCACTAAGACTTTTGGGGCTCCTTGCATTAAAATTGTAATAATTAGTCATAATGATAGCTAGTATTGCTAGTATTTATATAGTATCTACTACATGTCAGGCACTGTGAAAAGTATTTTATAAGTACTACCTAGCTAAACAGTTGAAATTAGTTGAATTAAGATCGTATGTATAACTGCTGTCAGCTGTTAGTTATCATAGTCCCATCATCCTAGAATGAGACTATTAGGAAAAAAAATTCAAGAGTAGAGGTTTTTCTGTGCCAAAAGAACAATTAAACTGTACGTACCCTTTGACCCAGCAATACCACTACTAGGTCTGTATCCCAAAGAGATCATAAAAAAGGAAAAGGGACCCACACGCACAAAAGTATTTATAGGATCTCTTTTTGTGGTGGACAAGAATTGGAAATTGAGGGGATGCCTGTCAACTGGGGAATGGCTGGATGAGTTGTGATTTATGAATGGACTGGAACACTATTGTGTTCTCAATCTGTGAATCGCAACCCTTTTGGGGCTCGCCTAAGACCACTGGAAAACACATATTTCCAATGGTCTTAAGAACCTCCTCTCCAGGCAGGTCCGCCCGTATACGAGTATTAAAGTGTTGCAGCATTAGGAAGGTTGAGAACCATTGTGCTATACAAAATGATGAGCAGGCAGATTTCAGAAAACCCTGGAAAGACTCATATGAATTGTACACACAGTACCAGCCACATTGTGGGATGATCAGCTATGACAGACTTAGCTCTTCTCACCAATACAATGGTTCAAGACAATTTCAAAGGACTCATGATGGAAAATGCTATCCACATTCCAGAGAAAGAACTATGGAGTCAATACAGATTCAAGCATACTATTTTCACTTTTGGAGGTTTTCCCTTTTGTTCTGTTTCTTCTTCACAACATGACTAACGTGGAAATAAGTTTAACATGATTGCACATATATAACCTGTCAGAATGCTTGCTGTCTTGGGGAGGGGGAAAGGAGGGAGAATTTGGAACTCAAAATGTTATAAAAAAATGAATGTTGAAAATTATTTTTATGTGTTAATTGGAAAAAATAAAATACCACTTACAAAAAAAAAAGAGTGTAGGTTCTTAATCTTTTTTATGTGTCACAGACCCCTTTGGTAGTCTGGTGAAGCCTACGGACCCCTTCTCCGAATAATATTCAAATGAATAAAACATAAAGCTAAGCAGCAAGATAGAGTGCCGGGCTTAGAGAGGAGACCCGAGTTCAAAGCTGATCTCAGGCAATTACTAGCTGTGTGACCCTAGTCAAGTCCCTTAACCTGTCTGCCTTACTTCTTTTACCTGGAAAAATAAGGATAATACCACCTACCTCACAGGATTGTTGTGAGTACCAAATAATTGCAAAGTACTTAGTATAGTACTTGGCACATAGTAGGCACAATAAATTATTAGCTATTATTACCATCATAGTTAGACATAGGACAAGTTTATTTTTCTCACTGATAAAATAGGAAAACTGAGGCATACAATACGTGACTGCCCAAAATCATCAGGCAAATCAGGGTTAAAACTAGGAAATATGACCAAAACCACTGAATTCTAGCTGAGTATTCCTGACCCTTGGCCCTGCTATTTCTTAGGCAAACCATTAACAGGACGTATCTTGGGGGGGCCTCAAAAGCTATCTAATCCAACCCCATTTCATTTTAGAGAGGGCACCTAAATGCTGCAGCGACTAAAGCAAAGGTCCTGAAGGCCTGTATGAACTGAAGCAAAATGAATCAAGAAGAATCAGGACGTCATTGTGTACAGTACAGCAATGTTGTAACTGTTAAAGACTTGGCTACTCTGATCAATACAACCCATGACAATTCCAAAGGATTTAAGATCAAAAAAAATGCATTCTACCTCCAGAGAGAGAACTGATCAATAGAGTTCAAATTAAAGTTACTCCACATGTATAACTGATATAATATTGCCTGCCTTCTCAGTTGGTGGGAGAGGTGGGTAAGGAAGGGAGAGAATGTGGAACTCAAAATTTTAAAAATAAAGAACATTAAAAATAAATAATTGCCCTTGCTTTGAGAGAAGCCAGGAACTCCCAAGTCACAAGGAAGACAAAAATTTAAAACCAATGACTCTTTCCACCAGAGCTGTCCTAGGCCCTCTTCTCTTTTCACTGGTATACAAGTCTTTTATATGTAATGGATTTACCTCTTGGGCAGTCTGGTGAAGTTTATGGACTCCTCAGAATGGTTTTAAGAAACTGAAGGAAATATTAAATTTCATTAAGGTGAAACTGAAGATGTATTTGTCCCCCTCCCCATCCCAGTTCAGATCCCTAGTTAAGAACCCCCGAAGGCTATATAACTTCACTTGGTTATCTCATCAAATCCCAGTGGGTTACATCATCATCTCTATGTAGACGATTCTCAGATCTGTACATCCAGCCTTTGTCTCTCAGCTGAGCTAGTCATCCTATCTCCAGCTGACACTTTGAAATGAACATCCCGTAGGGATCTCAAACTTACATTTAAAACACATCTCTTTTATCATCCTTCCCCATTCCGAAACTACAGTTGAGAGTACCAACCTTCTCCCATTCACTCAGTTCATAGCCTTGGTGTCATCCTTGAATTCTCTCTCACCCCATAGATCCAATCTGTTGCCAAATCTTTTCATTTCTACCTTCACAATATCTCATCTGCTTTCTCTCCAGTCACAAAACAGCAGGCCCTTATCACTTCCCTTCTGTATTGCAATAGCCTAACTGGCCTCCCTACCTCTTCTCTTCTCATTCTAATCTTTCCTACACTAATGTTGTCCCTTCTCTGCTCAATGAGCTCTAGTGGCTTCCTATTACTTCCAGAACCAAACAAAAAAGCATCTCATTTGGCATTTGAAGCTCCGTGTATGACCCTTTTCTATTTTCGCCTTTTTCTACCTTCACTCATCTCAAGGAACTCTAGAATACAGCTACACGGGATCTATTTGCAGTTCCTCAAACATCTCCTATTTCCCACATCTTTGCAGAGCTTGTTTAGCCTGCCTACAATACTCTACCCCACTTCTGTACCTTTTGGCCTCCCTGGGTTCCTTCAAGCCCACTTTCTGCAAGAGGCCTTCCCTAGTTCCCCTGGCTGCCAAACATCTTCCGCTTTCAAACTGCCTTTCATCTACTTTTATACATTTTGTGTGTTCCTAGTTATTTACATGTCTCCCCCATTAGAATGGGTGCTCCCGGGGCCGGGGGGCAGATGACAGATTTCCTTTGTATATCCCCAGGGCTTAACACAATTGCCTGGCACATAGTAAATGCCCATGTCTACTAATTTAAGTTTTAAGGTGCCACCCAAAACTGCAGCACTCATCATTCTTTGGGAAGACAAGAACTTTCTTCAAGGATTTTAAGACCTGGAACCTACAAGGATTTTATTTAATTGGCTCCAAAATCGAACTAGGACCAATGGGTAGAAGTTGTCAATAGGTAGATACAGGCTTCACATAAGGAAAACCTTAATTAGTGAGTGCCATCCAGTGGGTTGTATGAGGACGGAGTAGATGCCTACTCACTGAAATTCTACAGGAAGCTAGATGCTTAGTTGTCAGATCGTCACTCGTACATCATATATGGTCTAGACTCAACAGCCTAAGGACCCTTGCAATTCTTAGAGGTCAACATCTGTGATTATTATTCCTATTTTATGGATGAGGAAACAAGATTCACATTCATGAGCAACTCAGATTGCTCCTTCTATGAAGTGACAGAACTGTCTCAGGCTAGATTTGAACTCAGGTCTTCCTGACTCTAGATTCCATCAACTGTGCCACCAGCTACTTCAAAAGAGGAGCAACAACTGTGACCTGGAAAGTCAAGGGGAAGCCAGGCTCATCTGCAGTTCTGGTTGGCTTTGCTTCCTCCTCAATCTGTGGAAATCATGCCTAAACTGACTGACCCTCCAAGGAAGCCTTCCCTCTCCAGTCATTCAAATGGTCTAAATCTTTGATTTCACTGCATAAGGAATATCCAGAGATGAATTTTACTCTATCAGCATAAGATCAGCAACTGTTCTGCAATTTAATTCTGAGGCCCTGAGAAATTGTGACTTACTTAAATTCACACAGCCATTAAGTGTCAGAAGCAGGACCTGAACCCAGGATCTCCCACCTCCAAGGCTAGCTTTCAAGTTATTATCCCAAACTGTTTTTTCTAGGATAAAAGCAGCTTTTCCAGGACAAATGCATAAACTTATGTGAGCAAATGGACAGAGCAATAGCCACATGTTCTATTGACCTCTATAGCCATTTACTGACCAGGAGGTTTGTAGATAAGGGGACCAGGGAAAAACCTCATCCATGACTGATACAGTGGGGGAACAGAAAAAAAGGAAAAGAGTCCACTACAGGAAATCAATTTCCTCACCAGGGCCACTTAGAAGCAGGAAGAGAGTCATCTTTATGAAATTATAGCCTATTGTGACTTCATTTCCATTTAATAAGCAGCTTAGTAGGCTCACAGCAAAGGGCTTCTTGGGAACAAGTTTCTCAGTCCCAATTGAACTCTCTTCTAAGAAATTAAGCACTAAGCTCTAACATCATTTCTGGGGAGATGGCCGTTACTACCGGTCACAGATGCAATGCCAGACCCTGCTCTGGGCTTGAGATACATTTGGGCCAGCTACTCTTGTGCCCTTGGGAGACCATATGGCTAGAGAACAGATTTTTCCCTCTATCCATGCAGAACTCTAATACTACGTCCTCCCTGAGCAAGGCAATGCTCTGGATGAATATCGGGAAGTTCTGTATCTCCTACTCCCTGCAAACTGAGACATGTAAATATGATGACACTGTATAGCTAATGTTGGAGGAAACTCAGTACAGCTGAATCAGGAGGTATACAGATTCTACTAAAAAGGGAAAGGAGGGGCAAGCTTCTCAAGGGACTATCCCTTGGAGGGATGAAATGCCTGGTGATCCAGGACAACCATGGACCTCCAAACATGAGAGCCAAAGGATGAAAGCCAAGCTGTAACTGTGATCTAAGAAGAGTAGGTATGTTTTATGGTGGTGGGAGAGTGGGGAACAGAAGGAGAGTCTATCCAGTTTAAGGCTTTTGAAAAAGCATATTACATCACAGAGGGTCCCCCCTCTATAAAACTCATTGCTTTTTTCCTATCCAGGCATGTCAGCCTTTGAGGGTGGTGACAATATCTTGGGGTCACCACAATTATCCCTCTCTGAGGGGAACCTAGCTACTCTAGCAGATGAAAAGTACTACAGAGGTTAGGCTTGGGATGGGCCCCCCAAATCAGTCAAGAGAACATGGAGATGAATAGTGTGTTGACAGAAGTTTCTCTATTCATACCTTCCAACAGAACCTACATTCTAGCAAAACGCTGGCTTAACAGTCCGTGACAAAAAGGGTATCCTGCACAATTTGTGTTTCAGGACCTTTAAAAATAGTAGATTTTCCTGTGTTTTCTGCTTGAGAGGAGTAAAGCTGGAGCCTTTTCCTCTGAGATACAGCTGACAAAGAAGGACTAGGGGAAAGAGTTGGAGGTTGAGGCACAGGAAACACCTATACTTCCCTCCAGGAGATTCAAGTAAGAGGAAAACCAAAAGAAATATTTTCCATGGCTCCATTTGGGTGTCCACTGCCCTTCAGCACCCATGCACACAGCCAGCACAAAAAGGAGGAGACATAAATATACAGTATAAATAGAGCGGGCACAAGCCCATAAATACAGCAGCAGGCAAGTGTACATTATTTCCATTCTCTCCAAAGGCTACCAAGCCACTCGTCACCACCTGGACGACGTCACTGAACCATTATAATCTCTGGACAGCCAGCCATGATATTTACTGGAGGCGAGAGCTGCAGGCTGGAGTGGTCTTCTGGATCCCAAAGGAGTTCAAGAATGAAAACCCGAGGGCAAAAGGCAAATGGCACCTTTCACCCCAGTTGCCGGTTCTACCGCTGTTTGTGATCCAACAGGGATTCAAAATCAGGGGAACACACAAGCTTGTGCTTCACGTGGCCCAGCACGGTCAGATCGCCGGTTCTGCTGTCTCCGATGCCCACAGACACCAGCTCCTGCAAATGAAGGAGAGTAATCTCACTGCTATTCAGTCTCAGCTTTTCCTAAACCCGCACCTCCTCTGGTTCTCTGACTCAGCACCCAGCTCCCAGATCCCTCCCAAAGGATTTCACCCCACGGCCCTTAGAAATGTATTGTTACTACTCTCAAATATTACCTGCAAAAAGGAGCAGGAAGTCCCCACAGTTACATCCAGAGTCACTCTGCCCAGAAGCAGCTGCACCTTTCCCGATTTTCGGATAAGCAGTTTTCCCACCTGACCCTCTGTCAGGTCACTCAGTGTACACAGGTTCTCAGCCAGTTTAGCTTCCTACAGGTTCAATGAGAAAGAAGGTAAGTCGTTCTTAATTGTGCCAAGGAAGTGAGCAATCCTCTTTCCTATGACCTTGAACTACCCCCAATAAACAGGGGTATTGGGGAGGAAATCAAAGGGACTGAACTCTTGACTCTTCAAGCCCCTCTGTACCAAAATCCCCCAAATGAGTCAGGGAAGAGAAAATGAGGAGTGCTCCTGACCAAAGTCAGGCTAGAGTGAGAGTGATACACACTCGGGGCTCCCTCCACCTGTGGCCCTCAGACCTCTCTTCCCTGGCTGTATGTCAAGCTCACCGCCCCGCCTATCCCCCCACTTCCGCTCTCACGATCATACCCGGTCTTTCTCTGACTTCACGAGCACCATCTGCCCATCTTCTCCCTGAACCTCTGTCTTGATGGGTTTGATGTCCTGGGTAAGAGGCTGACCAGGAAGCGTGTCAGGCAGCTGCAGGAACAAAAGCTCTTCCTCCTTGGCAAAGCTCAGTTCCCTGAGTAAGTCTGCCACAGACACATCTTGAGGAAGTCCAGGCGCCATTCGGCCAGGCCTGGAGGGGGCACCTGCCTTGGGCTCATCTTCATCTTGTGGTTCCTCTTTTACTGCCCCAGAGAAAACAAATGAAGGGATTTCTACTGAGAAGCTTTTCTTGTGTGCACACGTGTGTGTGTGTGTGTGTGTGTGTGTGTGTGTGTGTGTGTAAGTTTGGACTTACTAAAAAAATTTAAAAACTACTTCTGTATTTATGAAATTTCAATGTTTTAAAGATCTTATAGCCAGTGACCCAGAAATGTGCAAATCAGGAGATTCATAAATGGATCTGACCAAATGAACATTTAGAAAAGAAACTGTACACAGTTTTAAGAAGCCTCTCAGAAACAACTTTTAGAGCTAGGAAGTGTTCCCTAATTCCAGGGTAAGGTCATAAAAAGAATGTATCACAACATACATTGTAACATATGTTGCACCAGCCTTGAGACATAGGAGTGTGTGTGCGCATTCATCTTTTGTAGGCTACTAATGCAAAGTGCTCCTTGAGGACAGAATTCAGAGGATGCATTTCGTTCCTGAGCATCCAGCCATTCTGCAGGTAGGCATGTCAGTGGGCCAGGAGCCAGATGGCTATAGCCAGCCAAGCTACTGGTTCTGGACACATGGTCTAGCATAGGGCAGCAGCTGGGCAACCTCCTGGCATGGAAGGCCCTATTTCTCTGTAGCCAGTTTGGGGAAACACCTGTCAATGAACAGCCCTTGAAGGGACTATTTGGAGAGATTCCCTGTGAAGGAGAAAGTGAGATAAGCTGGAAGAGAAGGAGGATACCTTTCAGCGCTGGTACATCCACCTCCATGCTCTCGTCCTTGGTTCTCCCTAGTGAGGGCTTAACATCAGGCTCTTCACTCTCTTCTTTGAAAAGCCACCCTGAGTGAGCCAGTGGAAGCTGCACAGGTTTGTTTCGCGTGTCATTCCTGAGCCCTGGGTCATCTATGAACTGCCAGAAGGAAGAATCAGAAGACTCTTGTAACTTGGCAGGAAGGAAATGCACAACCTTTAGTGGTGCCCTGCCCTCTTCCAACCAAGGGGAAGATGGCAAAACTTCCCAAAACCAGTTGCTGTACAGCCTTTTGGAAGACATAAGTAAGAACTCTTCTTCAGTTTTGCCTGCCCAGAGGGTCCCCCCCCGTACCCTCAATGAGCCAATACCTACATCGTCCTTCTCCAGCATGCGTAGGATTTGTTTGGTTTCCTCATCTGTTTCCCTCTTCTCCTTTTTAATGTTGATAATATGAGAGGGGCCAAAGTCTGACACATCCACGGTCTTATCCCAGTTGCCTGTAGGAAATCATTCAGCTCATTTGGGATAAGGAAGAGTCCAAGAAGAAGAGAACACAACTAGGGGACATGAACACCAACCCCTTATTCTTCTTCATGACAGGCCAGCTGGCCAGTTCCAGCATCCCTAGGTCTCAACACAAAGATTTAATTCAAATCCACCACCTATTTCTTCCACTCTGATCCCTGATATTTTCATACCTTTCTTCTTCATCATTTCTGCAGGACCCTGCTCAAAAATGGAGTGGGACTGGATCACTTCTGGACGACCCCTTCCTCGACCATGCCCATCTCGTTGTCGATCTCGATCCCTCTCTCGTTTCTCTTTCTTGACTGATATTTCTTCCTTTGGCCTAAGGAAAAGCAAGTGTCACTTTGCCTAAGAGCAGCTGTACCCTATTCTCCCCACCTCAAAAGCTCAGCTCAAGGACGTAGACCTTTTCTAATCTGGGGAGCATATCCTTAGTGTTGTGGGTCTGGAGTCATGGGGCCTTACAGTTCAATTCTAAGGTAAAGCGAGTCAGAACTCAAACTGGAATCTATCTGCTTCTGTTCTTCCTCTGCATAGACCCTTATACTATGATTCCCATTATTTCAATTTTACTAACTAGTAACTACTGAAATACAGAGTTTAAGGTGGTTACCTAACACAAGATGTTTCAGGAAGCGATTTTTGTGACTACAGGGATGCTAGAACGAAAAGGATTTCAAAGGAAAGCCTTTGGTTTTTCATTGCCTAACTAGAACTGGGTTTGGCCTTCAGACCACCTTAACAGCTTCACAGAATCCCAAACCCTAAAACAGTTAAATGAGGAGAAGCCTCACAAGAGGCCTATCCACTTACTCTTCCTTGATCTTCCGGCTAATGATGTTAGGAGTGAAGGTTTTCTGGAAGTAAAATAATACAGATCATAAAGTATAGAACACCATGCCAACCATTCATCAACTTTTTTTTTCACCTACACAATATTATGAATTAAAGAAAGATTCAAGTTTCACAGAACTGGTCATTGGCCTAGGAAGAGAAAGTATCTAATGCCCCATCCATGTCATGTGGTAAGGTAGAAGTATGAATGGAACTCCCAACTCTCAGTCTCATTTTGCCTTTATCTGTAGCTTTACCCTCACTCTGCCTGCTACCTCCAAATCTGCAGCTTTACATCTATGGGAAAAAAGCTTATTTTTGATAAAGCACAGATGTGACACAAACAGATTCATCCAGCAGTGTTCCCCACTGGCATGGGTTCCAAGCAATCCCTCCCCTCTCTCTGGGCTACCTTACTCAACCCAACTCCGACACAGGCTGGTAGGTTTGGGGACAGTGTGTTCTTTCTCACAGTAGGGGGCTAGTCAATGATGCAACCACACTGCTACTATTCATGTTCTAAGCGTACCAAGGGCAACCTGGTGTGTGTGGGAGGTTATACTCTCCTGCTCACCCTTGTAGCTTCTGAGTCTCTAATGATGTACTTCCCATTTAAATAAGTCAGTCATTAATGATACCTTCAACTCTTAATTTTGAAACAAGAGGTAAAGCAATAATAATCACAATATAACCTTGACTCAATAGAAGTCAAAAGCAGAAATAGTAAAAATATAACAATCTACCACTAAACTTGAGTCACACTCTTCTACCAATATACTGTCTGTGGGGGAGAATAGGCACACACTTAGAAAAACTTAGCAATGAGGTAAATGATTAAGGAAACTCATGCATAAAGCAACGCATGATTTTGAACTGCAAGCCTGAATGTCAGTGGTCTCTTTTAAGCAAGGGTCTCCATCACCCATCATCTGCTCCTTTCGGAGCCTCTCTAGTCTTCTGATGCAGAAAACCACTTCTCTACTTTGAAGCTACTGAAACAAAGTTATAGTCTAGAAAAGTTGTAGCATCACACTTTGCATGAAGCAGTAATTCCCCTAAGCCCAGAATCTGCCAATCTAACCAGGTCTGCTCTGTTCTCTATGGGTTACAGGAGGGCTTCCCCTTCCCAAGCAATAGACAGCTAAGGACAATGCCAATGTTCCCCGATCAGCTCTCCAAACAGCTAAGAATTGTTTCCTCCAATCAGCTCTTGGCAAAGCAAGCTCTCCTCTAAGGAGCACAGATCACAGCAACAGATACAATGCTCCTCTCTCCCCCTCGGTGGTTCTCTTTCAAACCACAGAGGGTAGCAAAGGACAACACAGGCAGGCAGCTATTGTTTCTTCATCTGCCTTTCCACCTTTTGTCTTTGCCTAATCATTTCTGGTTCCTAAGACTTCAAAACAGGACCTCCTACAAAGAATAATTTCTAACTCACAAATTCAAAATCCCCAGTTCTATCAGGTATAACACAAACAAAAAAATATACAATTTTCCCACAGTTCCCCAAAAGTTCTTCAATTTACAGTTTTTCAGACATTTCCTTTAAAATCCTGAAAAGGACCATACATAAATAAGCTTACATACAATAATGCCTTACAACCATCCCCACCTTTCGTTAGGATCTGTGACTTTGAGGACCTTTCTAAAAGGTCCCCTAAGTATATTTGAGAGGCAGTTTACTCTCAGGTTCTCAGAACTGTATCAAGCTGTGGCAGCTAGGTGGCACAAGTGAGTAGTGCACTGGCCCTGGAGGCAGGAGGACCTGAGTTCAAATCTATACTCAGACACTTAACACTGACTAGCCCTGTGGGACCCTGGGCAAGTCACTTAACCCTAACTTCCCTGCCCTCCCCCACCTCCAAAAAAGAAAAAAAAAGAACTGTCTCAAGTTGCTTTTCTCACATGAATATCCTTTTTATGCTCCTTGCAGTTAAAAAAAAATTGTCCCTCTAAGGGACAATATCTTATGCTGATTAAGATTCCATTACAAAGGCAGATTCTGCTGATCATCTCCTCAATATCAAATTGAAGTGACTGTGTTGAGCTTTTGCAGTGATTCAGTGGATGGTTTACAACTTCAAGAAATGGCTGAGAGAGAAGTGGCAGCTCTAGCCATAGCACTGGTATTAAAAATAATCTGAAGTCTAATCAGATATTTTTACCCCTATCCCATCTCCAACCCATCATTCACAAGTTATCTGTCATCTTCCTAATAAACTGTTCTGATCTCATCCCCTTGACTCCCAAATAAAGTCTAAACATATTATTTACTTGGTATTTATGGCCCTCCATAATCTAGTTCTAACCTATCTTCCCAGACTTACCTTGAAATATTACCTGCATATACTCTACTCTCCTGACAAAAAAGACTAAGCTTATAGACAGCGGAAAGTACACCGGACCTGACATTAGGAGAGAGCTGGGCTTGGGATCAAATTCTGACACTTACTATTTGTGTTATTGTGGGAAAGTCACCATCTCTAGCCTCAATTATAAGATGGCAAAATGAGGATAATATCTATAGATGGCTGTTATGAAGATTTAATGAGATAATGTATATAAAATGACTTGATTAAGCTTACCAACCTTAAAGCTCTAGATAAATGTCTTGGATTATTTGGGGGGGGTGGGGGCTTTTGGAAAGCAATGGGGTTAAGTGACTTGCCCAGGGTCACACAGGTAGTAAGTGTCAAGTGTCTGAGGTTGGATTTGAACTCAGGTCCTACTGATTCCAGGGCTGGTGTTCTATTCACTGTACCACCTCGCTGCCACATCATCCATTTTTATTTGTTGTCCTACCTTCTCTTTCTTGTTAACTCCTCTTTCCGTTATCTCCACATGTTAAAAATCCTTCCTTTCTTGAAGACCTCCCTAATCCCCTACGTGAAATCTTAAATTTCTTATAATACCTTATCTAGTCCTTGCCTTTGCCTTTACTGTATGTTACCCTTCTAGCCTATTTATGTACAAACCTTATTCTCGAGGGCAGAGTCTGTATCTTGTAATAATGATAATAGGCATTCACATAGCACTTTAAGGTTTCCAAAGCACTCTGACACCTCATTCTCCCCCAGCTGCGCTCACTGTAGACTTTGCTGCCTTCTTCCCCAGGACACCGCTGACACCGTTCTCCCGCTGCATTTCAGCCGCCTTCCCTCATTAGACTGTAAGCTCCTTCAGGGCAGGGACGATCTTTCTTTTTCATGTTTTTATCCCCTGTGCTTAGTACAGTGCCTCACACATAGTTAGGTGCTTAATAAATGATCACTGACCATTTGTTGACTCTGGGAGGCCGATGCTATTACCATCCTAAATTTACAGAGGAGGAAACTGAGGCAGTAAAGACTTGCCTATAGTTACACAGCTAGGGAGTATCTGAGGTAAGATCTGAACTAAGATCTTCTTGATTCTAAGTCGTACACTCTATATACCACACCTTCACTGTTTCAAGTAACTTTATCTACATATTCTCAAGTCTGACACAGTGGACTGCATACAGTAGATTCTTAATAAGAGTTCCTGGAAATTAATTTGTTTGTTGACTTGATGATGATTGATCAAGATTACTGATGCTTTCTATGTCATTCTAACTCCATTTAAAACACCCAGATCACTTGCTTATAACACACAATCAGCATGCAAGACCCTGTCACCATAATTACCTAGGGAAAACCATGTTTTCCAGACACCTCCCTCAGACTATTCATTTATATAACTTCGTTTCCTCTTTAAAAGTGCCCCAAATTTTACTTTAATCTAATTTCAACAGCAAACAAGATACTCTGTGAGAAGGGACACTATGAGTTTTGCTCCATGCTCTGCAGCCCATGGCATGGCTCTGCATCTAACAACTGTGCCTTACATGATAAAAGTGATGGCTAGTAACGAAGGGGGAAGGACAGCTACTGCAGGTCTTCCATCACACCCACTCTATGTACAGCAGAAGTAACCAAAGACCAGAAAGCCTGGGTTCCAGGAAGGCCCAAATAAATCCCTTGAGCTTTAGTCTACATTTCTAAATTTCTGTGGAGTAAGTTACATGACTCCCTAGAACCTGTATCTCAATACACCCAACATTAAACTCAGTTCTCCTTAAGCCTGATTCCTTCCTAATTCTTCCCTAATTCCTTCCTCATTTCTACAGATGGTATAATCACTAGTCTCCCTGTGACCAAGGCTCAAAAGTAGGGAGTTATCTTTCTCTCCCCCCAGGACCTAATCACTAGTCAAGTCCTATCAATTTGATCTCTATGATCACCCTCAAACTCACCCCCCCTTCTCTACTCAAAAAGAAACCATCAGAGTTCAGGTCATTATTACCTTTCCTTTAGGTTACTGAAACAGAAACCAGAAAAGTCAGAGCTGGAGGGGACCTCAGAGATCACCTAATTCACCCCCTTTATGACACAAAAGAGCAGACTGGAGCCCAGAGAAATGGAATAATCAGTAAATGAGCCTCTTGATTAGTCTCTCAAGCTTCTAGTTTCTCCTCCCTCTAATTACAAAACTGCCAAAATAATCTTTCTCAGGCACAGGTATGACCCCATATAGCTCAAGATCCTTCAGTGATTCCTCATTTTAAGTAAATCATTCCTTAGCTTGACATTTAAGACCTTTATAATCTGGCTTTTACCTCTAGGTGACGTATTGTAGTATGAAACATACTGGTTTTGCCCTTCAAGATCAGTGCCTTGCAGATGCAAATTTATGCTCAAGGTAATCAAAAAACTGCCACCAACAATGAAGTAAAGCAAGCAGATCAAAGGATGTAGGGCATGCTTTCTCAAAGATGAGTTAGACCTGGGGCCAGTAAGGTCTTTCACCTCTAAAATTCTTATTCTGTGAAGCCCTTGCTCCTCTACTTATGAACAGAGTGACTTTAGGCAGGTCATTTTGGGCTCCAGCCTATAAAATGGGAAGAGCTTATAGTCTCTTCCAGCTCTAAATTTTCTACAATGCTGTCCTTTTCATGTTACTCCTTTTCACGTACTCCTAAACATTTGCAAAGACTGTCCCAAACATGGGGCAAACTCTCACTGCATCTCTTCTCCCTTTTTAAGGCTCATCTATGAGAAGCCTGCCCCAGTTGAAGGCTGTGCCTAGCAAAGACCTCGCCGGGAGCAAGCTTAATGTTTGCTGAACTGAATTCTCAGCAAAGCTGGCATGATGGCAAAGACACTGCACTTGGAGAGAAGTCCCAGCTCCAACTTTTAGTTGCCATATGAGCCCAGCAATCATGACTCCCAGTAAGTCACTGTAAGATGGAGGAAAATACTATACACTGTCAACTGTACAAGGCTGTTGGTAAGGAAGTGTTTTGTAAACCTTAAAACTATAGAAATGGGAGCTGCTCTCCCCTATGGTGATACTTAGACTGGTCCTGGGACAAAAGAGATTATGGCCTTTCACAAGTCTGTACAGCCTAGCAGAACCTTCCAGGGTTTGTTTTTCCCTTATGTAACCTTTGGTGGATATGGAAAACAAGTCAAGAACCATGGTACTGAGTTTCTAAAGCAGAGAAGCTGCGGGGGTGGCGTGTGTGAAAAACTGGCCACTAGGAGTTAGAAGTTAAAGTGTTATGCTGCTATCTTGTCTGGTGAATTGTGGACAACTCCCTGCAAAAATGGAGAGCAAAACACCTGCATCATCCACCTGAAAGACAGTGCTGAGGATGGTATTTTGTAAATCACAGCGTATGCCAGTGAGCCACAGTCATCACTTTCAGCACCAAAAGGTTGACAACCTGCTGTTGTCACAAAAGGTTGTTTTTTTTAAAAATTAAATTGATTTGTTTATTTACTTTTAGTTTACAAGATTCACTTCTACAATCCCTTGAGTTTCAAATTTTCTCCCCTCCCTTTTTGTCTTTCTTTTTTTAAAGCCACAGCAACATATGAAGGTGGCCTACCTACTAGGTAGGGAAAGAACTTTGATGTGAATCAGTGAAATCTCAGGTCCTTTAAGGATTAAAGAATTGCTATTATTGCCACTAAACATCTCTTGTATGTATCCCCTTCACTCACAGAGCCACCAGCCTCATCCAGGCCTTCATAACTTCCCACCTGGACTACAGCAATAGCCTTCTAACACGTTTCTTCCCTCTCCAACCTAACATTCACACAGCTGCCAGATCAGTATTCCTAAAAGAGAGAGGTCTGACTATGTCACTTCTCCCACTCAAAAATAAGTCCCTGGGGATAACTAGGTGGCTCACTGAATACAGCACCAGCCCTGGAGTCAAGAGGCTCTCAGTATAAAGCCAGCCTTAGACACCCCAATTGTTCCCCCCAAAAAGTCAGTGGCAAACTCCTGCTTGGCTCTTAAGGCCCTTCATAATCTGATTTCAACTTCTCTTTTCAGAATTATTTCATACTACTTTCCCTCATATACTTTTCATTTCAAATAAACTAGACTACTTACTCAACCCCCATGCCTTTGTATGGACTTGCATCCAGTGCCTGGAAAGCTCTCCTTCATCACTTCCATCTCTTGGAATCTCTAGAACCCTCAAACTCAGTTCAAGTGCCAATCTTTCTAGATATGTCACCACTACTAAGTACGCCCCGCTCTTTGGGCTCTTCTCTCCTGTAACTCCTTGTAATTGTTGTTCCTCAAGTCTGGCTGTGAACCTATTTGGGTTGTTGTTTTTTTTTGCAAAGATACTGGAGTGGTTGCCATTTCCTTCTCCAGCTCATTTTACAAATGAGGAAACTGAGGCAAACCGGGTTAAGTGACTTGCCTTGGGTTACACACAGTTAGTGTGTCTGAGGTTGGATTTGAATTCAAGAAGAAGAGTCTGACTATACATGATTTTCTTTGACACAGAATGTAGGCACCAAAAGGAAACAATTAACTCATTTTCAGTTACCTCTTCAGTACCACTTTCAGACTCTCTCCATTTTCAGTATTTGGCTATAACTTAATTTCTGTGAAATGAATTTCTTCATTCAAATCTTTCCTGACACTTTATCTTGGGGAGAAAGTAACTGTGATGCCAGAGAAACACATGCTCCTGCAGGTCCTGCCATGCTGGAAAATGTCCGGTACAGACCACTGCTGTCCAAGGACCAGGGTAGTACTGGTTATGCAGAGAGCCTCACCACGAGGCTGGCAGCAAGGAGTCGGAATTTTCCAAACGTGAAATAGAAATGCTGGGCTGGCAATCATTAGACTTGAGATCAAATTTAACCTCAGATGATGCTTACTAGCTGTGTGACCTGGGGCCAATCATTTCACCAGTCTGCTTCAGTTTTCTCATCTGCAAAATGGGTATCATAACAGCACCTAGCTCTCAGTATAGTTGTGAGGATCAAATGAATGAATTATTTGTAAAAGTTAAAATAGATGTTTATCACAGTGCCTGGTACATAGTAGATTTACTGTCTTATTTAAAAACTTTTCTTTTTACTAAAGCATTGTAAGGTGTAAGGGCAGGGCTCATAGTCTGTGAAAGGAACGCCCACTCTGGAGATGTCAGGGGTCCCTGCGGCAAGGGATCCACCTAATGGAATAAAAACTCCCTACGTGCAGGGAGAAGGATTAAGCTCCAAGGATACAAACAAACCAAAATCCTTACAAGTTCGGAGCGGGAGGGGCCGAGATAAACGATGTAAACAGATAAATAGGATCTGAGCTGGGAAAGAACACTGACGACTTTGGCAAGATCTGAGGTGGCTTCTAGCAGCACCAGACATGGGGGATTCGGCCTTGAGGGCAGCCAAGCTAAGTTAGGAAGGCGACACAGGCATTAAGAGTACGGAGGAGAAACCGACTGTACAAAGGCTCGGAGGCAGGAGATGAAGTCTAAGGAAACCCAGCACGCAGCGAGGGAAACAGAGGAGCGTGCAATAAGCCGGGAAGCAGGGCCGGGGCGAGCCTGGGAGGGCGGCCCTCTCAAACTACCCTTCTTACCTTCTTGACGCCCCCGAGAGTGAGGTCTCTGGAACGGATAGAAGGGAGGCGGCCCGGGGTTAGGGGGGCCGCGGGACGCCGCCCGATCAGTCCTCGGGCCCCTGGTAGCGAAGGGCGGCCCCCTCCGGCGGGGCCCGGTTCCCCCGCCGAGCTGCCCTCCGACATCCTGACAGTGCCCACCACCTAGAACCAAGTAGCTGAGAAGCCTCGACCAGGAAGGCACAGGGCCCACCTCGACCAGCTCACGCCAGCCTCGCCCCCTTCGCCATTGCTGCGGCCGCGCCTGAGAACGGGGCGGAACTTGGCGTGTAGCTCCTGGGGGCCGCCACCTTGAGGAAGGGCGGAAGTCAGTCTAGCCCACCGCTTCCGTCTCGTTCCCGTGTGCGACACTGAGGCGCCGCGGCGAGGGGCGGAAATTGGTGGGCCCGAATGGACGTCGCCATCTTAGTAAACGGCAAAAGTGAAAATGCCAGTAGCCTTCGCTTCTTGTCTCCGAACGAAGCGGCTCGTCTCAGTACGCGGTTTGGGTGTAGCCATCTTTTTAAAGGGCGGAAGTGCGGCTGAGCAGGGGGAGGGGAGCTTGGTGGAAGAGCTGCCCTTTGCACGTGCATGCGCCAAACCGTTTACTAGAGCAGAGGGAACCTTGCATAAAGTGTTAACCTGCTGTCTGGGAACTCTTCTCGTCCTCTGTCAATAAGTGGGGACAAGAAGTCTAGAGCGAAACAACTGCCCTCAAAGACCCTACTCTATCAGTCTACAAGCATTCATTAAACACCTACTGTGTGCAGGCACTGCATGCACAAATGCTAGGGAGACCAAGGTAAAAGACTGTCGTCCCTGCTGTCCAGGAGCTCACAGGCTAAGGTGGAGACCACGTGTGAACAACTGTGTACGTTGTGGAGACAATCAGCAGAAGGAATGTATTTGCAAAATATATGCAAAATGAAATCGGTGTAGTTATACCAGCTGAGTAGTCCTGATCTAAAAAAAAAAAACAATCAGAAAAGGCTTAAAGTAGCTTTTGAGTTGAACTTTAACACTCACCTAGGTGGCGCCATAGTGCACTGAGTGCTGGACCTGGAGTCAGGAAGATGCGTCTTCGCGAGTTCAAAAGTGGCCTCAGCTGTGTGACCTGGGCAAGTCACTTCACCCTGTTTGCCTCAGTTTCCTCATCTGTAAAATGAGCTGAAGAAGGAAATGGCAAACTACTCCCAGTATCATTGTCCAGAAAACCCCAGTGGGGTCACAAAGAGGCAGAAAGTGTGAGAAGAGGCAAAGTCCAGGTTGCAAAGAACTTTAAATATCACATAGAAGAGTTTTATTTGATCCTGGAGGTCATTAGGAAGCCAGTGGTTTTAATGAGTAGGCGAAGGGATATAGGGTGATGGCTTGAGAGAATAGTAGAATCTAGTGAAGGTTTTTTAAGAATGGGTATTTTTGAAATCAGAGAAAGAACCACTTGATAGGAAGAGCTTGGTTCCCTGGTTTCCTTCAGGATTCAGCTCAAGTCCTATCTTCTACAGAAGGCTTTTCCTGATTCTCCCTCTGTGCGCCCCTCCCCCCCATACTAGTGCTTTTTCTTCTCAGATTAAGTTCCCCCTACTCTCCCTTAGTCAATAAGCCTCTCTAAGGTGCCTACTACGTGCCAGGAACTGTGCTAAGCTCTGGTAATACAAAAAGAGGCAAAAGACAGTCACTGCCCTCACAATCTAGTGGAGGAGACAAGAAGCAAATATGTATAAAAAACCCAAACTACGCACAGGATAAATAGGAAATAGTTAAGAGAAGGAAGACACAAAAATTAAGAGGCATCTTATAGAAGGTGGGGTTTCAGCTGAGATTTGGAAGAAGCCAAGGAAGCCAGTAGTCGAGATGAAGAAGGAGAACATTCAGACATGGAAAACAGTCAGAGAAAATGTCTGGAGCCAGCAATGGAATGTCTTGTTTATGATAAGAACAAGATTTCCTGTTTTCTTCCATCAGGGTTTTGGAGAGGGAGTTTCTCCTTGGGTGAGATCAAGTCCACTGTCTTGAGTAAGTTAGGTTGAGCTTAGATCTTATCATGTACCCATCTAAGAGCTTATTCATTCTTGCATATCTTCTGGTAAGTTATAATCTATATAGTTTCTTCTGATTTTTTTTTTTGTTTGTTTGCTGGAAAAATAGATTTTCTAGCTATTCACTATTTATGATGGTTTTTTTGGTAACTACCATTTGGTGGGAAGGAATCAAGGTAGTACAGCAGTTCTCAACCTGTGGGTTGCGACCACTTTGGGGGTCCAATGAGACTTTCACAGGGGTCTCCTAAGACCATCGGAAAACACATATTTCCGTTGGTCTTAGGAACTGAGACACCGCTCCTCTATCCGTCTCCAGGCAGGTCTGCCCACATGCAGATACACCCACATACGAGTATTAAAGGGTTGCGGCATTAGGAAGGTTGAGAACCACTGAGCTAGTAGATGTAGTAGTGGGCGTGGAGCTACCCTCCTCCTTTAGAGTATACCTAGAGAAGTGGCTTTCCTTATGAATCCTTAAAAGTCATATTCCTAGAAGAGCAACATTGAAGAAGTCAGAAAGATATAATTGTAATCTTGTATTCCTCTTGGAGACTAGAGAAAAGAACAGCCAGCTTTGTGCTGCTCCTGGGACCTTCCTGCTTCACTTTCCCAACTGGTGTGCTGACAATGGTATATCCACTACCTGAGCTCTCCTCTCCTCAGAGGCAAGCTAGACTTCAGATGATATCTCTCTATGCCTTGCATGAGCCACCTCAGTAGATGGGAGCCTACATATCTTACATTTTGATGACTTTTCTGCCCCATTAGGATGTAAGATCCTCATGAATAGAGATGTTTTCCTTCCTTGTACTTGAATCCCCAGTGCCTTGCATAGTGCCTAACATATAATATAGTAAGCTCTTAGTAAATGCTTTTTGATTGGTTGATTGAAGATGTATATATGACACACATATATCATAAATGTGTGCCTGTGTATATTATGGTGCTTTATAAGTGTAAGAATTTTTTCTTCCATTAACATTTTGAAGGCTATTTATTTCCTTTGCATTATAATAATGATTCTTACCACCTGAATGTTAGGCCGCCAACATGAAGAGCATCTATTAAAGTGGGTAATGATTACAGTCTTTGAGAGTGGAGGGCATGCCCACATAGATAAAACCAACGTATGATAAGAACTGTTAAATTTGATAAGTTTGATCAAAACCACAGTATAATAAGAACTGTTACTTTGATAGTTTGATTGT
Organism: Pseudochirops corinnae; assembly: GCA_028646515.1. Classification (NCBI taxonomy): domain Eukaryota; kingdom Metazoa; phylum Chordata; class Mammalia; order Diprotodontia; family Pseudocheiridae; genus Pseudochirops; species Pseudochirops corinnae. The sequence continues at coordinate 112,969,600 of CM053585.1, read as the reverse complement.
AATACATCCATACCTGGTTGTTCTGTGAAACTCTCATCTCTACCCTTTCCTACATCCTACAGCCTTTCTCTAACTCTTTGGGTATGTTCTGTTTCAAGGGATGTATGTGGCCATCAGTTATCCCTCCACGTTGCCATAATAATAGCTGGCAGTTATTTAAGGCTTTGAGATTTACAAAAGTACTTTGCAAATATTATCTCATTTGATTCTCACGATAGCCCTTGGAGGAAAGGTCTGTTATTATCCCTGGTGTACAGATGAGAAAACTGAGGCAGACAAGTCATGTCACTTGCCCGAGATCACACAGCTAAAAAGTGTCTGAAGCTGGATCTTAACTTGGGTCTTCCTGACTCCAAGTCTAGCAAGCAGTCTATCCACTATTCCCCCAGCTGCCTCTGTGACTACCCTGCCTTTTTTTTTAATGGTTATACCTTTCTCTATTTCTTTTGCTACCATTTCTGCACAACTCTTTATTTTTTATATATTTTTATTTCATTTTATTTTTTTGCTTTTTGGAGGGCAGTTGAAGTTAAGTGACTTGCCCAAAGTCACACGGCTAGTAAGTGTGTCAAGTGTCTGAGGTTGGATTTGAACTTAGGTCCTCTTGTCTCCAGGGCCGGTGCTCTATTCACTGCACCACCTAGCCACCCCAGCAACTCTTTATTTTCAATGTTACAGCTTGCTCACACCCACCATATGCTTTTCCATTGCACTTTGGGTGATCCCCAACTTCAGTTCTATAAAGGACTGTAATTTTCCATGACTCATAGCCATATGGCATCACTGGAAGGATATTAGTGATAAAATGAGCCTTTATTTCAGTGAAAAACTTAAGATCATTAGTGTATAGCAGGTCAATAGAACCTCTAATTTTCTGGTCTAGGGCCAGGAAGATGGGTATGTGCTCTGTTCCCTTGCTGAAGAATATGGGCCATGTTAAAATGATGTATAACACCTTATTGGTCCCTGTAACTGGTGGATTGTGTCAAAGATGTGTTAAAAGGAACTGTGCCTTCCATGGACTATAAAAAAAGCTGGGGAGAAAAAATATCCCCATTTCAGTTGCACCAGGTGTTTTCTGTCCATTGGAATTCCAGCAAAGGGAAGAGGGAGGAGATTTCTCTTTGTTCCTCCCCAGTGGCAGTGGTGACCCCAAACACAGAGCAGTGAGAACACATACTTGCCCAGATAAGCCTGAGTCCTAGGCCATTTGCTTCTTCTGCCTTTTCGTCCCTTCTTGACTACAGGTCAATGAACAGCAATTCTGAGAAATGGGGATTTCCAGCCTCGGCAGCTGGAGTTGGATGCCAACTGCCCAGTATAAGGTGACTCCTGTAATGACATTCTTCTCAAAGAAAGAAATGACTGTAGAGGGGATCACCCTAAAACTTGTGAAATTCAAGAACCTTTCTGGACTGACCAGGCGAATCTGAACCTTGACTTCCTTGGATAATGCAGATGTAAGGTGAATGTGATATAGTAGTCTTGGCTATTTTCAGGAGTACAATGAAATTGGTTTTTGCCTCTTAGATAGTGAATATATTTTATGACTTATTTTTTGTTTCTGTATTTGTTGATATCTTGGGCAACTAGGTGACAAAATAGATAGAGTACCTGTCCTGGAGTCAGGAATACTCGTCTTCCCAAGCTCAAATCCAGCCTCAGACACTTACTACCAGCTGTGTGACCCTGGGCAAGTCACTTACCTGTTTTCCTCAGTTTCCTCATCTGTGAAATGAGCTGGAGAAGGAAATGGCAAACCACTCCAGTATCTTTGCCAAGAAAACCCCATATGGGGTCACAAAGAGTTGAACATGACTAAACAACAGTGTTTGTTAATGTGTGCTTATGAGCTCCTTTGTGCCTTAAGCATTTTCTGTAGTGGAGGAAATAAATAACTGCTGCCTCATACCTGATATTTGTATTGTAAATGGAGTCACTTTTCTAGCAGGGATCTGTAACCCATGCAAGGTACTGCCTCTTTGGTAGGAAAAGAACATTTATGTAAAGAAAACTGATGAAAAAAACATAGCCCTGGACTAAACAGGGAGGAGAGAGACAGACTGTTCTAAGAACCAGTTAGAGAATTGTCCCTCAGATGAATGTCCTGAGGAGAGCTATTTAAAGGTTGACCAGAGGCAGAGGAAATAATGACTGCAGGACGCTGTGGTTCATCAGATTGCTTACGTGTGATTGTTTTTTTTAATTTATCTTTACCATTTTAATTTTCTTCCAAATTTTAAACACTTTTATTTAAAGTTTGAGTTCCAAATTCTGTCCCTCCCTCCCTTAGAGTTTCAAAGTTTGTAATTGACAATATTACAAACCAAGTCACTCTCTGATAACTCTGGGGAGATTACATGAGGAATGCTGGATTCATAGCTGAAAGGATGAAGGATTTCTTGAGTTTTATCTTATAAAGCAAAGATGAGTCACTGACCATCCAGAGGCTCTGATTTGAGGCATTAAAGGCTGTTGAGAAGCCAGCAGGAGGACAAGCTTTGAGAAGAGGCTACAGGACAGATTAAGAAGGAGAACTCCAGCTGCGACAACTCACTCTTCTGCTGCTTTGCTGGGCATTTTCTGATTGGTAGAGAGGCTTTGCTTTGTTGATTAATTCGGAAGAAAGCAAGCACTGCCTGCAGCAAGCTCATTGGATAAGAGATGAATCTTGCCACTGTGTGAAGAGCTACTGAGTTTATTGCTTCTGTAAGTGCCGTAAGCAGCCGAGAGAGGAGAAATCTCTCAGGAATGTCTGTTTTGCCCTCTTCTGCCATTTCTGGTTTAAGGGGAAATGGAGGGGGAAGATGGGCATTGCATAGGTTTTGCTATGAGCCCTGCGTGCTCAGCTGTGAGAAGAGGCTTGGAGCTGATTGGACAAAGCCGAATCTCCTGCTTATTCGCAGATCTTGCAAGAGGAGCTTGCCAGTTCTCTAGCTTGAGGGAGATGCTTGTCACTGAAAGCATGAACACTTTTCCTAGCACCCTTTTGTTGGTTTCTAAGAGCAAAAAGAGCTTCTCACTGGTTCATGGGCTCAAGAACAAAAGAGAGATCGGTTTGTATGGCAGGGGAGTGGTGAGGGAGGACCTGAAGGGGAGCAGTAAAGCAGCTTCCCATGGTGCAGATTTTTCTTGAAAGGACCAATAACATTAGGGCCTTCAGAGGAGAGCTGTGAGCTGCTCTGAGGACAAGGGTTTCCCCACCCGTGTATCTGCCTGCTAAGTTTCTATAAGTACACGTGTGCACACTCTCCCTCATGAGCATGGTATGTATTGGTGGGAGAGTATGACCCAGGTGTATGGGTATATTATAGTGTGATTGTTCATGCCATTGTCTTCTATGGAATAAATGTTATGATTATTTCTGCTTTTGCCTACTGATGAATAAATATTATGATTATTCTTGTTTTTGCATTTATTGTTTATAGAAACTATTTTATGTTAAAGAATTAATGGTGTCTCAGGATTGATCTTGCATAAATGGGCAGCATATTGGTAGGAACTCAGAAGCTACAGTGATAAGCAAGAGTAATGTTCCTCCCCCCCCCCTCCCCCCCGCCCCATGCCAGGATTATCCCTAGGAACCTGATAGGAGAGTATATTGAATTATAGCAGCATGACTGTTGCCCTAGCCTGGGAACTCCAGATCTGCCAGTGTAGGAGTAGAATCAGCCCAGAGAGCAAGGGTGGCATGTCATGCATGCATTTCAGGAGGAGAACCTAGACAAAGGCCATAGCTAAGTTTTGTTTTAGAGATTCTCTTAGAATCAGTCTATGGCGAGGGCAGCAAGCCAAGAGACAAAAAGAAAGCCTGAGTTCCTTCTCTGGAGTCAAGTGCTCCTAGACCGAATTCAAATCCCTTTGGACCCAGAGCTGGAGCCCCCTGTGGGGGAGGGCCCTCTGGGTCATAGGTCGCAAAAAAGAATTATGTGATTTCTCAAAGGCAATTTAAGGCATTCTCCCCCTGTTCCATTCTGGGCCTAGCTTATTGCTCATGTATACTGTTCATAGTTTTACTATGGAAATAATTAGAGCAAAATCATTCTTGTGAATGATTAAAGATATCACTTAGGATTTTCTGAATGTATTGGAGTTTGGTACAATTGGCACGATCATGTTCCAGAACAGGAGGACCCGGAGAATCTTGCCATCTAAAGTATATACCTGGGGCAGCTAGGTGGCACAGGAGATAGAGCACTGGCTCTGGAGTCAGGAGGACCTAATTTCAAATCTGGCTCAGACATTTACTAGTTGTGTGACCCTGGGCAAGTCACTTAACCCTAATTGCCTCCCTCCCAAAAATAAATAAATAAAGGGTATGCTCTCTCCAATTTGAACTTTTCACTGAACATGCTTCATGACAGTGGCAAATGACTTTGGCCAATGTGACTTCATGTTTTATACCTTGCTGTTCTATTACAGTATTCTAAATCCTATCAGTTGCCAAGCATTATTAGGTTTATCTCCCCAATATATTTTTGCCTTTAGCTCCTTCTTTCAACTTGCACTAAAACCATTCATCCCATGCCTCATCCTTCCTAACTCAGATAGCTGAGGACATCCCCTTACATTTTACTGAGAAAATAGAACTCCTCCACTGTGAGCCCCCTCTTCTCAACTCACAACCCTTTGATAACACCTCTCTCTCTCTCTCTCTCTCTTTCTTTCTCTCTCTCTCCTTCTTTAATCCAGTCTCTAGTGAAGAGGTGACCTTTTTTCCTTGGCAAGCCCAACCCTTATCCATGGACCCTTGATCTTATTCCCTCTAGTCTTCTCTAGAAGATTGCCTTCACAATTTCTTCTCTTTCTCATATTAAATTTCTCCCCATCTACTGGCTCCTTCCCTGCTGCTTAAAATTCCTTCACCCTTACAAAAAAACTGTCACTAGATGCCACCATCTCCTAAAGCTGTATCTTTTCTCTCTTTCACAGCCAAGCTCCTAGAAAAAACTTGCCTCCATTTCCTCCCCCTCACTCGATTTTTAGCTGTCTGCAGTCTATCTCTTCACTCAGCTGAAAGCTGCTCTCTCCAAAATTACCAGTGATCTTTAAGGGAAAAAAAAATGGTCTTGATGTCTTTTGTTTTTGCATTGCTTACATTTTTGCTCTATCTCTCCCCCTCTTCCTCCAAAAAAAGCCATCCCTTATAGCATAGATTTCTTTAAAGAGGAAGAAGAAAAACAATTTTTCAGCAAAACTAATCAAACATTGGAAAAAACTGATGTTAAATGCAATGTTCCATATCTGTGGACCTCCACCTCTACAAAAGAGTTTGGAAAAGCATCTTTTGATAGCTCTTCTTGGGAGCCACATTTTATGTAGTTTCACAATATTCAGTTTTGATTGCTCTGTGTTGGTTGCTCTTTCCATTTACATAATTTGCATCATTATGTGTATTGTTTTCCTGGCTCTGCTTACTTCACTTTGCATTAGTTCATGTAAATATTTCCATGCTTTTCTGTATTCATATTCATTATTTTTTATAGAACAATACAATTCTATTACATGAATGTACCACAATTTATTTAACCATATTCCAATGGATGGGCATCTTATATTTGAGGGCAGGGACCATAAAATTTTTGTCTTTGTATCTCCGATGCCCAATACGATGCCTGGCACATAACAGATACTTAATAAATGTTTGTTGAGTGGTTTACCACCCTCCCTTCTTAGAAAATTGCTTTTCTCTCTGGGTTTTTCAGGAACTGTTCTCTTTTGGTTCTTTACCTGTCTGACTGCTGCTTTGAGGGATAATAAGGACTTGAACTAAGGTTGTGGTTGTATGTACAGAGAAAACAAGATTTGAGAGATGCTGTAGAGACACAAAGAGCAAAATCTGGGCATATAGGGTGAGGAAGAGTGAGGAGTCTTGAATGATCCTGGAATTGTGAACCTGGATATCTGGAAGGATAGTGATGATCTTGACAGAATCAGAGAAATTCACAAAAGAGTGGAGTTTTATGTTGGATATGTTAAGTTTGAGGTATCTATGGTATCTCCATTTTGAAATGTCTAATGGGCAGTTGGGAATGGATGAGAAGAGCTCAGAAGAAGGACTAGGGCAGGAAATGCCTACATGAATTGATAAAATTATCAAGGGGGTAGAGAGAGAAGAGAAGTAGGCCTAGAAGAGATCTCAGCAAATATCCACAGTTAGGAGGCAGGAGACTTAAAGAAACAGGCAAGGATTGGAATTAGCCTCTGAAGTAAAATAGAAGAGAAAATCAATTGTTGTTGAATCTTTTCAGTTGTCTGTGACTCTTTGTTACCCCATTTGGGATTTTCTTGGCAAAGATACTGGAGTGGTTTGTCATTTCCTTCTCCAGCTCATTTTACAGATGAGGAACTGAGGCAAACAGGGTTAAGTGATTTACCCAGGGTCACACATCTAGTAAGTGTCAGAGAATGGATCTGAACTCAGGAAGATGAACCTTCTTACTTCTAAGCCCAGCACTCTGGCAGCCCAGAGAGATCAATTAAGGAAGAATAAAAAAGATTATCTGATTGAATTGAAGGCCCAATTGAGATTAGATAACAAATTTACAGTGAACCTATTTAGTTTTGTTGTGTGATTATCTCTACAGCACATGAGTAGGAATGGAGGAGGCAGATGGTGGGAGTGATCGAGAGTTGGGGTTTGGCAAGGAATAAAGCATTGATAAAGGGTTTGCCTCAGTTCCTTTTCAGTAAAATGAGCTGAGAAGGAAATGGCATACCACTCCAGTATCTTTGCCAAGAAAATCTCAAATGGGGTCATGAAGTCAGACATAACTGAAAATGACTGAACAAAATGAGACAAGGGGGTAAGGGATTTAATAGTAAACCTGGTTTACTCTAGGGTTCAGATTGAGAAGGGAGAAAAGTGAAATTAAACAGTTGAGATGATCAGTGTTTCTCTGCATATTCCTTTATCCTGTATATGTTTTGTATATAGGTGTTTGTCTGTTGTCTATCCCCATAAGAAAGAATGTAAACTTGAGAGCAGTAATTGTTTTTGCCTTTTTTTGTATCTACAATGCTTAGCACAGCATTTGACACACGAAATAGTTCAGTCATTTTAATCATATCTGACTCTTTGTGACCCCATTTAGGGTTTTCTTGACAAAGATGTTGAGGTGGTTTGCTATTTCCTTCTCCAGTTCATTTTACAAATGAGGAAACTGAAACCAACAGGGTTAAGTGACTTACCCAAAGTCACACAGCTAGCAAGTGTCTAAGGCTGGATTTGAACTCAAGAGGATGAGTTTTTCTGACTTCAGGTCTGGCACTCCATCTACTGTGCACCTAGCTGTCCTATATGACACATAGTAAGCTCTTAATAAATGCATATTGACTGAATGACTGTATCCTGAAAGAAATCAAAGAGAGGAAAAAGACCCATATGTGCAAAAAAATGAATAGGAGCTTTTTTACATAATAGTCCCAAACTGAAGGGGGTTCCCATCTATTGGAGAATAAATAAATTATGGAATGTGAATATAATGGAATATTACTGTGCCATAAGAAATTACTTAAATGGACAGTTTCAGAAGAAACTGACACAGAGTGAAGTGAACAGAATTAAGAGGACAATTTACACAATGACAATAATATATTATAAAGAAAAACAACTTTAAAAGATTTAAGAACTCTGATCAATGTAATGATAAACCACGGGTCCAGAGGACTGAAGATTATACATGCTACCTGTTTCATGACAGAAAGGTGAGAAACTTCAAATGCAAAATGAGACACACATTTTTGGACAAGGACAATGTGGGAATTTGCTTACTGTGCTACGCATGTTTATTATTAGGATTTTCTTTTTTTTGTTGTTTAATAGGAGGGAGATATCAGTGGCTGGAGAAATAATAAATGTTTGTCCAGACAAATAAAGAATTAAATAAAAGAAGTGGGAAAACTGGAAAGCAGGCTGGCAGAAATTAGGTTTAGATCAATCATATGCCATATTCCATAATAAATTAAAAATTAATATGTAATGTAAAATTTAAAAGATTGTGCCATAAAAAATTAGAAGATAGGCAGGCGGATCATCTACCTTTCCCAGCTATGGGTAGGAAATGACTTTTTAACGAGACAAGGTATATAGTAAATTACAAAAGATAAAATAATTTTGATTACATGAAATTGAAAAACTTTTGCACAAACAAAATTAATGCATCCAGGCTATGAAAAGAAGCAATCAGATGTATGTGTATATGTGGGTGGGCAGGGGGAGGGGAGATAAACTCAAATATCTCTTTGGTATCCAAGATAACTAGACAATTAACAGAATATATGAGACCAAAAGTCACTCTCCGGTAGATAAGTGGTCAAAAGATATGAACAAACCGTTCTAAAAAGAATAATTGCAAACTTATAACAACGTTATGAAACAATATTCCAGATTACTACTACTACTAAAACAAATGCAAATCAAAATATTCTGAGGTTTCATTTCACACCCAGCAAACTGGTAAAGATGATAAAAAATGAGAATAGTCAATGTTAGAGAGGTTGAAAAAGACAGGCACACTAAAGTGTTTTTGGCAGAGCTGTGATCTGGTCAAAAAAGAAAATATTTCTTTTTTTTTTTTTTAATTAAGTTGGTTTGTTTATTTACTTTTTAGTTTACAACATTCAGTTCCACAGTCCCTTGAGATTCAAATTTTCTCTCCCCCGCCTCCCCTCCCGACCCCATCATGGCGGCATGCCCTCAGATACAGGATCTACAAATATCTTCCCATTAATCATTAGTCAGGTTGTAAAGAAGGATTGTAACTGATGGAATGATCAGTGGGAAAGGGGAAACAAAACAAAACAAGAAACAGAAACACAGCAAGTAGTTTGTTTCAATCTGCACTCAGACTCCCCATCTCCTTCTCTGGATGTGGATATCTCCTTCAATCATGAGTCTTTTGGAGTTGTCTTATAAACTTACATTGCTGAGAGGAGCCCAGATTATTGAAGTTAGTTGTCACACATACGTTGTGTCTATGATTATATACAAATTTCTCCTGGTTCTGCTCTTCTCGGTCAGCATCAGTTTATATAAGTCTCTCCAGGTTATCATGAAGTCCGTCTGCTCCTCATCCCCTTGTTTTCCAATAAAGAAAGTACTTCTATAAAGCAATTTGGAACTATTCAAATAAAGGGCCTAAAATGTTCATACCCTTTGACCTAAAGATTACACAGCTAGACATAATACCCCCAAGAAGGCCAAAAGAAAGGCTCCAAATACATAAAAATATTTAAAGCAGCATATTTTTTTTATAGTAATGAAGAACTAGAAAAGTAGATGCCTATTGACTGAGGAATGGCTAACAAACTGTGATATTTATGTAAAGGCATAGTACTTTGTTATAAGAAACAAAGAACATAATGCGTGCAGGAAAATTTTACAGTGACTTTATATAAACTGATACAAAGTGAATTAAGCTGAGCCAGGAGAATAATATATAACAATAACTACAACAATGTAAATTGAAAAAACCCAGCAACTAGAAAACTATTGTAAAAATTATAAGGAACAAGCTTGACCTCAAAAAAGAGATATGAAAAAAATACCTCCCCTTGCTCCTCTGAAGAGGTTAGGATCCATGGGTACAGAACACTGAATAAGTGTTAGATTTTTTTGATGTGTTAATTGGTTTTGTTGAATTTTTTTCTCTACTTGCTTTTCCTTCCTTCCTTCCTTCCTTCCTTCCTTCCTTCCTTCCTTCTTTCCTCTCTTCCTTCTTTCTCTCCTCTTCTTTTATCCCTTCTTTCTTTCTGTCCTTCCTTTTTAATAAGGGATACTTTTAGAGAGAGGGAAGAGGAGGGCTACAGGAAGAAATATAAGTGATATAAAAATCTATTAAAAAGAAATAAGAAAAAACCCGACTTTTCAATTCCTCAGTGCTTCCTAGAACATTCAGGGAACATCTTCAGTGTTCCCTAGAACATTCAGGGAACAAGTAGCAGCCACTCTCTCCGGGTCCAAACTGCCAGTGTATATAACAGAGGCATGGGACAGTAGCCCCAGAACGTGTGCTGCCATGGAGGGCTGTGTGCCCCTATGGAGGGTGTGCCATGTAGAGGCCAGATACTTCTTGCTCCTCACTATCACTTCCAGACCCCTATTCTGCCACAATCACTCAGCATCCTCACCTCTTCTGAGGTTCAGTTGTCTCTATTATCCTGTGAAATTCCCATCACTGTTCTCTACCAGATTCCAAATCACATTCCTTTTCTTCTAGGAGTTCCATACCTGCCTTATGGTCTTCCTCTCTACCCCAGCCCTTCCTCTCATCTGACCTCTGCTTGAAGGCCTCCAAGGAATAGGATTGTACCACTTCTCCAGGCAGCCCATTCTGTATCTGGAAGGCACTGATGATTAAAACATGTTTCCTGATGTCCAATCTAAATTTGCTACTTTATAACTTCTATGCATTTCTCTTGGTTCTGCCTTCTGGGCCCAGACAGAACAAGCCTAATACCTCTTCCACATGTCCTTCAAATATTTGAAGATAGCTGTCATGTTCTCCTTGAGTCTCTTTCAGGCTAAATAGCCCCAATTCCATCAACTGGTCCTATGACAGGAATTCAAGGCATGTTGTTCTCTCATTACTTTCTAGTTTATCAATAGCCTTAAACTGTGGTGCCCAGAATGAAACACAATACTCCAATTGTGATTCGACAGAGTGCAGAAGTATTATAATTTCCTAATTCTTGGAGAAGGAAATGGCAAAAGGAGAAGGAAATGGCAAATGGAGAAGGAAATGGTAAACCACTTCAGTATCTTTGCCAAGAAAACCTCAAGTGGGGTCACAAAGAGTCAAATATTACTGAAAACTACTAAACAACAAAATTCCTGGAAGCTACCTATGCCTCTCAATGCAGCCCATGGTAGCATTAGCTTTTTTTTTTCTTTTTAACTGTCCCATCACAATACTGAGCCTGCAGTCCACTAAAACTTCAATATCTTTTTCAGAAGGGGAAAGAGAAGGCAATAAACATTTATAGACACTGTGCTTAGTTAGCCCTTTACAAATAACATATTTTGATCCTCACAACTCTGGAAAACAGGTGCTATTATTATCCCCAGTTTACAGTTAAGGAAACTGAGGCAGATAAAGATTAACTGGTTTACCCAGGGTCACACTAGGCTAATGTCTGAAGCCAAATTGAACTCAGTTCTTCCTCCAGGCCCAGTGCTCTGTGCATTATGCCCCTACCCTCTAAATCTGCATCCCCTATCCTGATCTATGACATGGACTTTCTGAATACAGATTTAAGATTTTATCACTATCTCTTCCACATTATACCTTATTAGATAAAACCCAGGGCTCTGGCCTGTCATAATCTTTTGGGATCCTGACTTTTAGTCAGTTAACAAGCATTTATTAAGCACTTATGTTTCAGGCACTGTGCCAAGCACCTAGAATACAAGGAAAAGCAAAGAGACAAGTAGTCCCTGTTCTCAAGGAGTTTGCAGTCGAAAGAGGGAGACAACATATGAAAATACTATGTAATATATATATATATATACATATATATATACACATACACATATACATACATACATATTTGTATATATACATATATATGATTAATTAAAGAAAATCTCAGAGGGAAGGCACTAAGTAGCATTAGGAGGGATCAGAAAATGCTTCTTGTAGAAGGTAGGGCTTTAACTGAGACTTGAGTGAAGCCAGGGAAGTAAGGAGGCAAAAACAAGGAGCACAGACAGTGAAAATGCCTGGACTTCAGCAATGGTATATCCAGTCTGAGGAACAACAAGGAGGCCAGTGCCACTGGGTTACAGAGCATGTAGAGGGGATGAAGGTATAAGAAGACTGGAGAGGCAGGAAAAGGGCATATCATGAAGTTTTGTTGTTTTTTTGGTTTTTTTTTTTTTTTTTGCTTTTTGGAGGGCAATTGCGGTTAAGTGACTTGCCCAAGGTCACATGGCTAGTTTTTTTTGTGTTAAGTATCTGAGGTCAGATTTGAACTCAGGTCCTCCTGACTCCAGGGCCAGTGCTCTATTCACTGTGCCACCTAGCCACCTTAAATCTCTTTATTTTGTCTTTTTTTTTTTCATGAACTTCTTTAAAAGCCAAACAAAAGATTTTATATTTGATCTTTGAGGCAATAGGGAGCCATTGGGGTTTACTGATTAGTGGGGTAACATGGTTAGGCCTGTGCTTTAGGAAGGTCATTGTGGAGGATGAATGGAGGATGGGACTGGAGTAGGGAAGAGCTGTGTATAGCAAGGAGACCAACCAGCAAGCTATTGGAACAGTCCAAGAGTGAAATGATAGTTAGGATATTGCTCCTTATCACACCTAGGTGGTATATCATAGAGAGTAGTGTGTTGGACTTGAAATTAGAAAAATCTATGCTCAGATCCTGCTGTAGACACCTGCTAGTTCTGTGACCCTGGGCAAGCCATGTAACCTCTTAACCTTAGTTTCTTCTTCCTTAAAATGGGTCTAATAATAACAGTTACCTTATAGAGTTGTTATGAGTATCCAATGAGATAATGTATGTAAAGTACTTTGCAAATCTTAAAGCTCTATATAAACACTGGTCATCAGCAGCAGCAGCAGCATCATGGCTATCACTTCCCACCATCAATTTTCTCTGATCCTTTTCTTATTCTACTGGTTGAATGCTGAGTTCACTACAGATTTGTTATCTAATCTCAAATGGACCCTCACAACTACATGGCAGTCAGTAAAGTCCTACTCCAATGTTTCATCATAATGTGGAGATGACTTTGCATTCTCAAAAGCTTTGCAAGCCCAGTGCCATTTCTGGCAGGTTCTCCCCTGCTGAAAAGACTATGAATAAGCTTCAAGCAACAGATAAGAGTTTGCTTTCTGAGGACTAATTCAAGTATAGAAAGGCTCAAGTGACACAAGCTGGCCACTTGGTGGGAAATTCTTTGACCCTGGAGATCTATAAAAGTTTTTAAAAATTCAAAATGGTGGGGGATATTAATTAAAGAACAAGCATTTATCAAGTACTTCAATCAATAAATAAACATATATTAAGTACTGTGTGCTAGGTAGGTTCTGTGCAAAGCTCTGGGAATACAAAAAGAGGCAAGAGACAGTCCCTGCCCTCACTGAGTGTCCAATCTAAGACAGCATGCAAAATAAATTTATGCAAAACAAACTATAAGATAAGTAGGAGGAACTAAGAGGAGATAGGGAAGTTTTCTTATATAAGGTAGGATGTTAGCTGGGACTTAAAGGAAGAGAAGGAGGTCTGTAGTCAGAGCAGGGGAGGGAGAATATTCCAAGCATGGGGGACAGCTAGAGAAAATGCCTGGAGCCAAGGAGTGTTTTGTCTGTTGAACAGTCAGGAGGCCAGTGTCCTTGGCAGGGAATAAGGTATGAGAAGACTGGAAAGACAGGAGGAAGTTAGGTTATGAAGGCCTTTGAATGCCAAACAGCATTTTGCATTTGAACCTGGAGGCAATAGGGAGCCATTGGAGTTTATTGAGAGGAAAAGAAGGGCAGTGATACATGATCAGACCTGCCATTCACTGTGCTGAGGATACACACCAAAGAAATTTTTTTCAGTCTTGATATTCTCACTGTAAATGAGATAAGAAGAAAGAAGTAATTGGCAGCTAAATGGAAAAATAGCTCATTGGTTCTCCTTAGAGAAGCAAACAAAGGAGTTAGAACTGTCTTACCTCCTGCATGAATCTCCTACGTGTACTCTGGGTTTTATGCAGCTGCTTTTTCCATCTTTGTTCTCTTTGGTGCAAGTGCTACCTCCTCTATAACACATCTTGGATCATAATGTTATTGTGTGAGATGAAAGGGTTCAGAGTCTGAATCTGAGGTCAGAAAAGGTCTTTATTCTTTCTCATGAGAAAGGACTCTGCTCCTGTCGCCCAACATGGCGTCTGCAGGGAGAGAGCAACAGGTAGAAGCCAGCCCATGGTTACATAATCTTCTAATGCAGAAACCCAACCCCCTCAACTAGCCTTCCCTCTTATTGGTAGGGAGGCTGGCCCACAATTAAGCACAGGAGACAAAGGACCCAGAAACACGTGGGTGTCCAGTGAAAGCAGTCTTAACCTTATTTGGCATATCTTCTGCTGAGTTGGCTCTGGGGGAGGGTCTCCATTGCTCTAAGCCACAGATTGTTGAAGGTCAGGTGACCTAACCCGAGGCCTAGTGAATACTGAAGCCATTATAGATTTGATTTTTCAGAATGGGGAAACTTCACTATAAATTATCCCTCACAATTATCATCCAAATTTGGTGGGTTCTATTGTCTTTGATGGTTAAAAAAAAATTGCTATGGAAATCTTTGTAGATCTTTTCCATTTTTCTCTTTCTGTTGTAATTCCATTTGCACCTTCAATTGCCTTTGGGATGAGTGCTCAGTTGGGTTTCTCCCCCTTAATTCTACTTTAAATTGCTTTTACCCTATACTGCTTCTCCCAATTTTATCTCCAAAAAATGGGTATCAAAATAGCACCTACCTCCCAGGGTTGTTGTGACAAGAAAATGATATATATAAAGTGCTTTGCAACCCTTAAAGTGCTATGTAAATATGTGTTAGTTATTGTTAATATGAGTGCCTCTGTCCATCCTTGCATCAACTTTCTCTGTAAGATCTTGTAAATGAGTTTGTGTTCTAAACTAGTGTTGCCCTTGATGGACACATTTTTCTGACTGAAAAGTAAGTCAAGTGTTTTCCAACAATTGCATCACTTCCAGCACTGTGAATATTCTCACACAGCTAAACCTTACCTCATGGTTAATAAACAGGTAAAGAGGATTATGGGAAGATGGTGGTATGTTAGGACCAAGGAAAAACCAAACCATTCACAAATATCCCAGAACAGCTCTAAAAATGAACTAGAATGAACAGTAATAAAGCAAACTAAGGGAATCAACTCCAAATTCCTTTCTCCAGTTCAGGACTGCATAGGACTATCAGGATCCTGCTGAAGCCCTGAATGGAGACAAGCCAGAGTAAGTGGAAATGCTAACTAAGCAGCTTGGTCTTAAGAGCAGGGCAACTCTGGCTGCAACAAGGGTAAGCCCCTGAGCAGTGTCCAGGTATCAATCACCAGCCCAAAGAGCAGTATCCAGGCAGCCTTGGCCTCACCCATGGCAAGAAAGGCCAGACAATTCATGCAGAAAATGAGGCCTAGGCTTATCCTCTGAAATTCATGAGATCAGGAACCCAAACACTGGTCCCTAATTCAGACACTAAGGCTGGTGATACAAGGAAACTGAAGAACACACCCAATACAGTGATGAAATTTCTTATATTGAGAGATGCTTAGGGGGTAACCCAGAAGAAGAGAGTTGCTCACAAGTCTTAAGTAGGGTCTCAAAGAAATAAAATATCTTAGTCCCAAAGAATACAAGGACAAACTATAGAAGAGATAAAAAATTTTGTCTCTGATTTTCTGTCTCACAGTTCTTCTTTGTAATTCTAGATTATTAACACATTGTTAATGGCTTCTGGGTTTTTGTTTTTTTGAAAATTGTTCATTCATACCCTTTGACTACATATCTATTGAGGAATGGCTTTGAATTGTATGGATTCATGTCAGTTTCCTATATGTCACACTTTGAGGCAAATATTTTTTCTAGATGATATCTTTTCTTTTTCTTCTAGCTGTATTTCTTTATTTGGGTGAAAAAGGCATTCAAATTTATTTCCGTATTATTGAAGTGGTCTATTTTGTCTTTTATAAAATTTTCTGTGTCACAACTGGTTACTAACTCATTCCCAAACTGCAGTCATGATAGAGCCATTGTTCTTTAACCTGGGAACAGTTTGCCTTTTATATTTAACTTATTTATCTATTTGGAATTTATTGTGGCATGTAATATATGGGTCTGGTCTAAACCTATTTTACATTGGGCTGCTGCCATTTTTTGTTAGCAGTTCTTGTGTAAAAACAAGAAACTTTTTCTAGTATCAACAGACATTTATTAAGTACTTTCTGAATAATATATTTTTATTTATAATCAGATAGTTTGAATAATTACTAATTTATAACATAACTTGAGTTCTGATAATA